>OZ024702.1:10594415-10756639 GCA_964016905.1 Perithous albicinctus | reverse complement strand
TCTATTCTCTAAAGTGGCAAAACTTTCGAAGACGTAGATTTCGTGTAGAAAGAGAGGTTAGTTGATTTCTGCCGAAATATGTTGTGCGATATCTTTTTGTTTAGATTATCATTTGGTCATTCTTAAGACATTTTAACAATGAGATATCATTTGTAGGGAAGTAACTTAAACTTTGGATACACAAAATGGATGTTGTACATACGAATATCATGATTTATAGACATAAGGATGATAAATATGGAATAAATTGGATTACTGCGAAACATATGTGCAGACTACAAAGAAAAACAAGATGGCGACGCAGTGAATTGATAGAAAACAAAAAGCGAATTCTAAAACATAGAAATAATTGTTTAATGCATTATTAGATGAATATTTAATTGTTTTTTTAAACTTGAAATCTGAAAAAAAAAAAAAAGAAATTCTCAAAAATCATATATTGCATACAAATATTTTCCACTTTTTTTCCATTTTTATTTTTCTCGAAAAATGACAGAAAAAAAAAAAGATTTTTCTGTACTTTTTCAGATTTTTAAAATGTGATCATTTATTTTGAAAAATCGTAGATAATTAAAAATGTATTTTTTTTTTTTTTTAAATTAGTGCTTTTTAGAGTTATGTCAATCGTGTAAAAAATTCCGGACCCAATCGGAAGGGTCAAGGGTCAGATCCACGTGGAATGCCCCATATACATTATCCATGCATTGTTTATGAAGAAATTTTGCACGTATCACAATGATTAACTGTAGATATGATTTCAACAGGTTTTTTTTTTTACATTTATCTTAGTCGCCATTTTTAGACAAACATCCAATTTTTCTTGGAAATTGCAGATGGAGTCGAGACTCTAGACAAAAAAAAGTAAAATAAAATCATGTATTCCGCAGCTTCGAATTGCAGGAGGCAAACTATACACACACATATATGTATATATATATATATATATACTTACTATATATATATATATATATATAGTAGGTATTTACATTCCGCGAAGTGACGTAGCGAAGAGATGTTATGTAACGTTCGCTTAACGTTCCACACTGCTGTACGCGTGTAACGTTAACCGAGGCTCTATATCGCGACGTTAGATAAGCAATCTCTTGACTTTTAACAGCCGCCCACGATGACTGTACACGCTCTCTCCGACATCGAGCAAACACACGAATGCCGGAAGTGTCCGCAATACAAGCGAACTCTCTTTGTACCGGTTAACGTTTTGGCAAAAAAAAAAAAAAAAAAAAAAAACCGGTCTTTGTTCAAATAAATGTAGTCTGCCGATTTCTGCGAATAATGATTTTAGCGAACGAGGGTTTGAGCATCCATATTAAAAAGCAACTTCAAATTACAATTTCTAAAGAGACGAAAACAGAATGGACTTTGGAATGCAATTTTTCTCGAAGCTGGATTCAATCTTTTTTTTTTTTTTTGGTTTTTGTTTTATGTTTAAAGACAAAAACAAATTTTTTGAGATTTTATGGGTTCCTCATTTCGGGGACTGATTTTTCTAAATCTCCATGAGAAACCCTCTAAAAAATAGAGACAAATCTACAAAATGTACAAAAATCCAAAAAGGAAATCTATCATTATCGCAAAACGAGGTTTGGCGAGCGAAGCGCGCAGGAAAGCGCAGCCCTCTTAATCAAACAATATAATCGCAATCAATTTCTGAGTAGAGATAAAAATCACGTAACGAGGCTTCGATTTGATCACTTGAGATTAACTAAAAGGTGAAAAAAATAATAAGACCGGATGTTACGGTATTTTAAGATGTCTTTTTGATTACTTATTTCAAAATTTATTTCAGGTTTCCACAATCCCTCCCATTTACGAGCGTTCAACGGCCAGCAACATTTCATTTGAGGAAGGAGGCGAATTTAACGTAAGTACGAATTAAAAAAAAAACTAACAAAATTAGGACGATGTAGAATGTGTGAATATTGTTTTTTTTTTCCTTATTTTTTAGCTGTTCAATTCAGACGAAGTACCATTCCAGGTATCAGAAAGATGCAGCCCGCTGTTGAAGGAGTCCTCTGTTTCTCATGGCGTGAGATCGCGGCCGGCGGACTCGGGTGCGGAGTTCGGCATGGCACCGCTACTGAGTCCGACGACGGAGAAGGAGCTTCTGAAGGAAGCTTGGACCACCGAATTGTTTACGAATCCGAAGACACTGTCGTCAACTGCGCCAGAGGAGGACAACACAGTCTTTTCGATTTGGGAGGAGAATTATCAGGATCTCAGTGGATGGTGTATCGACCCATTCCAAGGACAATGCGCTTTTCCTATAGGTGAATTCGACGAGAATAGACATTCAGGTAAATCCTTCATACGCAAATTAATGTAAAAAAAAATTGTATACAAAAAAAAAGATACTTAAACATGGAATTTCTTGGGTGTAAAATAATGAGAGAACAATGAATGAGCCAATTTATTGTGTTTTAACTCAAGGCAATTTATTTAAAATATTCAACTTCTATGCCATTTAAAAAAATTCTGAGTTTTCACGAAATTAATTGTGATATGATGAACAAATATAAAATCATGATAATAAAAAAATCCAGGCTGAAAGAACGCGGTCGATGGCCAATTGGCAATGTAGAATACGTAAAATAAGAATAATAATTTACAATGTACATATAAAGATGTTTAAATGTGATTGATAATTGTCTACAGGCACGAAAAACGAGGATTATGGTGTTTCATTAAAGAAAGGGGAGATGATTGCGATGGAACCGAGGGGTTTTCTTGTGGGGAAAGAGAGTCTCGATAGGTCGAACCGCAAAGTCAAGGAGTTACCGTTCGTGGTGAATCCGCCGATTAACATCATCGGCAAAGAGGATTCAATGCCTGTGATTAAGGCGGAAATCGCCGAAGCTAAGGCAATCGATTTGGACGACGTCCTGTTGGATCCAACCGAATCCTCAAATTCATTGAGAACCGAAGATTGGATTCAGCTGGTAAACGCCAAAGATACGAACGAATCAACAGTTATTGTACAACAGGAATCGGTGGAGAACAATAATAGCAACATTATCAGCGCGGAATATCCCTGCCCGATTCCATTCGAGCTCGCGAAAAATGAGAAGGACAATTGGGACGTTATCAACACGTTCGAAAACACTGGAGCCGATGCTTTTGATCTGCTGTCCTATCTCTGCGACGTAAGTTACTTTTTTTTAAAATTAGAATCACCCGAGAAAAAAATGTGAGTTGAGTATAAGTTAAAAAAGTCGATTACATAAATCTCGATTTATGATTCATTAAAATACCTAGAAAATATATCCGCGAATTTTTAAGGAAGATATAATTCAGAAATGGATTCTTCACATTTTTTTTTCAAATATGTATTTTTCCTCTATAATTGAGTATATTGAATTCATTGTCCATCCAATTCATAAGCTGCTTCTTATATTGCAATATACAAATGTTACATGACCGAATGGATGGCACTGTTAAGCAATGACTCTGCTTGAAAACGTTTTTTTTTTTTTGTTCTTTTTTTTTTCCTTTTAATTTCCGCAATTTTGTTTACTTTATTATATAAGACTTTTGATGGAAACAAGTCTTTTGGCGGCTGCGTAAGCTAGTAGTCGTATGTATTCGCTAATTGAGCCAGCATCCAACTGCGCGGAGAAGATCTAGGCACGGGATCTATTCGCTTACTAAGTGCGAGCCCGCGGTTTCATCAGATTCTCGGAAATTCTCGTGTCACGAGCAAGCCCCGTTACATAAACGATGGTGGATAAATTAAAATAACTACGTGTGTTACATGAACTTGATTCGTCCCGAGACGCACAACACACGCTTATTAATACTTCGAGATTTCT
Organism: Perithous albicinctus; assembly: GCA_964016905.1. Classification (NCBI taxonomy): domain Eukaryota; kingdom Metazoa; phylum Arthropoda; class Insecta; order Hymenoptera; family Ichneumonidae; genus Perithous; species Perithous albicinctus. The sequence goes on along the minus strand of OZ024702.1, from coordinate 10,752,812 downwards.
ACAATTGCTATGATTTGCGCGAATGATGATGAGCCAAACGATACATTTTAACACATCATTACCGCATCAAGCTCGATTGGATTTTTCATCGAGAAGCGCCTTTTTGAGACTGCATTCGCCAAAAATGTTAAATATCGCTTACATCATTTTATATCAATATTCATTTTCTATCTCCTGTTCCTGTAATACAATTTCTTTTTTCTCACTTTTTCAGGACAATATTCAGTCGCCCGATGGCAGCGTTTCCCGGGACTCGGGACCAACGATCAAGTCAAATTCGTCCGTTGCCAGTTCCGTAATCGCGACAAGTTCGACAAGGGAATTACGTAACACCAGAAGAGCCGAAGATGTCAGTAAAAATAATGCCGAGGCGAGCACCTCGTCCGCCTCGTCAATCGCGGCTATTTCCGCGGCTCTCGACAGTGTTACAAAAATGAGAAGAACATCGAGGGCCCAGAGACACACGAGCACGAGATCGCGGAAGGACAGCGAGCGCAGCGCGCAGGGAAGAGGAAAGAAGCGATGTATCGATAGCGATTCTGAAGATCGTATGTCCGATTGCAGTTATCGCGAGACAAGAGAGAAAAATAATGAGGCTTCGAGAAAATCGCGAATGAACAAGAAGGCTAAGGAAAACGAGATGATGGCGAGAGCCGGCGAACTCGAGAGGGATAACAGGATACTCAAGATGAAGGTCGAGGAACTCGAGAAGCTGGTTACATCTATGAGGTCCACTATATTACGATCGGCCTTGAAAAAGAGCTTTTGATTAAATGAAAAAGTGAAAGAAAAAAAAAATACAAAAAAAAAAAAACAAACAAAACAAAAAGAGAAATACAAAGAAAGATAAACTCGTTAAACCATCATATCGCTTCTACGCTATAGACGCGCTCTATCATTTACACGTTACTGTATAGTTATAATTGATATAAATATTATACAATACTATTTTGTTAATGGAGAAAAGACCGAGGACCAATCGCCGAAAGGAACGGCGATTGTTCTAAGAGAAACACACACACACACACACGAAAGATGCTGGAATTGCTGGCAATATATTTTCGAGGCATTGTTGATGAAATGCATCGCTTGCGCGAGAGAGCCAAATGCATTTTATTGTTATCCGATATAGCGAAAGATATTTTTTATCACGAATGTGCGAGAGAGGGAGATTGTTAGATGTGTTCCTCGATTTTGTAAAATCGAGAGGGTATTAAACCCTGAATTGATTATTTGGTGATGGAATTACGATAATTGCGATTTTAATTCATTGAAATTATTTGAGACGAGAGTCTCGGAAATTTTGTTTCCAGCTTTGTTATTGACAATGTCGGAAAATATTTCATACGTAATTCATTTCTTTCTGATAAGTCACATTTTTAAACTTTGAGATCCTAACGATAAACGAGAATTGAAATTTTTATCACGAGTTTTTTCACGTTTTTTGCGGTGTTTTCGAATTGCTCGCACGTCGTTTATCGTCCGATTGGAATGAAGATCTTTGGATAAATATCAGTGAGCACGACAAAAGTGTTTATGTACCGTCTTCGCAATCATCAGATTGCGCGATATACATTTTTTTTTTCATTAGATGTAAAATTTACCCTAAAATGTATCACATTTTTTCGTGGAATAAAAATATGGATCCAACTTGAACAACTACAACAAAAAACTGTTTATGGTTTTCTTTTAAATCTAAAAACCGAACCACCAAAAATTCTAGTCAAAATTGATTTCGAAGAAAATCCTAAAATAAGCTGTCGAACGAGGAAAAGATTTTGTTTTCTATATAAAATCTAACGTCTGCCTACTTTCAGACAGTTTTATAAAATCTTCGATAATTTTTCAAAATTTGAAAAAATATCCAAAATGCAACAACAAAAAATTTGCTCAGATAAAGCTGACGAATCCTTTTTTGATCATTAAAATCGTTGTGAAAGGGGAGTAATATATTAATGCGGTAGTGAAGTAATGAGTGCGAATCGCATTCACCGATTATTTTGCAAATATCTTTGAAAGGAAGAGCTTAAGAGTAATATAATAAAAAAGCTTTTTTTTTTGTACAAAATTTGATGAGCTACAAAAACAGTCTTATGACATTTTTTTTTTAATTTAATAGTTTCAGAGATATTTGCTGTAAAATCATAATTGTAACATTTTTTTTCCACTTTCAAACAAATCATTACAACAGGTCTTTAGAATGAAGAAAAAAAATTCTAAAGGCCTGAAGTTTGTTAAAACAAGACTTCCTATGTTTTCGCAGATGTCCGAAAAGTGTCACAAAACACTAAAAACGAAAATTCGCTTGAATCTTTTGGACATGTTCAGATTATAAATGTACTTGCTTTATTGCAACAACATTTGCAGTATTCGTAATTGAACTTGAAGAATTCTCACTGTTAGTCTTCCACCTTCGAATGAAACATGAGTGAAATATGTGAGGAAATTGAAAATCGTGAAAATTCAATGATCAACGAGATGACAAGCCCTTCAAGCACCGACAATGTGTCACCGGCAATTAAATTGCTGAGGTCATTCGATCGAAATAATGATAATTCCGGCGATTGGAATAAAGACGATGATCTCTGGTATTTAAGCCATCAAAGAGTCACAGATGAGATTGGAAATTTGGAGCCCGAGAAGCTTACAGAGTGGAAGTACAGAAATGTGTACAGCATGTCAGTGCCTAATGATAGCATTTCGGCTTATTGGAGTCCTCGAAGAGCTACGATAATTGGCGATAAAAATTCGGAATCCCTCGAGATTTTTGGAACTGCCACGAATTTTCTTCAGGAAAACTCTGATACATGTGAAAATGAAACGAAAGCCGGCAATTTGCTCGACAACCTTCGTGAATACTTGGCGAAATATCAGGAATCGATTGGTACTCCACGTGACGAGTACCCTTTCGTTTCACTGATGAAGGTGATGGGTCAAGCGATTGGTCATTCGTTGGTAGCGCTCTTCTATATCTTCATCAATGTTTCACCATTGATCCAGGTAGTTTATCTCAAATTAGATAGAGTAGATGCACCTGTTTTGATCTTTATACGATTTTCCATGTTTTCGAAATAATTAAAAGATTCTTTTTTGCTGATGTGCCAAAAATTGGCTCCGCAATTTTTTATATGTTTTACATAACTCAAAATTGCAATAAGTTTCTTTTTATTTGTTTACACATTTTTAATCATCGACGATTTTTTAAAACAAATTATCGAGCGACACATTTTTAAAAAAATCTAAAAGAAATCTGGAAAACCTTCTTTTTTTTAAATAAACATTTTTGATAACCGAGCCAACAATTGCAGCTACTTTTTTCGGCCTTTTTTCTGTTTAACAAAAATGGAACAAATTCCAAAAGCAGATAAAAAATTTTTGTATGCAACACATGATTTTTGAGAATTTTTTTTTTCAGATTTTTACAAATAAATCTTGAGATTTTGCTTAAATAATCTGAATTGAAAAAATCCGAGAAAAAAAAATTAATGACTTGTGAATAATTATTTTAGCAATAAAATCGCTATTGAAGATATAAAAAGTTAAATAATGGCCTCAAAACTGGTGCATCTACTCTACGAAAAAAAAATAATAATTTAATTGCAAAGTTGATTTTGAAACAGATATTTTTAGTTATGCCTGTTCATATTGCGTTTCATCCTGGACAAATTGATAAGCCTACGAAACATGGGCAATCGGCAATCAATAACGAAATACGCGATTCTCGGAGGCCAACTGGTCTGGATCTACGTTTGTCTCAACTTTATCTTCGGCTTCATAGTGATGCCAATATTTCATCTGGTTCTCGCAATTCTCGCCAAGATTCTCCTGTTGAATTGAAACTTTTATTCGTACAAACAAATAAAATAGTATCTCCATGTGTTTTTCTTTTTTTTTTTATGTGATAAAGTACATGATTGTGTATTTTAATTGTCTGTCGGATTACACGCTTCTTCATTATATTATTAATTATCAATGGCACAGTTGACTCGTAGCACGATGAAAATACAGCAGTCCGAACAAGCAGATTTATGAGCGAAAATTAATGCAATCGTTGCACTTATCTCTTTCTGCAACGCGACTGTGTACACAGATTTTCCAGATCTGCAAAACGTAGTGCAGTAAAAACTGCACAAATTAATGACCATTGCCTTAAAATATGGACAAGTAATTTTGACACAAGTGCTTGAACGAGAAATCTTCGAATTTATGATTTAAATCGGATCGACGAATGAACTTAAAATCGTAAAATGCCCTCTAAATACCGTAATACGATTTGTAAAAACTAGAGATGATATCAATTTTTTTCCCCCGATGATCAATGAAAATTAATGGTTACATAAAAATGATTATCTGATTTTTTTTCTGATGTAGCATTTTACATTCGACACGTGTCTTCCAAATCCAAATTCTCCGCAAAGTGAAGAATTTATTCCTTTCGCACAAAGTTGTTCGATTGCGAAATATCGAATTAATTTGCGGCTTATCGATTTTTCTTATCATCATTATTATAATTATTCTTATCGTTATTATTATTTAACTCAAAATGAGTGATGAAAAAAAAATTATATGACGTTCGCCGTGGCCACTGCAACAACGATAAATCCAAGGAAACTGGACAGGTGCATTGTACCTGCAGCACCCCAACCGCATTCAATCTCTGATCTGAGAACTTTTGATACCGACATATTATTTTTATTCGAACAGAAGGACTCGCGAAGATCGTCGTCCCAACCGTTGTCCCAGCAACTGTATTCGCCACCCTCATCGCGCTCGTAATTGTTGTACTCGCCGTATGTAGTGCATCTGTCCTCTTGATATTGACGATGCTTTCTTTGCCACATCTCGATCCATCTATTGAATATCAATTGATATTTTATCATTAAAAAAAAGGATGTAAAGTAAAACTTTGACACACTCTTTAGCTGGGAAGTGAAATAAAGTAAATAAACTTTATTTCACTCGTGAAATAAAGTTGACTTCTCGCACGCTTCGCTTAGCTGAGCGTGAGAAAAGTTTGCAACTTCTCGCACTCGTGAAATAAAGTTGCCTACTTCTCGCACGCTTCGCTTAACTGAGCGTGAGGGAAGTTGCATTTCTCGCACTCGTGAAATAAAGTTGCCTACTTCTCGCACGCTTCGCTTAGCTGAGTGTGAGGGAAGTTGCACTTCTCGCACTCGTGAAATAAAGTTGCGAACTTCTCACACTCGTGAAATAAAGTTCCCTACTTTTCGCACTCGCGAAATAAAGTTTCCTACTTTTCGCACTCGTGAAATAAAGTTGCCAACTTCTCGCACTGGTGAAATAAAGTTGCCTACTTCTCGCACTCGTGAAATAAAGTTATACAGAAAACTCCTACGAGAAACTTTTTCTCAACTCGTGTGTTGCACTTCTCGCATCGTGTTACATAAAGAAATGTAATTTTTTTTAAGAATCGCCCTAATAAATAACGTACCCAATGTCGCAGTCACAGTTGATATAGCTGCCGGCCATCCTCAGCCTCAGTAAAAATCTTTTTCCCGCCACTCCCGGTTTGTGTGCCCCGGACGGATTCTCCAGAGTCTTTAGATCATTGTTATGCAAATCTATAGTGACATTTCTCACGGAGTCAGCGTGGGCAAATACGTCTCGAGGAACGGTGGTTACACTTGTGTTATGAAGAGCAAAATGCAAATGAGAGTTTCGCATACCCTGTTGAAGAAATATTATTAATAACGGAGTAATATTTTTTGTGACCTTAGGAAAAAATGGCTCTTATCAAAAAGCTTCTGTTTCAATAAATTCTCACACGTAGAATGTCCTTGTGCAATGATTTCAGACTTCTTCCGCTCAGCGTAAAATTGTAGAGCTTAGCTGGAAATTTTCCCTTCATCTCTTTCTCCAGATTTGTTTCGTTGTCAACCTGCGAGACAGACAATTTATTTTTATTACTATTATATTTAGCACTAATAAAATTGACGAAGTTCCGAAATAGCTCACGTCGATGTAAAGATTCTTTAAACCGTGATTGTACTCCAAGAGGCTCGGGAAGTTGAAGTTCTTCACTCCGGTGTAAGCGGTTATCAACAATGTTTTGAGCTTCGAAGCTTTGCACAGAGCACCGGCCTTGATTGAAATAATTCGAGTGAAATACAATGGAATGCATGGAGTGTGATAGACATAAATGAAAATTTCTGTACCTCGAATAAGGATAACGACAGCCTACGAATATCCAGCTCCTCGAGGCTGTCCGCGAGGCCTAGAAAACTCGTGTTGGTGATTGCTGTTATGGGATTGTAACCGATATCGAAGGTCTTCAACTCCGGCAGTGTGTGAGTTATCAGTGGGACGACTGTGAGATCATTGTGGCTCAGGTCCAGATGATGAAGAGAACTTAAATTCGATGCCATTTCAGCGGGAATAGAGGCGAGTTCGTTGTTCGCGAGATAGAGCGTTCGCAAATGGCGGAATGGCAATTCGGGCACCTTTTAAAAAGGAAACAAAAATGATTTATCTGAATTTTTTTGCTTCACGTGCTTTGTTTTCATAGCATTTTTGGAATTATGGACAATCCGGGAACTTTGGGTATTCCGGAATTTTGGGTAAACCGGGAATTCGGGATAGTCCAGGAATTCTGGGTGATCCGGGAAGTCTGGATAATCCGGGAATTCTGGGTGATCCGGGAATTCGTGATAATCCTTGAATTCGGTATAGTCCGGGATTCTGAGTAATCCGGTATTTCTGGATATTCCGGGAATTCTGGATGTTCCGGGAATTCTGGATATTCCGGGAATTCTTGATATTCCGGGAATTCTTGATATTCCGGGAATTCTGGATATTCCGGGAATTCTGGATGATCCGGGAATTCTGGATGTTCCGGGAATTCTGGATATTCCGGGAATTCTGGATATTCCGGGAATTCTGGATGTTCCGGGAATTCTGGATATTTCGGGAATTCTGGATATTCCGGGAATTCGGGGTAATCGGGGAATTCGGGATAATCCGGGAATTCGGGATAATCCGGGAATTCGGGATAATCCGGGAATTCTGGATAATCCGGGAGTTCTGGATAATCCGGGAGTTCTGGATAATCCGGGAATTCTGGATAATCCGGGAATTCTGAATAATCCAAGAATTCTGGATAATCCGGGAATTCTGGATAATCCGGGAATTCTGGATAATCCAGGAATTCTGGATATTCAGGAAATTCTTAGTAATTCGAAAATTCTGGATTATCCGGAATTTCTGGATTATCCGGAATTTCTGGATAATCCGCTAATTCAGGATAATCAGAAAATTCTTAGTAATTCGGTGTTTCTGGATAATGCGTGATTTCCGGGTAATAAAAAAATGGCTGGATGAACAAAAAAGAATGCCTTAAAAATATTTGCACTCACGGTGAGAAGTGAAATATTGCTGAGACCGAGAAACAGAAGATTGTCCTCAAGTCCGTAGAAAGTTCTGCCACGTGATTCCAGAATAAGTTGCTTATTGTGGCTGAGATCGAGATGAGTGAGATTATTGAGCTCTGAGAAAACAGCATCGTCCAATCTGACAAGACGATTGTACGACAAATCTAGCCACGACAATCCCTAAAGTAATAAAAATCATTAATAATGAAAAAAAAAAAAAATGATAAATTAATTTCCGAGCTAACGTGAAAAAAATCGACAAAATTCACTGACTTGAAGCTTCGAAATGGTATCGGTAGTGTGAACGCCTGACAGAGAATTCCACGACATATCCAAAATAGCTAATGACGCCGCGGCTGCGTTGGACATGGATTTTATTGGCAAACGCATAAATTGATTGTGCGAAAGATCGAGGCTCTCGATCGTCGCATCGGTGAACATATTGTCCGGTAAAGTACGAAGCCTGTTGTGAGACAAGTCGAGAATACGTAGCTTCTTCAGAGACTTTAACGCCTCCACTGGAATGTCCATAATATTGTTGTGAGTCAACAGGAGAACCTGAATATTCTTCGTGTTTCTGAAGCAATCGAAGTCAAGCTCGACGAGCTCGTTGTGACGGAAATCCAACCACTGCAAGTGTGGCATATTTCCGAATACACCCTGAGTGACATTTCCGAGCTCGTTGTGAGACAAGTAGAGATGCGTCAACGAGTACTCGACCGGACGGAAGTAATACTTCATTATGTCGGTGATGTTGTTGTAACTCAAATCCAATACTTTGATGTTGGACTGAAGATTACCGCTGACTGGAAAATAAACTGTGACATTTTTCTTTTTTGCTGAAATATCGTTGGTCTTTGCCTTTGCATTGATCTTCATCAAATTGAAGCTATGCAATTGATTACAGAGAAATCAATTATGCAACCAATAAGTATTTTGTAGAGCTAACTACAATATATATTTTTTTTTTGAAGGAGCATAAATAGACAAAAAACATTTTTTTACAATTTTGGTGATTGAATATCATTATTCGTTTGATTCCATTAGAATCTGAAGAAAATCAACGATATTGAAAATGCTCCGAAAATTAATTTTCGATTTTTTTTTTGCTATTGTGAAATTTTCGTTCATTTAAAAAAATGGTTTTTATGAAACCGTTCGTTTTTGATTGTATAATTTTATTCATTTATTTATTCATTTTTCATAAATAAATAAATAAAACCAACGTTATTGAAAATGCTCCGAAAATTAATTTTCGATTTTTTTTTGCTATTGTGAAATTTTCGTTTCAGAGGATTTTCAAAAACGGTTTTTATGAAACCGTTCGTTCAATGGTTAGAAAATAAAAATTCAAAATACAAATTATTATTTTACTTTTTGATTGTATAATTTTATTCATTTTTAATAAATAAATAAATAAATTCAACGTTATTGAAAATGCTCCGAAAATTCATTTTCGAATTCTTTTTGCTATTATAAAATTTTCGTTTCAGAGGATTTTCAAAAATGGTTTTTATGAAACCGTTCGTTAAATGGTACAAAAAAAAAAACAATTCGAGATACAAATTATAATTGTCTTTTTGATTCTACAATGAAGAGATATTTGCTATCTATTTATCTTCGCTCGAAATCTGTTCCCAAATTTTCAAAGAGCTTCTCTGCTGTCTCTGTATTTTTTTCTTTTTTTTCTTCTAAGAGACTTGAACAAATTATACTTACTGCTAGTAGCGGGGGTGAAAGTTGTGCTGTTAATCCACAATTTGGGAATATCGTTGTGACTGGCATTTACCTTGAACGATGCCAAGGTGCCCACTTGATCGAACCACGTAAAATCAAATTCCGTTAAATCGTTGTACGCCATATCAAGGAATTCCAAATCCGGCAAATTCTAAAATAAAAAAAAAAAAAAAAAAAAAAAGAATGCAAATTTTAGAATTGTACCATTTGTCGACGATCGATGATAATTTTTCTTTCTATTTTTCTGAAATTACTTGGAAGGCCTCGTCGGTGATATCCCTAATTTTGTTCCCTCGAAGATTGATGTACTTCAATCGATTCATATTCATAAAGGCACGTCTCTCAATCCTGTCGATCTTGTTGTCTTCGAGATTCAAGCTGGTCAGTGAAGTTAAATCAACGAATGTGTGAGTCTGCACGTGATCGATATAATTGAAGGCCATATTGATCTCTTCCAGAGTCGAGTGAATGTCACCCTTGAATTTCCAAAAATTTCCACACATTAATGAAAATCTTCTAAAAATAGCGGATCGCCTATATATGTCGATCATCAATGAAGAAATTTTATACCTGAAATGTTCCCTTTCGTATTTCCTGTATCTCGTTGTCCTGCAGCTCGATACGCTTGATTCTCTTCAGGAAGTGGAATGACGTGTCCGGCATAGTCTTTATTTTGTTGTTGCTTAAATCGAGATGCTGAAGATTCGTCAATGACTTAAAAGGCTTGCTCGGCAATTCATTTATCGAGCTAGACAAACCGTTTGACATTCTGAGAGTGAGCAGAGAGTGTCCGACCTGATGAATAATAAATAATAAATAATAAATAATAAATAATAAATAATAAATAATAAATAATAAATAATAAATAATAAATAATAAATAATAAATAATAAATAATAAATAATAAATAATAAATAATAAATAATAAATAATAAATAATAAATAATAAATAATAAATAATAAATAATAAATAATAAATAATAAATAATAAATAATAAATAATAAATAATAAATAATAAATAATAAATAATAAATAATAAATAATAAATAATAAATAATAAATAATAAATAATAAATCATAGATCATAGATCATAGATCATAGATCATAGATCATAGATCATAAATCATAAATCATAAATCATAAATCATAAATCATAAATCATAAATCATAAATCATAAATCATAAATCATAAATCATAAATCATAAATCATAAATCATAAATCATAAATCATAAATGATAAATGATAAATGATAAATGATAAATGATAAATGATAAATGATAAATGATAAATCATAAATCATAAATCATAAATCATAAATCATAAATCATAAATCATAAATCATAAATCATAAATCATAAATCATAAATCATAAATCATAAATCATAAATCATAAATCATAAATCATAAATCATAAATCATAAATCATAAATCATAAATCATAAATCATAAATCATAAATCATAAATCATAAATCATAAATCATAAATCATAAATCATAAATCATAAATCATAAATCATAAATCATAAATCATAAATCATAAATCATAAATCATAAATCATAAATCATAAATCATAAATCATAAATCATAAATCATAAATCATAAATCATAAATCATAAATCATAAATCATAAATCATAAATCATAAATCATAAATCATAAATCATAAATCATAAATCATAAATCATAAATCATAAATCATAAATCATAAATCATAAATCATAAATCATAAATCATAAATCATAAATCATAAATCATAAATCATAAATCATAAATCATAAATCATAAATGACAAATGACAAATGACAAATGACAAATGATAAATGATAAATGATAAATGATAAATGATAAATGATAAATGATAAATGATAAATGATAAATGATAAATGATAAATGATAAATGATAAATGATAAATGATAAATGATAAATGATAAATGATAAATGATAAATGATAAATTATAAATCATGGATCATGAATCATGAATCATAAATAGATTAAAACCGAACCTCGGAAAATGCATCATCGTCGATCGTAGAAATAGAATTTTCCGAAAAATCCAATAATTTAATTCCCCGCACGTGCATAAACGCGTGATTTTTGATAGTATTCAAATTGCTCTGTACGATGTGAAGTTCTTTCACGTCAATTCCAAATTCCAAAAAGTCTTCCGGAGCCAAAGTGGTGGCTGGCATTCTGGAGATTGACAGAAACCGCAAGTTTCTCATCTGTCTCAGATCCTGAAGAGATACAACTCCATTCTTCTTGCCGCTTAAATCAAGATTGTAGAGCGAGTACTGGAAACCAGTAAATACTTCGCCTGTGGAAACGAGAACCCTCCTTGATTCAAAGTAATTCTAATGCTCATCGAATGAATAGCAAAAAAATGAAGTAGGTTTTACCCGGTGAAAAATTTTCGACACGATTTTCACGGAATATCAATGTCCTGAGAAAATCAAACTCTCGGAACAAATTATTCGGTAGTCCTGTGATATTGTTGCCGGAAAGATCGAGCAACTCCAGAGAGGATTCCAAACCGGCCAAGTCCGGTGACGTGATGTCAAGAAGATCGCAATCGGTGAAATACAACTCACGAATTCTCGAGTCTCTGAACGCACCTTCCTGCGTTTTTGAAATTTAATAATACACCGATAATTGGACAATTTTTAGGATTTCTTAAAATGAACAGAATTGATAATAATTTGAATTCTTATCATTCTTTTTTTGCAGCACTGAACGAAATATTTTTTAAATTATTAACATTAATTTGAGATTATATTTTGTGCAATATTTAAAATCTTGTAAAATTTGCATTTTTTGTTATTTTGATTGATAATTAAAAAAATGTTGCGCCTAAAAATTATGTATATGAAAAATTGAATGAAAAACATTAAAATTTCGGTTCTAATTTTTCCTAATTTTTTTTTTTTTGTTAATTTTGAATGTTTTTTAGCCTTTAACGTGACCAAATCTGTCGAAGATATGAATTTGTCAACGTGCCAATTTTTCAACAATTTGTATACATAATAACAAAATTTTAAAATAAAATTTCGAGTTAAAATCAAGACGATCCCTCTCAACTAAATTTTCAAAAATTAATTCTTCTCTAATAAAGTCCATGAAATTTATTCTGCACAGCTACGAATATTTTTCAGTGAAAACTACATTGAAATATCTACATTTTACGTTTCACCATTTTCATCCCAAAATGGATCACATTTAATATACAGCGAATCGAAAAAAATATTAAAATTAAAAAATCTATTTAATTTTCGTCGAAATGTAAGATTAAAAAAATCCAAAATAATTTCTACACATTTTACATATTTTCCAACATCATCAAACAAATAATAAACTTTTTTTCTGCTATTTTTTTCTGGCCAAAACCAATTTTCCTAAATCATTGTCAATGAAATTGCGAAATTTGATTTTCAACACGTACCTCCACCGTTGACAATGGATTACCGCTGAGATAGGTCTTGTTGACCTTATAAAAATGTTGAAACGAACCAGGCATCAATGAATCAATGTGATTGTAATCCAATCTAAGTGTATCCAATGAAATTTGGATCCCACGAATTTCCGCTTCGATCTGAGGCTGAATCACTTTGGCGATTCTGTTGTAACTCAAGTCGAGTACCTTCATGCGTTTCAGTGACGAGAGTTGCGAGTACGGAATCGCCGTGAGCTGATTATCGTTCAAATAAAAATGTGTCAGATGAGCCATTCCATCGCGAAATACCGAGGGATCGATCTCCTTAATGCTGTTCTCCCGAAGATCGAGAACCTCCAGATAGAGGAGACCGGCAAACGCGTCCGATGGAAGCTTGTCGATTGAGTTTCTTCCCAAACGAAGAATCTGAAGAGAATTCTCCAAGCCTCGCCAATTGTCCGACTCCATGTACGATATTTGATTGCCTGCAAATTAATTCTGGAATTAGTAGTGTTTAAAAATTTCTGCAAATTTCTATCATTTTTTGTATCCACAGTTATTTCACACTTTTGCTTGAAATTCAGGAAAATCATAAATTTGATCTTAAAAGAGATTTATATATTTTTTTAATTAATGAATTTATGCTGAATGATCTTGAGTTCAAGTTGAAGTAAAATCTTGAGTTTTATAAATTCAAAACTATGCATTTCATCCTAGATGGGTGTAATTAGAAAATAATAATAATATTGAGCTTTTAAGCTGAATTTACAAAATATTTTATTACTGTTTCCTTTACTTTGTTTTCGAGAAATTTTTCAATTATTCTCGCTCTATCAAATTTTTGGCAAAATCCATGCAGTTCAGTTCAGTAAAAACTGAAATTTATCACATATGTTTTCTTACACCAACCACATAGTTCTGATAAATGTAATCGCAGAGCTTCTTGAGGAAGCCAACATTGACATGGGCGTACATTCCATCGGGGCTGATGAGGAACTCATGTGCAAATACAATTTGCAGCATTTTTTAATTTCGTCTATCGCCCAACAATCACGAAAGGAAAAAAAAAAAACAAAAAAAAAAAAAAGTATACCTACCGGTTAGATCGAGAAGTCGTAATTTTTGCAGATGTCTAAAAGACTTGCTGGGCACCCTCGTCAGTCGATTGTATGGTAATTCGAGCTCCCACAACGATCTTTCAAGCCCTAGAAACGCTTCGTCCGGAATATCCGATATCGGATTATGTTTGATCTGTAGCTTATAGAGACCTGAAACACGCGACCCTCATTCCCATTATGTCCCCTCATTTCTCGTACACTTTTACTCCATCCGGTGTATTATAGAGGATCGCAACCGGGATGCATCGGGTGGTCTTCTCACCGGATGGCATCTTGGCTCACTGATCAATTAATATATTTGTATTTATTTAAAGAAAAAAAATAAAATAAAAAGAACCTACCCGTGTAAATGAGAAATTGCGGCTGTAAATGACGCAAACCATTGTTCTCCAACAGCAGCATAAACACTTTGGAGGAATTTATCGGCTGGGGGATTCTGGACATCGGGACATTATTGCAAGCCACGATTCCCACATCCGGTATCACTTTCGAACAGGTGCACAGCGGATTGAAGAAACACGGCGGATATTGTACCGGTAATTCGTGCATTCTGACCATCGATGTCCAGAACATGAGTATCAGAGTGAAGAGCATCATCGCGTAGCCCAATTTCACGAATGTCAAGAGATTCTGAAATTTTGGTTTTTTTTTTTTTCTCACATGTCGCAAATTTCTCAATGACAAAATAAATAAATGGGACGAATGAAAAATATTTTTTTGCATGAATCATTATTACTTATTATTATACAGAAATAAAATCAAGAGATTTAAAAAAAAAATCTGGATACAGTATATTAACCAATGGAAAATAAATAGATGTGACGATACCGATCGATCGTTATACGAATGAGGGATGCACACTTTTTGAATGAAAAATAACATTTTTTTTTTTTCAAATAAATAATTGTTACTAATTATTATGCAGAAATAAGAATGTGCACGTATTTGTAATAATTATGAATAACGTGAATTAAGAATTCTTTTACAATCAATCTATGATACGAATTCTCTCTATTTTAGAATAATATAAATCTCAAACTATAGTTAAGAATAAAGAGAAAATATAAAAATGCATTAAAATATAAAATAATCATGAAAATAAAAATACAATTAAACAACTTTTTCGCCGACAAATACGTCACACAGAGAATATACTGTCACATATAAATTTAGTCCATTCGGAATATGTAGCGAAAATTTTTTTTTTTTTTTTTCAAGATTCGTAGACACCATATAATTTATGAAAGTTTTATAAATTTGTAAATTGTTTGTTTTTTCTACACCATTTCACTATATTTAGATTCTTATAAATGATCGTTTTTAGCCATTTACCATCGTCATTCGTTCGCGTTTCGCGAACCCAGAGATCTGGACTGTAAAAGTCCGATCTGACGACTGAGGTGCGATCGCAAGCAGTCGAGTTAAGGGAGGTCTGCTCTTTGACTTCCCATATGGGCGGGACTACGGCCCCGGGATAATAGGGCTTCGGGGTGTACGTCGACAGTTCGGGTGCTTCTCTTTACCCGATTATACCTCCCGATATTCCATTAGCAGAGTCCGGCGAAAATAGTAGTTGC
Organism: Perithous albicinctus; assembly: GCA_964016905.1. Taxonomy (NCBI): domain Eukaryota; kingdom Metazoa; phylum Arthropoda; class Insecta; order Hymenoptera; family Ichneumonidae; genus Perithous; species Perithous albicinctus. Next base: position 10,737,559 of record OZ024702.1, on the reverse strand, counting down.
GCAAAACGGCAGAAACTATGACAGATGATCGTTTAGCGGGCTCTGGACTTGAGGCAACACGCTTAATTATCTTATTTATTGTTTTTACCTTCAGCACCTTTCAAAGGTATTACAAAGAAAAAGTCAATTTTTGCATTAATTTCTGCTGGCATTTTTCAGTGATGATTGTTTCAGAAACGATTGTTTGCGGTCTGTCCGATAATCTTAATTCATTTAATGAATACTTAAATGTGCATAGCTCTTACAATCCAGGTCTGTTTTCGCGACCTTCATAAAATACGAACCCCTCGGTTAATCTATGGAAATAGCAAATCTTAAGCTGATAAAAACTAGACCCTAGTTTTTTTACCGTAGATAACAATTTTTTTAAATTTATTTAAATGAAACATGTAGTATTTAAAAGAGCAAGTCAAACACACAGTTTACGTATTTTTGAAAATAAAAATAAAAATTATCTACGGTGGAAAAACTTAAAATCGAATTCATCCCAACAAAAAATGCTTTTTTTCCAATACTCAATAGGGTCTTTTGTTGTTTCTCATGAGAAATAGTTTAGTTTAAGTGTTTCTTCGTAAATAAAAAAAACAAATACGTGTTGCCCAGTCTTTCGAGCTCTACAACATAGTTGAGTTTCATCAAAATCGGAGGGGGACACTAAAGTGACCTTCCTTCTCTAAGATTTTTCTCTGTGTGCCAATGTCCAGTGACAAAGCCCGCCCACTAACTTTTAAGCTGGTGTCTGTCCAGGTCTGTTGGTCGCGGTTAATAAAATACGATCTTTGTACGACGTATCAACGTTTTATTATTACAAGATAAAACTGTAACATACAAAATGAATCTGCTTATCACCTAAATATACTGGATTGAGATCCAGTAAACGTTCGACACGAGTTCGTACACGTAGTTATATAGTTTGTTAATAAAATCTCTTTTCTTGAAAACAAAACAAAAATAAGATCGTACTCGTCTAATTTGTACGGGATATATTTGTTGCGACAAAATCTCGACAATGTTCAACAGGTCCGGAATAACGGAAGTTATCGTAGTTTTCATTTCTCTATATAACTAGATAAAATTTTCATAGAAAAAATAGAAGTGTTTTAAACGTTGTGTTATATAGCAAAGATCGTATCCGAAGAGCGGAAAAAGTCTTCGGTCGATCTTCTTGTGCGTCATTTTAACGCGTCGGTTTCTTTTTTTTTTTTTCGGTGTCGATGGGCGTTGTGTTATAAAAAATCTGTAATTAAACATGGAACTTGGAACTTATATGGAACGCTCGCACGGTTTATCTCTGTGTTTGCTCTCTGCTGTCCACGAATTTCACGACGGACTATTCGGTCTTTTTTGCATGACCATTTGCAATATCCGTTGGGCGACTCGTTGTCTCGAGCTCGATCTTCCTCTTCTGTTCTCTTTTCCCGAGCGGAAGCAACGGAAGAAGAACTATCGCCGCCAGACCCAACAAGTGCGGAGCCAGGTACATGTGCCTAAGGAAATAATACAAATTTTCAATTGTTTGTCGAATGGAAAAGTATTTGCAGTATTTTCATTTTGTTTTCTCATAGATTTGCTGTGAAAACTATTTTTTATGTCATTAACTGTGAACAATGTTAAGACATTATTATTTTACCGTAAATTATGATATTCCTTAGAGATAATAATCGAAACTAAGGTGAACTAGATACTCACAGGTACAATTTGATACTCGGTAAAAACTCGAGTAAAACGAAGCTGAATGTTATGTATGCTAGAAAAATTCGGGTAGTGATGAATGTTATCACATCGTAGAAGAATTTCGCTGGCTTCGAATTAACGAAGTAAGGACGAATATGTCGACGGACCTGTTGGGGACAAATCAAATGAAATTCATTATTTTCCATGTCCAGCAGAAAATTGGCAATACAAACATTGGATTCAGATTTTTCTTTTTTTTAAGGTAAATTTGTGCGCATTCGTACTTTGTAAATGTGATACTGAGAAAATGTCAATTGGAAGTTTGCCGGTTAAAATATTAGCGATTTTTAACGTACGGAACGGGACGCAAATGTGAAGAAGGCTCCATTGGCGAATGTGAGGTAGTAACCGGGATAAAAACCGTGCCAGAGAGCGGAAAGCGCGTAGGTGAAAATGGTCTTGTATCGTCCGGCTCTCTCGTAGACGACCGTTCTCAGCCAGCGATTTGTACCTTTGTTCCACCGCTCAATACTGTCCTTCATACTTAATGAAGTCTGAAAGTGTAAATAACAATGAATACATAAATAGTGAGACACAAAAAACAATCCAGTCAAATTATAAAAAGGATTTTTTTTTTCGTTTGGTGACGACAATTTTTTGTGCAATACACCAAAAAGATTTCAATTTCTCGATCGAATTATGAGATCATAAAAGCTGAATGAAAAATCAGTTAAATTCAGACAAAAATAATTCGAAACAATACTTGGTAAAAGAAATGAGTATTTTATATAATTGCTTTATAAAAAAAACTTTCATTTATAACTTTCTTGTCAGACTATTAATTTGTAGAAATATAATTGTTTTGTGGCATTTTATAATATTATCATACGTCTATAATGATGGAAAAACGTACCTCGAAAGGAATGACTTCGACGTTGGATACAAGATCCCAGTTTGGGCTCCCGTCGGGATTATGTCCGTTGAATCCCAACCCGGAATTGTTGCAAATTGCGTCAGCGAACAACCAGGCATAGTAATACTTAAAACGGACCATCATCGTCGAGATCATTAAATACCAAATCTTGTAAGCCGCAGATGTGTTGGCCAAAAAGTCATCCTCTATAAAAAAAAAAAGCACATGTACCGATTAAAATACAAAAAAAAAGGGGCGTCTAAATGTATTCGTCTTCTCGGCGTACCTTTTATTCTTTGAATTGGATATGACGGAATAAATGCAACGAATATCACGGCACACGTTAGGCTGGCGACGACTTTCTTCGTGACGTAGATCACCGGCGACGGTTCTAAGACTATTTCGTTCACTTCGCTCTGTACATCGTCGTAGAATACCTAAAAAAGAAAAATCAACGAAAGACCATAAATAAAATGTACTGCTTCGATTCTTCAGCATCAACAAAATCTTCCATTATTATCGTCCAATTACCGCCAATGATTTACTTCCACGGAATTTCGAACCATGAATAAAATCTATGTAATCCCTGTAGAAGATCACGGGACCGGCCATCAATGCTTGAAAGTGAAAAACGTAGCTAAAGTACTCCAATGCCGTTGGCATGATTCTGAAAAATATCAAGAATAGTTAGACAATGATATCAATCTTCCTGTATACAATTTGAAAGGTTGAGTTAAAATATCTTGGCGGAATAATGCGTGACAGCGTCAGCGACAATAATAAGTGATACGTGGGAAGTGTATATTTACCTGATGGCTTGATGGCGTTGGGTAGGCGTGAGTTCATGCTCGTGCCTGGTAAGACCATCGTGAATGCTGTACGCCAAACTAATAACTTTTTGCGTTATGACCATCAATGGACCTTCGTGAAAGCACAAAGAATATCACATAATTATTAATCAATCCTCTCAGCAGCTGTATTTAAATTGGTTCTCAACTATAAATGAGCTAACCAGTTATGTCGAGACTGTAAGAGCCGTAGTCATAGGTCTGCCGGTGAATGTGTATCCCTGAGAGGTAAACCAAAGCCACCGTGAGGACATGTCTGCAAAGGAGTTTTAAAACAACACTTCTATTAATAATACTGCTTTTGTTAATTTAAATAAACAAACACATTCGTAAATAGAATGAGAATGAATGTACCTTTGCATGACCCTCGGGTCTTGGGTTCGCATCGCGATGTAACATAATGCTGGAAGTCCTGCGAGATGCACCGCCTGCCTAAAGACAAAATTCAATTAGTCCTTCGATCGTTTGTGTCACTTATAGGCGTATTTATTATTCAATAATAATATTTATGAGGCTGCGATCCTTCTTGGATTTTGCTTCAGTCTCAACGAAGGGATTGGCTTACTTGCCGAAGCAGAAGTAACCAAGACAGAGTCCGATGACAAGACCAAAAGCGTGACGCGTCGCTGGCGGAACGACGAACGGATTTAAGGATGATCTCAACAGTCCCGCAAGACCCAGAGCCGTGAATTGTGTCAGCACGAAATTAACCTGAACAACAGAAGAGACAAATTGAGTCATTAATTATTCGCAGACAATGTTTTTCAAGAATTCAATCATTTTTATTTCAGTTTTTTTTCGTTGCAGACATGATATTAATCGCAATCAAGGGAGATAATAGCTACTTTTTCAAGGTAACAGAAAAGAAATTCGTCAATACACGTGACAAAGCACAAATACTTTCTCCCTCCGTGATACGAAGGATAAGAGGGTTGCCTACCCTCATCCAATTACCGAGATTCACCCACGCAGTAAATCCGTAAGCCTCTCATTGTATGCCCTTCTCAATCCTCTGGATTCTCAAAATAACGTTACAGAAAATAACCCAGACGCAATGACATTCAGTAGAACTTGGAGTTTATTCATTTTCAGCCCCAAAGCCAATTTGCGTTTGTTTTGTAAAAATCAAACAGGATATATTTTTTTCGCAGTGACTGATTTTTCAGTCAAACGCAAATTAGGTTCGACATACGTTTGTCATATCATCTTAAGGAAAACTTGAACTTCAAGATATCTCATTTAAGCGGATAAGAAAAATTTCAACTATTGGATACCCGCGATCCGCTTAACTAAGGTTTCATGAGTTTAACGGATATTCGGAGGTTGAAAACATTTCTTATACGCTTAACTGATTTACAAACAAAATTCTAACAGTACTGCTTATCCACTGAGGCGAAAAATCTAAATTGAACGGATATTATTGAAACACTAAAATACGCTCTTAGTCACATTTTTCTTATTCATAGGCAAGCACCACCGATTTTAAGCAAAAATGGGTGTTCAATGTAAAAAAAAAAATATAACAAGTTTTTCTTTTCCAATACTTCAAAATTGTAACTTTTACAAATTTGTTGTTTTTGGGCCTGAGGATTTTTTGGCTTCCTCAAAGGAACGTAATTGAACATTACTTTCCTTTCCGTAATTAAAAATTACGTTCCTTTTTTTGCCTGAAATCGGTGGATCGCTCATATTGCAGCATATTTAAAAAATAAATCAGGGCTACAAGTAAATGATATACAAACTCAGATTTATAAAACGATATTTGGATTTTTATTTTATAGAAAAAAAAATGAATGTACATACTAGGAACTGTGAGACCAATGAAACTCTATAAATATTCAGGAATGGAATTTATATAATGCAAAATTTCTTTAGTAAACTTCCTCGAGGACTTCCTCTTCCTCTTCGTAAGGCTGTGCCTCACGGCGGAATCTCCATCCTAAATCAGCACCGAAAGACGGGGAGAGACGTCCACGAGGACCTTGCTCCACCTGACCGTGTCCTCGGACGAAGATATCATTTTTGAATCTGTGCTCGAGTCCGAATCCAGCCTGTGGAGAAACGCGACCACGATGGAGATTAGCTCCGCCGAAGGCATCAAGCTTCGTTCTATCGGTGTCAAAAATTCGTTGCTGGTAGTTGAGGTCGAGAGTTGGGTGTCTGTCGGGACCACCCAAGGGCTGGCTGCCCTCGAGGACGACGGATCCTTGAGGCTCACGTCGGAAACGGTGACTCTGTAATAATGAAATTGAACATTTTTGAAATCAGCAAAAAAAAACGATAATTCGTTTTTATATTTTTTAAATTTAGAATATGTAATTTTCTGTTGTATTTGAATCAAGTCAAAGATGAACTGCCTGATAAAAGATTTTAGATTTGGGTGAATTTCACTTTAAAAAAAAATTATAATATGTTATTTTATTTAACACAGATTCCTCATAGATTCCTCTATAAGAAAGCCAAAAATAATAAATATTTTTGCTCATAGAAGAGGCTTTGTGAGAAATACAAATTTATAAGAAAGTAATGTAAGTAAAATTCCTATGTTTTTTTCTTCAACTAGATCAACATCCTAAAGAAATATGAGGACGTTTTCTTGAAATGAAAAATAGGGCTGTCCAACTTGACGTGTTTTGCCCCAAATATTTCTGGTTAGTCGAGATGATTGCTATTTACCACAGGTGGGCGAGGAAAAGTGGGTCCAGTCGATCTTGGCGGTGATCCGCCTCGTGAAAGTCCTGCCTGTGCCCAAGTTATGGCGCAAAGCACAGCGAGAGAAAAAAGTAAGACCTTCATTCTTCCAAATTCAATATTTATCTGAAAATTGATATACAAGTTTAGTTACACAAAATGTACAATTTAACGAATATTATATGTTGCATGTATATTTCTTAAATGCTTACCATTCGACTGTACTCTTCGACTGTCTTCAAATACTGGCTGTATCGTTTGTTCAGTCTTCGGGTCTTTTATACCAAAGTTTCATGAAGGGCAAGAAATGCTCGGGGAACTCCTGTATGCGCAGCTGAACGATCGCTCGTCGGCGGGGAATTCCGCCAAGAACTTGAGCGAATTCAGAAGGCATTCGCGTCTTCGATGGATTCCCTCTGGCTGAATTTACGGATTATATATACATCGACAGAAATAGTTCGCGTATGTTTTGATTGCACAGTACTTATCAGCTGTCCATACTACACGAGCTTGGGCAGATGTTTATGCGAATCGAATGAAAATAATAAATTAGATAGGTCAGGAAGAGAGGCAGTGATAAAAGTATTTTTGTTTTTTTATTGGTACGAATTTCTGTACAGTGATTCCCCTGCAGTGCCCTAACGAGGCAACCCAAATGATTGACTGTGGAATCGATAGGCCGGGAATTCCGCAAAACATTCCTACCGACATTGTTTCGTGCCAGCGAATTAACAACATGTAAAAAGATCCAACGATTCCGCATTCCAGAGGAGCGCGGTATGCTGTGAGCGCACACGAAAAGGGTTTCAGATTCCTTCGATTCATTTTGTTTGAAAGCCGAAGTACGTTGGTTTAACCCTTGGAAGGTTTCGTCAGAGGTAATTGCGTAGGGTCTGTTTTCGTCCCAAAATTATTATGCAGAGTACGGTTCAATGATACAGATTATTCACACTTTTAAATAAAATATATTTAAGGGGATCGAGTCAACTAAAAATGATGAAAATTAAGTGGCGCAAATGCATACACACACACACATAATTTTTCATGTTGATAAAAATGATAAAGAAATATTTTTGTAAATGGAATCTTTTTTTGTAGCTAATTTCATCGATGCAAATGTATTTTATGTATTTTGTAATTGTCGTAAATTTCAGATTGCAGCGAACACTCGTAATAAAAAACCGACAATTATTTTTTTCAATTATTCTTCTATTATTGTTCTTGGTCTTTATTTTTCTTTTTTTTCTCCTTGTACTTCGAAAATCGGAAGCTCCTCATACTCGTTTGTCATTTTGGTGTCAATAATTATTTTTGTTAAGGGTTCCGACCCCGACACTGTCTAATAAATAAATAGTCCTGATCTGAGATAAATTCAACTTTTTACCAAATTTACTGGCGATCAAATAGCGTTTTAGTTTCTTAGATTCTTTTTACGCATGTTTTGGCTTACAGTACATGCTCGTTATTTAATCTAAGTATGCGCATTCTAATTGAGGCGGTGGAATCATTAATCAAACACGAGTACGATGATTCGAAAATAAGATTCACTGTGTATCACAGTTACATTCAGACCACTGAATTATTCAATAGATTTCAACAAATTCTTGATTCAAGAAATGCATGCATCGATTTGGAAATTTATTGCATACTAACAATTATGCTAATTGAACTACCGGTACAAAAGATTTATAAATGTTCCGATCATAGTTTAAACATTGATTATTGTATTTTTGTACGCCTTCAAATCTAATTTTGTAAAAGAAAATCCATGAACTGATAAAACCAAACAATAAGCTGATAAAATGAATCGATTATGCTAATTCCCCTACAAATTCGAATGGTAGTATGAACGACACGAATGGTAGTGTCGACCATTCGAATGGTGGTACCAACTATTGGATTAGTCGCAAATAGTTGAAATTACTATTCGATATGGTTGGGGAAATAAATGTATGAGGAAATTTTGGAGATCTTAGGTACAGAAAATAGAAAACGTAATTGTCACAATCAATTTTTTGCTTTCCATGAATTGTTGCATATCAGGTTCAACTCTGACCACTTTCAATTTGTTCCATAATTTTTTATACTATTCTATATGCTCGAAAAAAGACTTTCAATTTTTTTTACTGAAACTTTTTTATTCATGAATTTTTTAAATAAACATTTTCTGCTCCAATTTAAAATGTTGAAATTTTGTCTCAAAATTTTTTTTTAAAGCCATTTAAACAAAACAAAAAAGCCATTAAAAAATCGAAAAATTGGTCGATTGTTGCGTGTGACCTGGTAAGGAAGGGTTGTAGAATTTCAGATCAGTCGTAAGTTTAAATATGTTTTCAACACTTTATTGTATGCTGCAGAATAAATAAACATTGGTAGGAACTGTGATGATTGTAAATAAAAATAGCTAAACAATATTAGCGATTTGTAGTATCTTCGGTACACCTAGTAGACTTCTTCAAGAACTTCCTCATCTTCGTAAGGCTCAGCCTCACGGCGGAATCGCCATCCCACACCGGCACCGAAGCTCGGTGAGAGTCGTCCACGTGGTCCTTGCTCCACTTGGCCCTGACCCCGGATGAAAACATCATTTTTAAATCTGTGCTCCAGTCCGAATCCAGCCTGAGGTGATACGTGACCACGATGGAGATTTGCACCGCCGAAGGCATCGAGTTTCGTTCTATCGTTGTCGATTATTCGATGATTGTAGTTGAGGTCGAGGGTAGGCTCTCTATCGGGACCACTCAAAGGTTTTCGGGCCTGAAGAACGATGGATCCTCGAGGCTCCTCTTGTGCATCACGACGGAATCGCCATCCCACACCGGCACCGAAGCTCGGTGAAAGACGTCCATGTGGTCCTTGCTCCACTTGGCCCTGACCCCGGATGAAAACATCATTTTTAAATCTGTGCTCGAGTCCGAATCCAGCCTGAGGTGATACGTGACCACGATGGAGATTTGCACCGCCGAAGGCATCGAGCTTCGTTCTATCGTTGTCGATTATTCGATGATTGTAGTTGAGGTCGAGGGTAGGCTGTCTATCGGGACCACTCAAAGGTTGTCGGCCCTGAAGAACGATGGATCCTCGAGGCTCCTCTTGTGCATCACGACGGAATCGGTAGTTCTATAATAATTCAGAAAAACATTGTAGGTTTGTGAAAAATGTCTATTTCGTTGGGAATTATTCACTGCGTCGATATAAACTCGTGTTTGTATTATTTGTTGTTTTAAACAATATTTACTAATTTCGGTGGAGGTCTCGGCGTTTGAAGTCGTCCACCAAAACCGTTGGAACGTTGGGCTTGAACAGTGCAAGCTATAGCGCAGAGCACAGCCAAAGAAATAAGTAGGATCTTCATTTTTCAAAACTGATACTTTGTCTGCAAATGAAGAGTACACAAGTTTTGTTTAGTTTAATTTGAGAATGATGATATACATTTAATATATATACTTCTGGAGCACTTACCCTTCGACTTCACTGTTCGAATGACTTGGAAAGATCTGAATATCGTTTGCTCAAGCATCACGTCTTTTATACCACATTTTCGCTGGGAATTAAAGAATGCTCGGGGAATTCCTTTTCAGCTTTGAGATGCTGCTCAAAGATGTCGGCAACGCAGTATCCATTCGAGTATGTCTTGAATCGTGTATATGTATCGATGAGGCTGTATTACCAGTTACATCATACTACCGCTAAGATGATACCTATTCACCCTAATCCGGTTATTCCCAGACTCTTTGCCATTCATTGATTACTTTTGCTTCCTCATAGAGGAAGATTTGTTTTCGTGAATTTCTTTTTTCGAGATTTTCATCTCAGGACACTCTGAATGATAAAAAATTTCGAGAATAGTGGTTTAGAAAAAAATATCTGGATAGATACGCGCGTGTATCTGGAATCGGGCTGAAATTTGACACCTTTGTAAATTTGTAATACCTTTGTAATAATTTACAAAAAAAAAATCCAAAATGTGTTTAATTTTTTTTTGAACTTTTTAATTTTCGATAAATATTTGCACGCGCTCTAGCTGTAGCAAATATTTAACTATCGAGCTAAATAATTTTTTACAAGTAAAACTATGTTAGAGGAGGATCGGTATTGAATTTGGAATGAATCGACAAATAGATTCGGTTTTTAAGGGCCTTGAATTTTTTTTTTTAATTTTATTTCGCCTTAACTCACGACAAATCTCACCAACTGAACTGAAATTTTCTGCAGACGAAAACTAATATTAAGCCCTGCTACGCACCAAATTTAGTGATGATCGGTAAAGCAGTTCGAATTTTACGAGAGCTCGAATTTTTTTTTAAATTAACGATTTGCTGTAACTCAGGTCAACTGACAATGAATGAACTGAAACTTTTTATGCATGAAAAATTCAGACGCAAAAAATTCACCATGGCTATGTACCAAATTTGGTGAAAATCGGTAAATGAGATCGGATTTGGAAGCAATTTGAATTATTTATTTCAACAGATTATAGTTTAGAAACATATCATAAAACGGACCAGAGCACAGTTTTTTTTTATTCCATTGGTTCATTAATTAATTATTTGATTTTTAATAATTAATTGAATTTTCACAAACCTTCCTCTATGAGGAAGCCAACATTGATACACAAGCTTTCGCATAGAGATGGTTTTGTATAAAATCGAAACTAATAAAGAAGCTCTAAGTTCTAACTTTGCAATTTTTTTTTATAGTTTCGAGTGTCCGGGAATCACCATACAATGATCTATGTTCGTAATACAAAATAAAGGAATTATCGCGAGATTCGACGCGACCTATTAGTATAACTAATAATATAAATATTGTACGCGTGTTAAGTTCACGCAGCGCGATAAATAGCTGATAATAAGCATATTGATACATACACTCGTTCCACGAGAGAATCGCGTCGTATACATGATTAATACACCGAAGCACGGGATCTCGATTCAAGACCCCACAAATGGATTCCCCGTTGCCGATACAATTCGGCAGCATCTCACAGGCTGAAACGGAATTCCCCGAACATTCTACACTTGCCAGAGAAAATTGTGGTATAAAAGACGTGATGCTTGAGCAAACGATATTCAGATCTTTCCAAGTCAGTCGAACAGTCAAGTCGAAGGGTAAGTGCTCCAGAAGTATATACATTAAATGTATATCAGTATTCTCAATTTAAACTAAACAAAACTTTTGTACTCTTCATTTGCAGACAAAGTATCAGTTTTAAAAAATGAAGGTCCTACTTATTTCTTTGGCTGTGCTCTGCACTATAGCTTGCACTGTTCAAGCCCAACGTTCCAACGGTTTTCCAGGACGACTTCAACCGCCGAGACCTCCACCGCAATTCTTAGTAAGTATTGTTTAAAACAACAAATAATACAAACACGAGTTTATATCGACGATGTGAATAATTCCCAACGAAATAGACATTTTTCACAAACCTACAATGTTGTTCTGAATTATTGCAGAAGCACCGATTCCGTCGTGATGCACCAGAGGAGCCTCAAGGATCCATCGTTCTTCAGGGTCGAAAACCTTTGAGTGGTCCCGATAGAGAGCCAACCCTCGACCTCAACTACAATCATCGAATAATCGACAATGATAGAACGAAACTCGATGCCTTCGGCGGTGCAAATCTCCATCGTGGTCGCGTATCACCTCAGGCTGGATTCGGACTGGAGCACAGATTTAAAAATGATATTTTCATCCGAGGACAGGGCCAAGTGGAGCAAGGACCACGTGGACGACTCTCGCCGAGCTTCGGTGCCGGTCTGGGATGGCGATTCCGTCGTGAGGCTCAGCCTTACGAAGATGAAGAAATTCTCGAAGAAGTCTACTAAATCAACTGAAGACTTTTTTCTAATCATTCATATATTGTTCATTATTTATAGCATTTCGTAATAATCACAGTTCCTACGATCAATACTAATTTATTCTACAGAATACAATAAAGTTTTGTACACATATTGAAATTCAAAGTTGATCTTAAATACTTAACTCCCATCATGGCTGGTTTGTTACGGTTAGTTTTCGGCTGGAAGTCAGTTCGGAAGTCAGCCGCAGCTGCAATTGGGGTTGGGGGGGGGGGGGGGGGGGGGGGGGGTACCGTGACCCGGATCGACTCTGCAATAGGCAAGATGTCTCTGGTCAAGGAGAAATGCGAATGCGAATTGATGTTATTACCAAACGCCGACTTAGCTTGCGGTTTTGATATTAAGGATTAAAGAACCGGAAGAATACGTTGTTTTTCTCTAAAAAAAAAAAAAGAAACATGGCTGTTGAGACGAGAAGATAGGAAATAGAAGAAACTATTTTTAAAAAAAGGGATTAAAATACTTTTAAAGGAACTTGAGGATTATAGTGAATGGAAGCTCGGCACAATGAAGCCATGATTCTAACTGGCAATACAGAAGGTGATTGAAAATTTTTGTATGCAACACATGATTTTTCTAATGTTTTTCCGGATTTTTCTAATGTATATACATTTCATTTCATAATGAACGACTAATAAAAAAAAACGTAATTTGAGCTTATTTAAGAGAAATTACTACAGTAATTTGGAAAAATTCTCAAAAATCACAATTTGCACTTCAAATTGTCGTATTCTTTAAATAAATTACAAGCTAAGCTTCAGAGGAGAGGGCACATGACTGGAAATCTAACTGAAATAATGGAATATACGTAAAAAAAAAAAGAGTGAACGATGGAATTTTGCACATTGCTTCATTCACAAAATGTAGATGTACGGGTGACAAAAGTTCTCCTTGTATTTCGAAAATCGGCAGCTCCTAATACTCGTTTGTCATTTTTTTATCAATAATTATTTTTGTAAAGGGCTCTCTGACCCGTCCACTATCTAATAAATAAATATTCCTGATCTGAGATAAATTCAACTTTTTACCAAAGTTACTGGTGATCAAATAGCGTTTTAGTTTCTTAGATTCTTTTTACGTATATTTTGGCTTACAGTACATGCTCGTTATTTGATCTAAGTATGAGCGTTCTAATTAAGGCGGTGGAATCATTAATCAAATACGAGCACGATGATTCGAAAATAAGGTTTACTGCATATCACAGTAACATTCAGACCACAGCATTATTCAATATATCTCAACAACTTCTTCATTCAAGAAATGCATGCATCGATTTGGAAATTTATTGCATACTAACTATTATGGAAATTGAATTACCGGTACAAAAATTTCACAAATATTCCGATTATAGTTTAAACATTAATTATTGTATTTTTGTACGCTTTCGAAATCTACTGTTGTAAAAAAAAAAATCAATGAACTGATATAACCAAACAACAAGCTGATACAATGATTCGATCATGCTAATTCCCATACAACTTCGAATGGTAGTATGAACGATACGATCGGTAGTGCCGACCATTCAAATGGTGGTACCAACTATTGGATTAGTCGTAAATAGTTGAAGTTACTATTCGATATGATTGGGGAAATAAATGTATGACGAAATTTTGGAGATCTTAGGTACAGAAAATCGAAAACCTAATTGTCGCAACCAATTTTTTCTTTCCATGCATTGCTGCATTTCAGCTTCAACTCTGACCCCTCCTAATTTGTTCCATAATTTTTTATACTATTCTATATACTCGAACAAAACACTTTCAATTTTTTTTACTGAAACTTTTTTTTCGTGAATTTTTTAAATTAAGATTTTTGGAGCTTTAGCCCAGAGCGATCGGACGTTTGCGTCAATTTTTTAAAGCCATTAAAAAATCGAAAATTGGTCGACCGTTGCGTGTGAGCTGGTGAGGAAGGGTTGTAGAATTTTAAATCAGTCGTAAGTTTAAATATGCTTACAACACTTTATTGTACGCTGCAGAATAAATTAACATTGGTAGGAACTGTGATTATTATAAAATCGTATAAAGAGCGAACAACATTAGCGATTTGAAGTGTGTTCGGTAAACCTAGTAGACTTCTTCAAGAACTTCCTCATCTTCGTAAGGCTGAGCCTCACGGCGGAATCGCCATCCAACACCGGCACCGAAGCTCGGCGAGAGTCGTCCACGTGGTCCTTGCTCCACTTGGCCCTGTCCCCGGATGAAAACATCATTTTTAAATCTGTGCTCGAGTCCGAATCCAGCCTGAGGTGATACGCGACCACGATGGAGATTTGCACCGCCGAAGGCATCGAGTTTCGTTCTATCGTTGTCGATTATTCGATGATTGTAGTTGAGGTCGAGGGTAGGCTGTCTATCGGGACCACTCAAAGGTTGTCGGCCCTGAAGAACGATGGATCCTCGAGGCTCCTCTTGTGCATCACGACGGAATCGCCATCCCACACCGGCACCGAAGCTCGGTGAAAGACGTCCATGTGGTCCTTGCTCCACTTGGCCCTGACCCCGGATGAAAACATCATTTTTAAATCTGTGCTCGAGTCCGAATCCAGCCTGAGGTGATACGTGACCACGATGGAGATTTGCACCGCCGAAGGCATCGAGTTTCGTTCTATCGTTGTCGATTATTCGATGATTGTAGTTGAGGTCGAGGGTAGGCTGTCTATCGGGACCACTCAAAGGTTGTCGGCCCTGAAGAACGATGGATCCTCGAGGCTCCTCTTGTGCATCACGACGGAATCGGTGCTTCTATAATAATTCAGAAAAACATTGGAGGTTTGCGGAAAATGTCTATTTCGTTGGGAATTGTTCACATCGTCGATATAAACTCGTGTTTGTATTATTTGTTGTTTTAAACGATATTTACTAAGAATTGCGGTGGAGGTCTCGGCGGTTGAAGTCGTCCTGGAAAACCGTTGGAACGTTGGGCTTGAACAGTGCAAGCTATAGTGCAGAGCACAGCCAAAGAAATAAGTAGGACCTTCATTTTTCAAAACTAATACTTTGTCTGCAAATGAAGAGTACACAATTTTTGTTTAGTTTAATTTGAGAATGATGATATATATTTAATATATAATTTAATATACTTCTGGAGCACTTACCCTTCGACTTCACTGTTCGACTGACTCGAAAAGATCTGAATATCGTTTGTTCAAGCATCACGTCTTTTATACCAAATTTTCTCTGGGAGATAAAGATTGCTCGGGGAACTCCTTTTCAGCTTTGAGATGCTGGTGAAAGATCTCGACAACGCAGTATCCATTCGAGTGGGTCTTGAATCGCGTATATGAGTCATTCCACGGTATTTCACACACCAAAAAACCCGACAATCTCTAATCTCCTCCTAATTTTTTTATATCGTTTACCATATCTAACGAAGCATCCATGAATTTTTTTTAGAATTTTATTCGGATATTTTTTCGATCCATAGAATAAAACATGAAAAAAATTCTAACGTCAAGTGAAAAAATCATATCGACAAAAACAACTAGGCCAATATTTTCGTAATTCAACACAGTTTACGATAAAAATACTCTAAATTTTGTTTAAAAATCTGTTGTATTTTATTTACGCCTTTTACCTAAAAAAAAGTACCATTTCACTAATTTTGGAGCCCTTCGATTTTATTGAAAAAAATCACGAAAATAGTACATTCACTTTTAGCGTAAACCCAAGATGGAGAAATTAATGCTTCAATTTTTTTTTTACGGTCTTTCGTGATCGAATTTTTTTTCCTTTAAATGTTCTCCTTAATTTTTTATGTTATTGATCATATCAATCGGAGCATATGTGAATTTTTTCATAATTTTATTAATAGATGCATTCGATTTATAAAATTTAAAATATTTAAAAAATGTATCAAAGTTGTACTCCAAGTGGAAAAATCATATTGACAAAAACAACCAGATCATATTTTTCGTAATTCAACACAGTTTACAATAAAAATACTCTGAATTTAAAAAAAAAATAAAAATTTGTATTTTGTTTACGTCTTTTACCTAATAAACGTACCATTTCATTACTTTGGACCCCTTTAATTTCTATAAAATAAAAAAAAAAAAATTCGGCTAAGGTGATACCTATTTACCTTAATCCGGTTATTCCCAGACTCTTTGCCATTCATTGATTACTTTTGCTTCCTCATAGAGGAAGATTTGTTTTCGTAAATTTTTTTGTTTTCGAGATTTTCATGTCAGGAGACTCAAAATGATAAAAAATGTCGAGAATAGTGGTTTAGAAAAAAATATCTGGATAGATATGCGCGTATATCTGAAATCAGGCTGAAATTTGACACACATGTGGGTCAAATAGGGACCTTTGTAATAATTTACAAAAAAAATTCCAAAATGAGTTCAATTTTTTTTTTAACTTTTCAATTTTCGAAAAATATCTGCACGCGCTCTAGCTGTAGCAAATGTTTAACTACCGAGCTAAATAATTTTTCACAAGTAAAGCTAAATTAGAGGATGATCGATATTGAATTTGGAATGAATCGACAAATAGATTCGGTTTTTAAGGGCCTTGCATTTTTTTTTAAATTTTACTTCGCCCTAACTTACGTCAAATCTCACCAACTGAACTGAAATTTTCTGCAGACGAAAACTAACATTAAGTTAACGTTTTGTTGTAACTCAGGTCAACTGACAATGAGTGATTTGAAACTTTGTGAGCATGCAAAATTCAGAAGCAAAATATTCACCATTGCTATGTACCAAATTTGGTGACAATCGGTAAATGGAATCGGATTTGGGAGCCATTTGAATTATTTATTTCAACAGATTATAGTTTAGAAAAATATCATAAAGCGGACTAGAGCACAGTTTTTTAAATTCCATTCGTTCATTAATTAATTATTTGATTTTTAATCATTAATCGATTTTTCACAAACCTTCCTCTATGAGGAAGCCAACATTGATACACAAGCTTTCTCATAGAGATGGTTTTGTAAACAAATCGAAACTAATGAAGAAACTCTAATTCTATCTTTGGAATTTTTTTGTATCGTTCCGAGTGTCCGGGAATCACCATACAATGATCTATGTTCGTAACACAAAATAAAGGACTTATCACGAGATTCAGTGACCTATTAGTATAACTCGTAATATAAATATTGCACGCGTGTCAAGTTCATGCAGCGCGATAAATAGCTGATAATACGCATAGTGTTACATACACTCGTTCCACGAGAGAAACACGTCGTATACATGACTAATACACCGAAGCACGAGTCTCGATTCAAGACCCCACGTATGGATTCCCCGTTGTAGATACAATTCAGCAGCATCTTACAGGCTGAAACGGAATTCCCCGAGCATTCTACACTTGCCAGAGAAAATGTGGTATAAAAGACGTGGTGCTTGAACAAACGATATTCAGATCTTTCCGAGTCAGTCGAACAGTCAAGTCGAAGGGTAAGTGCTCCAGAAGTATATATATTAAATGTATATCAGCATTCTCAAATTAAACTAAACAAAACTTTTGTACTCTCAGAAGTATATACATTAAATGTATATCAGCATTCTCAAATTAAACTAAACAAAACTTTTGTACTCTTCATTTGCAGACAAAGTATCAGTTTTGAAAAATGAAGGTCCTACTTATTTCTTTGGCTGTGCTCTGCACTATAGCTTGCGCTGTTCAAGCCCAACGTTTCAACGGTTTTCCGGGACGAATTCAACCGCCGAGACCTCCACCGCAATTCTTAGTAAGTATCGTTTAAAACAACAAATAATACAAACACGAGTTTATATCGACGATGTGAATAATTCCCAACGAAATAGACATTTTTCACAAACCTACAATGTTGTTCTGAATTATTGCAGAAGCACCGATTCCGTCGTGATGCACCAGAGGAGCCTCAAGGATCCATCGTTCTTCAGGGCCGAAAACCTTTGAGTGGTCCCGATAGAGAGCCTACCCTCGACCTCAACTACAATCATCGAATAATCGACAACGATAGAACGAAACTCGATGCCTTCGGCGGTGCAAATCTCCATCGTGGTCGCGTATCACCTCAGGCTGGATTCGGACTCGAGCACAGATTTAAAAATGATATTTTCATCCGGGGACAGGGCCAAGTCGAGCAAGGACCACGTGGACGACTCTCGCCGAGCTTCGGTGCCGGTCTGGGATGGCGATTCCGTCGTGATGCACCAGAGGAGCCACAAGGATCCATCGTTCTTCAGGGCCGAAAACCTTTGAGTGGTCCCGATAGAGAGCCTACCCTCGACCTCAACTACAATCATCGAATAATCGACAATGATAGAACGAAACTCGATGCCTTCGGCGGTGCAAATCTCCATCGTGGTCGCGTATCACCTCAAGCTGGATTCGGACTCGAGCACAGATTTAAAAATGATATTTTCATCCGGGGACAGGGCCAAGTCGAGCAAGGACCACGTGGACGACTGTCGCCGAGCTTCGGTGCCGGTCTGGGATGGCGATTCCGTCGTGAGGCTCAGCCTTACGAAGATGAAGAAATTCTCGAAGAAGTCTACTAAATCAACTGAAGATTTTTTTCTAATCA
The DNA here is from genome assembly GCA_964016905.1 of Perithous albicinctus. NCBI lineage: Eukaryota > Metazoa > Arthropoda > Insecta > Hymenoptera > Ichneumonidae > Perithous > Perithous albicinctus. Next base: position 10,719,050 of record OZ024702.1, on the reverse strand, counting down.
TTCATATATTGTTCATTATTTATAGCATTTCGTAATAATCACAGTTCCTACGATCAATACTAATTTATTCTACAGAATACAATAAAGTTTTGTACATATATTCAAATTCAAAGTTGATCTTAAATTCTTAACTCCCATCACGACTGGTTTATTACTGTTAGTTTCCGGCTGTCCTATGGGCTTTGTCCAGAGACAAATGCGATACGGTAGGGGAAGTAAGCTGCAGCCACAATTGGGGGGGGGGGGCTACTGTGACCCGGATCGAACCTGCAATAGGCGAGATGCCTCTGGTCAAGGAGAAATGCAAATGCGAATTGATGTTATTACCAAGCGTCTACTTAGTTTGTGGTTTTGATATCCAGGATTAAAGAACCGCAAGATTACGTTGTTTTCCTCTTAGAAAAAAAGAAACATGGCTGTTGAGACGAGAAGACGGAAAACAGAAGAAAATATTTAAAAAAAAAAAGGGATTAAAATACTTATAAAGGAATTTGAGGATTATAGTCAATGGAAGCTCGGCACAATGAAGGCACGATACAAAGTGGCAATACAAAAGATGGTTGAACATTTTTGTATGCAACACATGATTTTTATCATTTCTTTCAGAATTTTCTAATGTATATATATTTTATTTCATAATGAACGGCTAATAAAAAAAATCGTAATTTCAGATAATTTAAGAGAAATTTCAACATTAATTTGGAAAAATCGAGAGAAATTCTCAAAAATCATAATTTCTACTTCAAATTGTCGTAGTCTTTAAATAAATTTCAAGCTAAGTTTCAGAGGAGAGGGCACATGACTGGAAAACAAACTGGAATAATGGAATATACTTAAAAAAGGATGAACGAAGGAATTAAAAAAAAAAAAAAAAACAAGGATGCAATGCAGAAGTTTGCACATTGCTTCATTCGATTCGAAAAAGACATTCACAGAATGTAGATGTACCGGTGACAAAAGTCTCCGATATTTCAATTGCACCGCGTTCTTTATTCGCCTTAATTATGCAATTTAAAATTCTTCGTTAATTACCGACAAGTGAATTTTACCGAGTCATTTTATGCAAAACCGTTATATGTAAATGCGATCAGTCGATCAGCACTTTGACGCAACTATCAAGATAGCGAAAAATGTAATGTCACGTCGAACGGACTCCCCAGCGGCCTGAAATTATTTAACCCTAGTCACTTGCACTTATCGAAGCTTCCACATTACTTACACACGAAGTATCACTCTGACCCCAACGAGCTTTAAAAAATTTTCACGCTAATTCTGTCGAAAGTTTTATCATGAAAAAATTTCTGGGAGTTCATTCAGTATCTCAAGAATGGATCCTACTTCGTTATTTGAGGCAAAATTAAATTCGAGTCCTGTAAAAAAAATCTCAAAGCCAAGAACTCAAAAAAAGTCTGATGTTTTACTTAAAAAAAAAATCAAATTTACAATTTTTAATATTTCTGGCTAAAATTTTATTCGCATACTTTTGAGACAACGTACTTGAAGAAAAATACTATTCATGGCTTTTCGAAAATTATAATTATTTTCAAGATCTTAATTGAGGATTTTCGTGATTCGCGAAATCCACGTTCTACTTTGATATGATTCTTTCGGTGTCACTGATTCAGATTCAAGCATCTTCTATTCGAAATTTTGAACGGGAATTGGGTTTGGTGTCATCTGGACCATGAATGGGCATCATTGAATGAAAACTACACTTTTGAAGACTTTACCATTCGAAAAAGTATTCAGAAGCGCGATTTAAATAAATTTTCAAATGAAAAATCATTCATAAGTCTAATTTTCATTCAATGCTGCCGATCCCTGATCTGGACGTAATTGATTATTATTAATATTGTCACGAGAAAAAAAAACAGCAACCAAGATATTTTGACCGGAGAACCCAATTTCCCAACAAAACAAAAATAAATCTTTTTATCTGTGCAACATTTAGGGAAAAAAATCTTGACAGACAAGCTTTCAAAACAAAAGCAATGATTGGCCAAAAAAGAATTGTTGGCAAGTTTTAAGATATGCATTCATGTTTAGAAGAAAAAAATTTTTTTTATTATTATTTTTGTAACACACTTCAATAAAAACACAAATCAATTAAAATAAACTTCTGAAGATGACTCAGAACCGAGTCGAAACGTAAAGAAGTGTCTTAATTCAATTAAGAACCACAAAAAGAGGTCGTTCGCAGCCACAGCTCATCACTCAACATTTTTCTTATCATCGGCCACAGCCCATCAAACATCTTTAAAAAAACAGCAACAACTGTTAAGACAATCGGATGTTCCACTGAAAATGGACATTTTCTGAGGAGGCTTTGACCAAAAAACCCAAACGTAAAATTGAATTGGCTTATTCAAGCCTCTTCAACTTTATCATACATGGCCACAGCATTATGTAATTAATTATCATGGCAAACTCTAATAACTCCACACTGAATATTGAATTGAATTGCCTTTTTGTGTCTATTAAAAAACCGGAAGTAAACCACAATCACCAGCGAGATAGACTTAGTCCACGTAGAGGACTTAACGGTCACTACCGACCCACGTTATTACACGTACTCTCGTAGTCGTCGTGTGAGGCGTAGAATCTCCGGGGTCAATGACCCTTTAGGGTCGAGATACGGTTGTAAAAAAAAGTGACTTCTTTAAATTCGCTGTATAAGATAAAAATTATGGATTAAATTAAGAATCACGAGTTTATCTACATTTTTTTTTTTTCAACACAGCGATTATTTTACGTTGAAAAAATATTGCAGCTGCCAATAAGATTGAATAACATAATTGCGAATGAGTAAGCAAGTTTTGTGTTTTATTTTTTATTTTTTTCAAAACACACTCGACACGCAAGCGATATTCTCTTCGCGGTTCACTCTCGTTGACTCCGATAACGAATTACTCGGATGATGCGAATGAAAAAAAAACACGAACAAGAAATGGTTATATATCTCATATATGGAACATTCCAGGTCAAATCAATAAAGTTCTATCTGACTTTTTTTAATTTTTCTACTTTAGTATTTAGTCACGCGATGTTTAAAAAAGGCTGCGAATGAATTTGCATCTTGCTTCCTCATTGTTCAAGATTGCGCATAGAGCATTGCTCGACGAAGTACATTGGTTTGTTTTTGGCTTCTTTCGAAAATCTCGAAAAGAAAAGTTTCACCATAAGAAAGCTTCCTCTATGAGGAAGCAAAAAAAGTCTCCCATCATTTTTGTAAAAGTCACCGAATATTTGTATTTCTTGGATAAAAAAAGCTCGGGAATCTTTTTAAAATATATTTACAGTAAATTCTTTGTTGAGAAACACAAAATTTTTGCGAATACTCCAAAAATAGATCTCAAAACTGGCATAGCAGCGTGAAATAAAAAATGCCTTCTGGTAGGAAAAGAAAATTCCCACCTCTTCAGTTATATACTTTTCCAAAGTCAAGATGGTACTAAAAAAAATCTATAAAAATGTTTACGTGGCGCGATATGTTATCTTATCAGTTAGAAAGCATCTCGCGAATCTTATCGCGAGATATTGTTATCTTGCAAGTCAATCGAACTTTTCTTTGAAGCATGATCATCATCAAGATTATTTTGTTGATGTGGATATACGGAGAAGTGTGATTAGAGTGCCGGAAATACAATACTTTTTTGCGGAATTAAAGAGTGACAAGTCACTAAAAAAAAAGGCCATGGAAAAATGTTTTGTATTGATGACACTATTTCTTAAAAAAAAATTTTAAACATAGAAATTTTGTAACAGCTGGAAAATGCACCAAAATTCTTCGACAAGAAATATGCCATTTGTCACTAACTACAATTTTTAGACCAAAGCACCGAAAGACGTCGTCGAAGTCTTACTTCAGCTTACAAAGTCTTGGTTGCAAATGCATTCACTGTAAATCTCTTGTACGCAGATCAGAAAGTACTTTGTCGCAAACAAAATGAAACTAAAATCCAATTAATGTTTTAATCTAAAAATTGCGGTGGGCGAATTATTTTTGAGCAGTACACAGTAAAATAATTTTGGTGTAAAATTAGTGTAAAAAGGAAATAGCATATTTTTCATGTCAAAACGACAAAAAAAAAGAAGTCTTTCGTAAAATAAAAATGTGTATGAAATTAACAGGAACATTCTGGGGACATAAAAACTGTACGAAGTAAGGATTAATTATAGATCGTCAATTTCTATAATATAGAACTACGATATGCCTGTGACAGCTCAAATAGATCGCTTCTAGGTGAAGAGTTTTCTGACACACACACACACGTAATGTTATAATTAAAATCGATGCATATATTACGTACATGGAGAATTACGTCGATTTTGCGGCACTATTCAATATGTACAAGGCATTTTGCACGAAGTTTGCCATTCCTGCTATCAAAATATCACAAAAAAAGTGAATTTTTTATTAACAATTTTTTAGAAAGTGGTATAGAATATCTAGAATATGTATGAATTATTTTAGATTTTTTAATCTTATATTTCACCGGAAATTAAATGTACACTGGATCGATTTTAATATACAGCGAACCAAAAAAAAACATAGAGAATCAGTAAAAAAATATGCAAACATTTGAAATTATCAAAGGATTATTGCAAATAAAGTACCAAATAAGGTGGTTATGATGTCCTATTTTATACATACATTGATAGAACTATTTCAATGATTGCATACCAGATCTTAAGATCAATCTTAATTTCAAACTCATGACTGAAAATTCTACCCTAAAAAATCTAAAATAATTTGTGCAGTATTTTTTTTTTTTTGTTTCATTAATAGTTTTTGGTTTCTTTTTCGTTTATATAGAAACAGTTGTGAAAGCCAGCACGAGATGCCCTTCAGGAAACCTCATTTTTATTATTATTTATGCACTCAAATATTACTGTTTTTTTTTCTTTGTATTATTTTTATTAAATTTTGTGTGGTGCGTAGTGCGATAAAAAATTGTCGTTATTTGTGAAACTCTCCTCTCTAAACCCCCACGACTCGTCTCCCATGAGCTTCAGGTAAGACCGGTAAAAAAAAAATAGTACCTAAGATTATTAAGAATGATTTGGGTGCCTTTTTTAGAAATAGAAATTTTTAAATTTCAAATGACTAAAATTTGGAATGATTAATATCCAGCGATTCTAGAATTATGAAATCTATAATAACGAAAGACAATTTGTTTGAATTTTTTATTTGGACAGACCACTAAGTGGAATAATTGTTTGTTTGATAATTTCATTATTCAAACACTCATTTATTTAAACATATATTTTCAGAGTGTCTAGAATTTGAATAATCAAAATATTTCATCATTATAAACTGTTCGAACTCTCATCAATTTGATATTTCTCCCTTCTAGTTTAGTTTTTTTCTTGTAGCTTCTAGAATTATGAAAATCACAATAACGAAAGACAATTTGTTTGAATTTTTTATTTGGACAGGCCACTAAGTGGAATAATTGTTTGTTTGATAATTTCATTATTCAAACACTCATTTATTTGAACATATATTTTCAGAGAGTCTATAATTTGAATAATCAAAATATTTCATCATTATAAACTGTTCGAACTCTCAACAATTTGATATTTCTCCCTTGAAGTTTCGTCCATTCCATAGAAAATTCTTTCAACACCTCGGTACTCTCACATATTTTTATCCAAGACTTTACACCCTCTCGTAAAATCGGTTCATCTCCATTTGAGCTTTCGTTAACTTTGAAATTCAATATTTCGGCCATTCAAAATTCGTATCTTTCGCTTCTTTAACCTCCACCCGATAACGTTCCCAAGTTGCCTCGGATCAGCAATTGCGTCACAGTACCATATTATGAACGGTCTGCACAACTCTCTGAGAAACGTTTAACTTTTTTTTCACGGCATCTCAAAAAACAGCGTCGCATTCCCAATTCGCCTGGAATGCCTAATATGTGTTCTATATACATCTGGTGTACTGAACAAGGTAAATATGTACTCGCGATATGTAACACCTCTCGCATCCTTCTGACAGATTCTCGAGTCGCAAGCACGCTATCAGAGACGCTACATTACGTGAGCTGAACGGCCGTATTATCAATAATCGTATGCATGTCGCCTCAACACGCTTTTCCTATAACCAGCTAGAGCATCGCCGTTGTCACGAGCATACAAACGGCCCCGGTGCATCTAATCGGCTGAATCATCGAAGTGGCAAGCGTCGAGAAACGAGCATATAGGTCCACGTATGACTCTCGGGGATCGCATAGTCATACGAGACTCTAGGCATCATCGTCCGACCGCGACTAGAAACAATTGATACGATTCTCGGGTTTAAAGTGTATATGCTATTTGTACGTACACGACACGCTTGCAACTGGATCGCACGTGTGTATGTGTGTGTGTGTGTGTGTGTGTGTGTGTGTGTGAGAGAGAGAGATTCCGCATTCTCAACACGTGGCGCAAACGTCCTCTATAAATTCTTTGTGTACTTAATATCTGTAGCTTAAGTAAGGCGAATACAACGACATATGACAGTATATATGTATTTTTATCAATGACCACATCATACGTGAATCACAAAAGCACAAATTGCGACGTTAAGGATTGTGTACATCGGGTACCTGGTTTGGAGAAGTGAGCCTGACCTGGTTCTGACCTGGTTCTGACCTGGTTCTGACCTGGGCCTGACCTGGGCCTGACCTGGGCCTGACCTGGGCCTGACCTGGTTCTGACCCTTGACCCTTCAGATTGGATCCGCAATTTTTTTATATGATAGGCAGAACTCTAAAAAGCACTGATTTTTGCTTCCTGAAGAAGCTTTGTTTTTGTGACATTTTTCTTTTTTCGAGATCTTCGTGCAAACGTGTTGAGAATGTTCCAAAACGTCGAGAAATCACATTTTAAAAAAATGTCCGGATGTATGTGTGTGAGAACCATTTAACATTTATAACTTGGGAACGTTTTGAGATATTAAGCTGAAATTGAGCACACATGCTGGAGGGTCAATTATGCTCGATCGATCTAATTTTTGGCAAAATCCATGCAGTTCTCTTGTTTCTACAAGATTTTGAATTTTTTTTCAAAAATATCTGTGCGCGCTTCTAGCTCCCAGGATTGTTTCAAATGCAGTAATCGAATGAAAATGGTTTGGGTTGAATTCTTAATGGAACTCTCACTTTCACGAGGGAACCGTAGCCTTTTCTCGCGTATTAAATTAAATCCGTCATCCGAATCCTACGAGGGAAAATTTGACGGACTCTACGTTCCATCACAACTAGACTTAAGTTTTCTAACAATCAAAATTCTCTGCTAAAAAGTCTCGGTAAAAAAATGACGAACCTTCCTAATTTAGAGACAGGTTGAATTATGAAACTGGAATTTATCACATATATTTTCTTACACCAGCCGCATAGTTCTTATAAAAGTAATCGAAAAACAAAGTTTCTTGAGGAAGCCAAAAGTGACATGAACGTACTTTCCATCAAACAGACCTGTTGAGGAAACGATTTGCAAATATAATTCGCAGCGTTTTTTAATTATTTTTTTGTACACATTTTTAATTAAGACCAATTAAAAAAAAAAAAAGACTAATGATCGAACGACATATTTTATAGCAAATTTCACTTGTATCTGAAAAATGAAATGCTCTCTGAAGTACATAAAATTGCTATTCTTTTTATTTTTGTTTATTGTAAGGAATGATTTATTAAATTGCAAAAAAAAACCTATCGAGTCTTCTGTACGAGATGTGATAATATGCAATACATATATTACTAATACGCGTGTTGGCTGACGTGCCACCACGCACGTGGTAGCAATCGATTGAACGATATTTCATTCGCTAAAATTATATTTCAAGTGGCAACGGCGTTGTGCTTGAACGACGCGCATCTCACTCTCTCGAAGCACGCGTGTCTAAAAATATTGCCGGTTAACTCGGAACTATTGGATGACGACCTCGAAATGAACGGAATCATAAAGAGCGTGTGTGCTGCTCTGTGCCTAAAGAATTGAAGAAACCATTTCTCTTGGGGATAGCAAAAGCGATGGATAGCCAATTTTTAGATTATCACTAAACTCGATAGGTCAACTTTTTAATCGACCTATAAGTAATTAAGGTCAGAAATATTTTCGTCCTTCATCTTTATGCCGGAAATCCTTATTTTAAAAAATCATAATTGCACTAAATGCAATTATTACGAAACAACAATATTTCGAAAAAATGTAACAAAAAGAAAAGCTAAACAAAAAAAATTTGTCTTAGTCATTTTCTTTGTTATTCACAAATTCTTATTACTCTCTAACATTTCCAAAATATGTTATTATTTCAAAAAATTGAAATTTTTCCATCATAATATCAAGAAACAAATACTAAAATCCAGAAAGAATGAAATTTTGTCGTTAAATTGGAAAATCCATGAATTTCTGTAATTATTGTTTCGCTGCAATTTCTTTATTGCATCCCGGAAGTAATTAAAATCTGTGGACACAAAAAACTTTGTGACTGGTTAATAGGTGTAAAAAAATGACCCCCTTTTCGCAATACTAATTTGCCACTTCTCAAGACTTGTGTCACCGAGAAGCAACATTTCACTCTAGACATTTATTTCGCCATTCATTACGTTCTGGAACGTTGAAACGATGAAGTAGAGTCGACCAGAACTAAGTGCAATTATCACTCTTTCATTCAGCAAATCAACTTAGCCGGATAGTTGGGATATGGATAGGTGCGAATACTGCCAACGAGAACATTTGTAAAGTCAAGATCCAAGTCAGTCTCGTTTTGTATATTAACAATCATGTATCGCCATGGAATTTTTTTAAATAATAAATTCAAACGTCGTCATCTGCTCCGCACTACGCACTGAGAATATGACGCTCATGACGCTACGATATTTATTTTTATCTTACCCACGGGGAGGAGTAAACACATTCTGTTAACTACATGGAAGCACCGTTCCACCGTTCTGACGACATGCCAAGGCCTCAAACGCTATTTCGTTCCACTTTACGAACACAGCACGCATTGTTCCTCTTTTTTTATGTTTTGCGCCTTCAGCGGTACAACATTATTTCGTGGAACTCGTTTTTTTTTCTTTTTAATTGAAGATTTCGTCAAATTTGTATAGTTAAGAATTTATTTTATTTGAATATATCTGTATATAATCTCGCGTCAGCGTTTGTGGACTTTTTTTGGCCGCCCTTTTTCGGCCTTTGATAGATCGGTAAACGTGTACTTATCGAGTGTTGCGCCTGTATAAGATCTTTGCATTTTTTTCCCATCATTCTTTTTTGTCTGTTGCTTGCTGATTTGCTCTTTTTGCCATTATTGTATTATTTTTGTCAAGGGGCTTGCCTCGTTCACTGAACATTAAATAAATAAATAAATAAATAAATAAATGAATGAATAAATATATATGTTTGTATATTCCGTAAAAATTTTCTTCAACTAGGCATACTAAAAATCAGAACAGGAAATATATTATCGGAACCATTTACACCAGAACAGGGGGGGGGATTGCAATTGCTTATTTTTAATCACAAAATTCCACCACAGTCACCGTCTATTTAATACTCAAATACCAGCTGTAGAGCTTGTAAAATATTTAGGAATAACCATGGATCAAAAATTAAATTTCAATCAACACCTGCAGCAGTGTAAAAATAAGATAGCACAAAGAGCCTCACATTTGGAAAAAATAACATTTTACCAACGTAAGGTACACATCTAACAATAATGTACAAATCTATATGTGGACCAATAATAGAATACAGCCATCCAATCTTTCTCAACTGCAAAGAAATCATAGCTTTAAAAAAAATAAAATAAAAACTGCCGAAACATGTGCCATACTTATCCTCTGCACAACCCGCGTAACAGTCTTGTCTGTGAAAAAAAACAGGCATCACACCAATCAGAACGAGAACACAAGAATTAACTGAGACATTTTTCAATGGTCAATCAGCAAAGATAGAACCATTATGTATTCAACCACTTCGAAACATAGTACATAAACATCTCAGCAGCACTTACCAACGTTTGGAAATAATTAAAAATGTGGTAGATTAATGTATTTATAAATGTAAATTAATAACAAAAATAATGGAAAAAACAGGGGCTGAAGGAATTCGATGGCCAATTGATAGTACCTTGTAGGAATCCCAAATTATTGTAAACAATATGTGTAAAGAATTATATGTTGGTATTGTCAATAAATTTACTGTTACTACTACTATATATGTTTTTCATTTTTACAACTTCATCAGGATTTATTTTATTTAATCCTGCTTCCTCGTGCAAGAGAAAGCTTTATTATTATGAAAAATAGAATTTTAAGAAAAATGATTGTAAACTGAATTTAATTTGGTGAAGATTTTCGATTGGTGAGAATTTAGGTAAATTTTGTTTAGAAAAAATGGCTGTGTGCAGCCATGAAAAATAAAGTATATTAAAAGGTATACATTTTTTTTGTATATTTTTTTTTAATTCTTTCGTATATTTTTCATAATTGGACAAATTTCTCAATTTATTTATTTTTTTTTATTCATATTTATCTATTTTCTCAATTTTTCTAATTTCAATCTGTAAATCTTTTATTGCAGAAAAATTCGATATTTCTCTTAAGTACATTTTTCACCGCATCTGGAAAAATATTTGCCGGACAAAAGAAAATAAAGGATCTATTTTCCATATCACCTTTTTTGGGGATAATTATCAAAATAATTGTATCAAGCTAATTACTCTCATTTATAAAAAGAAATCTTTTTTTTTTTTTATAAAACAAAGCTTCCACTTTGAGAAAGCAATAAATACTAATAAAAAAAATGTACATTCATTATTAATACAAAATAAAATGTATTGACCTAATTATTATTAAGCAATCATATCCCCCAACCTAATTTACCATATTTTACGCGAATAAAACCATTTTTTTTTTTTTTTTTTTTTTTTTTTCGCTTTCGATGGTTGAACTTTACTTCAGCTATATCGAAAAGAGATTAGAATTATCCGGGCTTCGTGTCTAATTCCAGCCCGCGGTTTTTGTATTTGAAAGATTTCACATAGAAAGGTATCCTGACCTTATATCGGATTGGGAGCGTCCAGGGTTGCCGGGAGATTGACCTGATTACAGAGACAGATATAGGCTCCTCTCTCCTACGCCTCGCCCAAGGTAACGACATATATATATATTTTTTCTTTTTTTGTTTCTTCTCTTCAAAAATGCTACTTTCTTCATACACAAATTTTCTCAAAATTCTCAACAATAGAAAAAGTATTCACGAATGACAATTAATTTTCCCAGCATTTATTCATGAAAACTGGAATCTCAAATTTTTATCAGAACGCAAAAGTCTCATAAATTATGGAAATAGATAAGTTTGTGATTTCCATATTCGAAAGCATATTCGCCAAAAAAAATGCTATAAGCTGTGTGACGTAACAAAAAAATTGCAGCTCGATGTGCACAAAGAAAGGAATTGTATTCACGAATGACAATTAATTTTCCCATCATTTATTCATGAAAACTGGAATCTCCAATTTTTATCAGAACGCAAAAGTCTCATAAATTATTGAAATAGATAAGCTTGTGATTTCCATATTCGAAATTATATTCGCCAAAAAAAATGCTATAAGCTGTGTGATGTAACAAAAAAATTGCAGCTCGATTTGCACGAAAAAAGGAAGTCTAAACATTTTTTTTAATGTTAAAGTTATTTGACAACGAACGCCCATTAATTTCTCTATTAATTTTAACAACAAATACGGACAGGAATGACGAATGCTCGTTTTTCAATATAAAAATAATAATTACCTAGGATTTTACTATTAAAAAGATGGTTAAGAATTGCAAATTTGGCGTTTTAGTCAAAATTACACTAATTAAACAAAACCAAGAAATACAGTCTTGTAACAGTGATGTAAAATGTACATCTCACAAAACAATGAGTTATATCAAAATAACATCAACTGTGAAATGGGAATTTTTTTTTTTTTAAATACATAATTTGTATTTAGTGTTATTTAATTTTTTAATTTTCTAAATTTAAATTTAGTTTAATTTATAATTTGTATTTTTTGGAATTGTACCAATTCCAAAAAATAATGTAGCATTCGCGACACAAAAATGTATTTCGATACAGAAATGCTATTTTTGATAAGTTCCTGTAGTTTTCTTATTTTTAATGACTTAATGACATCGCGAACCTAAAATACACAGAAATTAAGAAAAATATTGTTCAAAAATAATTTTTTTATTGACTTATTGGTTCTCCAATTATTATTGTTCCGAACACTTTTTCCAATCCATTGTTCTCGTTATAAAAATCTCGAAAAAAAAAATTCATGAAAAAGCTTCTTCTATGAGGAAACTAAATTCAATTTTTTTTTTTTTTTTAATTATTGTAAAACAAAGTTTAGGTATAAATTTGACGCAAAACGGTTGAACAGTTTTATGGCATTTTTAAGATTTTCAAATTTATAAATTTGACTGGAATATTTGGCGAGAATCTATCGAGTAATTAAAATTTAATCAAAATTTACATTTCCTACATTTTTCTCTTAAATTTTTATTCACAGTTTTGCACAAATTTCGTGTCAATAAACAAGCGCAAGAATTATTCAAACAATCCTGGAAATAACAAACTTAAAAATTACTTCCACATTATTTTATATCTTAGATAAAGCTCCTTTTATGAGAAAGTAAAAAATTGATCAATTTACTTCCCCACAGAAGCTTCCTCAAAACGACAAAACAATGAAAAAGCAATTTTTCTCAGTCTCAATTTTTTTTTTCAAAATTTTAATCACATTTTTTTTTTCGCAATTCGTCGAATCTGCAACAGAAACAAAATGCATTCCCTAAACTCGAAGTTCCGAAGCATCAACCAAAATTCCGAGATTTGGCGAAATAAAAAAAAAAGAAAAAAAAATTCCCTACGAAACCTTCGTATATTTTTCTCTAATCAATCTATATACATTATACCGGCGAGCAAAACTCGACCGAGAAGAGAAAACAAAAAAAATTGAATTCCTACATAAAGTTGCCTATATAAAAATAAAAAAGCTGCAAAAAAAAAACAAAATAAACACTCGAAATAAAAGTAAAAAAAAAAGCTGCAGGAAAAAAAAAACAAAATAAACACTCGAAATAAAAGTAAATAAAAAAAGCCGCAGAAAAAAAACAAAACACTCGAAATAAGATTTTCTCGTAAACACCACTTAAAAGCAATTTTTCTCAGTCTCAAATATTTCTTTCTTTCACAATTCGTCGAATCTGCAACGAAAACAAATCCATTCCCTAAACACGCAGTTCCGAAGCATTAACCAAAACTCCGAGACACGACGAAATAAAAAAGAAAGAAAGAAAAAAATTCCCTACAAAACCTCCATACATTTTTCTCTAATCAATGTATAAACATAATACCGGCGAGCAAAACTCGTCCAGAGAACAGAAAGCTAAACAGTTGAATGTTCAGCCTATATAAAAATAAAAAAGCAAAATAAACACTCAAAATAAGTTTTTCACATAAACACGTGTAAACTTATAAAAAAAAAAATAACATCACAATTTCATAAAACGCAGAAAAAAAAACGATCTCACTCAATGACAATTACAATTGCGAGGTAAATAAGCGAAAAGGGGTTGTGAAAAGCACACAATCTGAAAAGACGCGTGCGTTTGTGAGGCTGTGGCGTTAGCCGCAACAGGTTCCCCCCTTCGCTTTAGCTGCTGCTATGAAAGCCGGATCGATGAGAGCAGCGTGTCCGAGATAAATAGCCTCGTGGAGAGTCGCTCGTTGATACACATACATCTATATATATATATATACACACATTTTTTCTCTCCGTTTTTTTGTACAGAAAAGGTGTATGCATGAAATTTAGTGGCTTACCTGATCGATCGGTAGACCCAAGATATCCGAGAGAAACGCGAAAGTTCGAAAGCCATCATAGTACTCGTCCTCGAGTACAGCCATTGCCACGGTCGTCTGTCTCGCACGTTATTCACTGAGAGGGCGACACGGCAACTCTCTCTCGACGTCTGAATTCGCAACTGCGAGAGAGAGCCGCTCAACACCGGTCTCTCGAGTCCCACCAGTGCCGGCCTCCCAGCTCCGGTACCCAAGCAACGTTTGTATATATATCTATATATATATATATATATATATATATGTGTGTATCTATATCTATCTATAGATATACATATGTATGTATATTCCTTTCGCCACTCCTTCTTGAAGCTTCCACCATAGAGCGCTTTATTCGCCGGCCGCTATTACGCGTCTTCTGTTTCTGACTGGCACAACTCGTTTCCCTCGCAAAAATGGACAAAGCGAGTTTAATCTTGTTTCGTATTGAAATGATTTATGGTTTTGAAGCTAGTGAGAGAGATAGATAATTTGTTAGATAATGCGATGCATCGCTCTGTGTGTGAATGTGTTAGTGTGCTAAAATACAAGTGTTTATTGTGTGCAGTAAATTAAGTTGGTGTGTGTTTTTGGTCTTCACGCTTGAGAGACTCTCGAAACAATTGCAGAGAGAGACCCCTAATACGACGATTGAATAATCGCTGGATTCTTGTTCTGACAGATAGACGTGTATATATAGTATAGAGTTGCTATTAGAAACATTGAGAAGGATTTATGTATTGTACTCACCAAAAGCTTTTTAACAGAGATGTAGAATTTAATATGTGGACGAAATAAAACGTTTTGTCGGAGATAAGATCACTTGTGATAATGTTTTTAGAATTATTTCTAGGTGAATATGTAGGAGTTGTTTATTGGAGAAAAATATATGTTCCGGAAGAAATGACGCAATATTTGGGTTTAGGAATAAGTAACGTTGCAGAAACGTTTCTTAATGGCGTTTTTATAGTTTCTTTTTATGATTATGAGTTACGTAGAGGGTTTGAAAATACAATGTAAAGACAAGGATGTTGAGTAGAACTGCACATTGCTTCATTATTTATGAATTTTTACGAAGTTACCTTCTATCGTTTTATCAAAATAAGGATGTAAAGTAGAACTGCACATTGCTTCATTATTTTTTCATTTTTACGAAGCTACCTTCTGTCGTTTTATGAAGAAAAGGATGTGAAGTAGAACTACACATTACTTCATTATTTTTTCATTTTTACGAAGCTACCTTCTGTCGTTTTATGAAAAAAAGGATGTAAAGTAGAACTGCACATTGCTTCATTATTTTTTCATTTTTACGAAGCTACCTTCTATCAATCTATGAAAAAAAGGATGTAAAGTAGAACTGCACATTGCTTCATTATTTTTTCATTTTTACGAAGCTACCTTCTATCGTTCTATCAAAAAAGGATGTAAAGTAGAACTACACATTGCTTCATTATTTTTTCATTTTTACGAAGCTACCTTCTGTCGTTTTATCAAAAAAAGGATGTAAAGTAGAACTGCACATTGCTTCATTATTTTTTCATTTTTACGAAGTCACCTTCCATCATTCTATGAAAAAAAGGATGTAAAGTAGAACTGCACATTGCTTCATTATTTTTTCATTTTTACGAAGCTACCTTCTATCAATCTATGAAAAAAAGGATGTAAAGTAGAACTGCACATTGCTTCATTATTTTTTCATTTTTACGAAGCTACCTTCTGTCGTTTTATCAAAAAAAAAGATGTAAAGTAGAACTGCACATTGCTTCATTATTTTTTCATTTTTACGAAGCTACCTTCTATCGTTCTATCAAAAAAGGATGTAAAGTAGAACTACACATTGCTTCATTATTTTTTCATTTTTACGAAGCTACCTTCTATCGTTCTATCAAAAAAGGATGTAAAGTAGAACTACACATTGCTTCATTATTTATTCATTTTTACGAAGCTACCTTCTTGTGTATTTTTATCTATTTTGGCTTCGACATAGAAGAAGCTTTATAAAAAATGGCGCCCAACGATGACGAAACAATGAGAACCACAACTAGGAATGCAAAGAATCATATCACAAAATGAGCAAAAATATGTAGAACTTTTGGTCGATTGTGGCCAACATTGATCGAAACAATAAACCTTAATTACGAAAACAGCACTTAAACAAAGTTTGAGCTCAATAGCTTCGAATTTGCACCATCAGATGTATTCACGTTTTTTTACATTTTTGTTTAAAAAAAAAAAAGCAATTATACAAATGTTACAAAATTATTATGTAAAATTAATATTCTTTTCAATCACCAAATTTTGTGTCAAAACTAAATAAAGAATTGTGACTTGAATAAAAATTACAAAAAATTGTTATTTTTTCATACAAGCCAATAATGATGCAGCTGCTACAGACTATGTTCGGTGGGGACCTGCAATTTATATATAAAACGCTCATCGTCTTCGTCCAACAATAATTGTGGGTTGTCGCATGCCCCTTTCTACATGTGCTATCAAAATGATGACTACTCTCTTCTCTGTCGTGAAGCATACGTATGCAATTAACACCCTCGAGAGCGGATGAAATTGTTGTGTTCTGCGCGCTGGTTTCGCACGCTCTGTCGCATTTGAAGTGCTGGTGACGAGATTATGACTAATGCCTCTAATCCGTGAGCGCATTTGTTTGCAACGACCACGACAATTTCAAATAATATTTCGATATTATTTTTAATAAATTTTCAGATACGTATTTTTTAGTAAGATTTTTTTAGCTCAAAATTTTACTAAAAATATAAGAATAAGAAAAAGAAATGACTAAAATTCTATAATAATAATAATAATAATAATAATTCATAATTTATTTAATATTAATCCAAATTATGTGACATTTTTGTATTAAATTAATAAAGTGATTGAATTAAATAAATTATCGATTCGATTAATTAAAAATAATATTTCGATATTATTTTTTATCTTTAATATTATTTTTAATAAATTTTCAGATACGTATTTTTTAGTAATATTTTGTGAGCTCAAAATTTTACTAAAAATATAAAAATAAGAAAAAGAAATGACTAATATTCTATAATAATAATTATTCATAATTTATTTAAAATAACCCAAATTATGTGACCTTTTTAATGAAATTAATAAAGTGATTGAATTAAATAAATTATCAATTCGATTAATTAAAAATAATATTTCGATATTATTTTTTATCTTTAATATTATTTTTAATAAATTTTCAGATACGTATTTTTTAGTAAAATTTTGTGAGCTCAAAATTGTACTAAAAATATAAGAATAAGAAAAATAAATGACCAATATTCTATAATAATAATTATTCATAATTTATTTAATATTAATCCAAATTTTGTTACCTTTTTGTATTAAATTAATAAAATGATTGAATTAAATAAATTATCAATTTAATTAATGTAATCACTCTCTCGAATGAGAATTTAACGAAATAGTGCCAAAAGCAACTTCTGTAGTGGCAAGTAACTATGCGTGCGATGCAATTATGCACCCGGTTATCACTAAAACATCTGGTATCCCCGTGAAAAAGTAGCTGTAACCCAAACTGTTCTTCGTAGCACCCAAGTCGTAACTGCAGTTGACGACCAAGGCACCATAAAGTTTAAACGTTGATAAAAATCCAACGAACAATATACAGCATATGCAGAGCAGGCAGACTCTTATGAAAAGAATTATAATGCTGAATTTTGCATCGTTGGAATGCAACGAAATCAAGAGAAAAAATTATGCAAAGTGGAACTTTGCACGTTGCTTCCTCATTAAATCTCATTTTTCACAAAGCCACCTCTATAAGGACATTTATTTATTAATTTTGGCTTCCTCGTAGAGGCAAATTTGAGCTCGATCCATCGTACCGTTCGTGAGTTATGGACGATTGAATTTTCTGTCCCTGGAACATACATACACACACACACACACACATTCCCACATACAGGAATTTTTTCTAAACGTTTTGGATCATTCTGAGTATGCTGACACGAAAATCTAGAAAAAAAAAAAAAAACATTTTCACGAAAAGCTTCCTCTATGAGGGAACAAAAATTAATTATAATGAACCCAAATGATTATACAAGGTATAAAAAGTTATCATAACGACTAAGAACATGAAGAAAAAATATTGCACCTGCATTGCAGCAGCCTTAATAGGGGCTCAGTTCTAGGTGATTTTATATTTTTTGATTTCGTTGCATTCCAACGATGCAAACTTCAACAAGTACAGAATGAAAAAAAAATGTGAGAGTCACAAGTCTTACTGAAATGATTCTTTTTCCTCGGATCTTTCAATCTTATCTCGACGTTTCAGACCATTTTGAGTATTCTGACATGAAAATCTCCAGAAAAAAAAAGTCATTTAAACAAAAAGCTTCCTCTAAGAAAAAGCCAAAAAAAAAAAAATAAAACCAAGATATTTACTCTCCAGACTTGATGAAATGATGGATCTAACGGTATAAATCCAATCACGAAACGCATTCCATTGAATATAATGCCGCGAGTAAATATTGCGCATGATAATCAGTCTCGAAGAGCCGATAAAGAAACACGTGGTTAACCCTGGCATTGATACCATAAAACCTGACATTCATCGCGGAGAGCATATTCTTCGTTTTTTTTTTTTTTTTTTTTTTTTTTTTCTTCTGATTACGCAACAAGTTTAAGGTCATGGAAAGTAGTATTAGCGCCAAGCGACAACGACTGCGGTTTGCAGCCAGAAGGCCACGGCCACTCGTCGTCTACACACAAACGTACGCTGCTCCTTCCTCATAATTTATCCACAAAGCTCAATGTATATTAAACATTTTATACGAAGCGCGATTGCGCTCGTTGTTAAATGACACTGCACGCGAAAATTTACGTTATTTTTATCTTCCTATTTTTATTGTATAATATTTACAACATGCCATAGATCCACGAGACATTTTAGTGAGTTGAGAGCATTGGTAGGGTACGTAAAACCGTTAACTGTGAATTTACAATCTTGTCGTTATTCTCACAAAATAATAAACGAAGAATCTGTAAAAAAAAAAAAAACAAATGACAGATATTCTATTTTGTATCACACTAAAAAAAGTTTCTATCGCGAACGTGTGCTAGACATTCCTTTTTTTTTTTTTTTTTTTTTTTTATTCTCTTTACGTAAAATATATAACGGCTAGAACGGGGCCATAAAATTGATTTAATTGTTGCTACGCTACGTGTGTTTGACTTGAGAACAAAAAAGAAAAAAAAGGTATTCTTCGGGGGCGTTAAATACTAAGGAGCAAAAATAGTCTTTTTCTCATTGTGAACGAGAGGCGCTCCAGCCAAAATAATTCTACAGTTCACAGATTAATCCAGTTGCTCAATGTACGAAGGATAATACACATACGGCGGACATTTAATTTTCTATTTGATTGTGATTTTGTGCAGTTTCAATTTGAATCCAAGCAACTCTGAAAGCACGCCTGACAAGGCGGACAGCAAGACGACTTTTGTGATGGTGTATAAATACGGATTTGCCGACAGACCGGAAATTTTGAAGGGACACTCCAACTCCTGGAAAGCACAAAAATTGTCATTTTACTAATTAATAATGATATATTCGAAGTAGCAGCTGATTAATCTCAAACCTTTATCAAATCAGCGGCTAATTTTAGGACACTGTTTGCTACCATAAGCTCGTCCTTCTTGTGGGGTTTTTGTTCAATTTGCAGATAGAGATTAATCTGAAATTTAATTTCATTGAATCAACGCAAAATTTGTGATTTCTTACATGTTTCGTATTTTCAAATTTGTCTATTATTCAGAGAATTTTTGTGTTATTAAGAAAAAAAAATTCAGACGACGTTCGTTATAAATATTTAAAAAAGTAGACTTGTTTTTCCTAATTTATAATTTATATTTAGTAAAAAGTCTAGTTAAAAAGTAGCAATTAAATATAGATTGAATTAATTATCAAAGTGTCTCACCTGTTCCGTTATCAATACTGAAAGATTTCTGTATTTTTTGTTAATCTTCGTTCCCAACGTCATGAATCGTAGAATGTAAATTCCAAGCGCGAAGCTCCAAAGAAGCGCCTCGACGTTATAACGCGAATGAAGACTCTCCAAGTCCTGCAATTATACTAATTTAATGATTAATAAAAGTTGTGTTTTATTGCCGGAAAAAATCGCGGTATACAAACAAAAAATAAGAGTCGTACTTTGATAAGTTCCAAGCTGACGAAGGAGAGAAGAAGCAGCGTTACGATAAACACGGCGGAGACTATAACGTCCACGGATCTCTGTGGACCTCTTCTCTTCAGATACGATCTCACGCTGAGCCACGTTTTTATATTTCGCACTTTGTTTAATCGAAAATGCGGCAGATCGGACTTTCTTGCGCGTCTGGACGATGTCAAGTGGGAAAATAGTTTGGCGTAAAGGAGACGTTGCTTGAACGTACGTTCGGCAACAGCAAGCAAGAAAAATAAGACACAGGAGAGCGCTAATTTTTCGAAAGCCAGAGTCAGGATAATAGAACGCTCCCTGAAATGATTTAAGGTTTTAAAGACGATATTCATTGATTCGGATTTAAATTATGTCGCGTGTTTAAAGGCTATAAAAGGGCTTAAGCGTGAAATTACGATTTTTAGGAATAAAAAAAAAACTTATAAGGGCGTATGTGTACACAAATCCGTATATAACGGAGTCAATATGGTTAAATGTTACAAGGCTATTATTATTTTTTTTCGTCCCACGAAAAATGCCCCAGTAAACTCGATTTTTTGCCGCATTATATCCTTTAGACGCGCGATTGTTGTTTATCGAGACTTTTTCTCACCAGAGCGTAGCGCCGAAAGCGACATCAATGATTCTACACAATCGCTCGGACCACGATTCCAATGTTATATGAGCAAGATTGCTGGCGATTTGTGAGCCTGTAAGATTTTGCGATGTTTCTGTGCCAAACTCGTCGCTGATTCGTTTCATCGATGGCACCAGTGACAGCATTATCGATAGCAAAAGACCTCCGTAAAAATAATCCATACCCTCGGGCATCGATTCCACACGAGCGATAATAGCGGAGCTTATGTCGAGCACCGAGAGCTCGGCTTTTTTAATGTCCCTCCGTGTCCAAATAGTGCATGAAACTGTTAAATTTACAGAAAGTACGAAATTTTCATTCTTTTCTTTTGTACACAAGCGTGAAAATAGACATAATGCGAGCTAAAAAAAATCGACAAACCGCGATCGGATGATGCGCAATTCGAGCTGAGAAGAATCGAAGGTGGTAATTCGAATTCCCAGGAAAAAGGATGCTCCACGAAATCAGCGTAACTTACGTTGGTCTCGCTGTGCGCATCGGATTCCTCAAAGTCAGAGCTGAAAATATGCAAGCCATTTTTGTTAATAAAATTTTGCATGTCACGGAGAGATTCTTACATCCATTATCGGAATGATTCGTACCTATAGCTGCATACGTCACTGTTAGTCGTAACGCCCATCCACTCGGTTGCAGAAGTCGTGGCTTCGGTTAAATGATTTGTCGCCGCTTCCTCGCACTCGCCCTCCTCCTCGCTCTCGCACTGCTGATTACCTTCCCGGGAATTGATTTTTGACTGTTGCTCTATTGTCTATAAAATTTTCAAAAAAATCACAATGAATCTGATACGATTTTTATTTAAATACGAGAATACGTTCATAGTGTGATTGAAATTGAGTTTTCAGTACTTTTTGCTACTTTGAAACGGACATATTTTTTTTTTGTCTCACAATTTATGATTTTGTATGAGAATACCTTAATTATGTATCTGCATGGCCTCACATTCTGTTCTTTTATTTTTTATTCCATAAGTTCATTAATTAATGAAAAAAATTTTTTTTTAATTTATTCAGAATTCTAATGCAGTACAAAAATCGTTATATAGATATGGAGCAAAACACGTCAAGTCGGCCCACGATGTTCCTTCGTTTGAACAGCTGTAACTCTGGGGCGAAATTGCCGCCCAACTCGCCAATTTTTTTCTAAGATTCTAAATATTTCAAAGATCGAAACGTGAAAATTTCAGTTAAATCGGAAATGCCGTTTCGGAGGGAAAAAGGTGGCAACTTTATTTAATTGAAAAATGGCATAAAATAAAATCGGAGAATTTTGGAAAAAAATGTTGTTGGAAAGTACGCTGAAAATCCAAAATTTGATGTTGTTATTATTTTTGTTGTGTGAGCCGTAGTATTGGCGTTAAAAAATAAACAATGATTATTTTCAGAAATTTTTAACAGCTGGAATATGCAATAAAAAATCTGAAAAAATTCCTACGTTTTTTCTTCAACCAGAGCAACATCCTGAATAAATTTGAGGACGTTTTAGTTAAACATTTTAGAAAACATCGACATTTTTATCATGAACAAATATGAATATGAAAATTCTGGCAAATTAATTTCGAAGCTCTTGTGCGTTAAGTAAATAATATACAAAAATTGTGAGACGAAAACGAAGAATGGCAATTTAAAAGTAGCCAACGATTGACAATCTCTAAATTCATAGCATTCGACAGGATCAACGCGCACGTTCTACACAAAATAATGATTGAATTTTCTAAAGAACACATAAAAAGCGATGAAAAGTATTACTTGCAATGACATACCGGACCGTCAGATGGATCTCCCTCGCGATCCGAATTTATTTCAATTTTCCTCGAGACCTCGGCTACTGTTGGGAAGGTGAAAAACCAGGATTTATCGCAACTTGATCCGATTGAAAAACAAAATCATCTCATTCCTCAATTTCTACGCATACATACGATTCTTTTCTTTTTTTTCACGTGTCTACTGTACGTAAAAGCAATCTTACGGAGTGAAAAATTAGATTCTTGATTAACAAGAAAGGCGTACTTGGCAAAAAGGAGGCGAAGACTAATCGAATGACAAACCTGCTGGTCTCCAATCACAATTGTTCTCCTGATCCGCTGTTTCAACCGCGTTACGACTTCTTCGCTCGTCTGTGTGATCCAAACACGCGGATGTTTCAGCCTCAGTCTTCTTGCTCTCGGATTGTGAAACAGCGGGCGCAATTCCACGATCATTGTCGCTCGACACATTCCCGTTTAGACTCTCAAAACCGTCGTCGTCCTGATGAACGATATCCACGTTTTCTGGATTTCCTTCCACGACATCATCTGCAGTTAATTACTTATTAATACAACGGAATACAAAATAAGCATGAGATCTCAATGGATCAATCGTGGAATAGGATTCGAATACCTGATGGCTCCTCGACCGAAGCAGCAGCGCTTTCGGCCAATGAAATCGATGAGCTGCTGTGGCTGGAGTCTTTATTAGGTACTACAGGTCGTAGCGGTCGATCCAGCTTCACGTCCAACTGAAAATCGAGCTGTTAAAGCGCGTTAAATAGCGTACAACGGTAAATTCGAATCGATCGACTTGAGATTCTGAATTTTATTGTTTTTTTTTTTTTTTTTTAGCAAGATCTCAGAGAGTGATGAACATTTTTATGAAAGGAAAAAAAAAAAACGAAAACTTACTTGAACTTTACTTTGAGTCAACGTATTTTCGATGCTAACTTTTTTTGCAAATCTCACAGAAGGCGGAACATCGCAGCTACCATTATTAGCCTTCTCGGTAGCGGACTCGTGAGGCGATTTCACTTCGTTAGCAGATCCTGCATATAGAGCAAAGCTTCATTATCGTTAAACTGAAAAAGAAAAATCCGAGGATTTTTGCTGTATTGCGAATCAGACATACGCAAGTTTCTTCGCGTTCGCAATTTTCCCGATCGGCATCTTTCGTGTCGCGACCTTCGCACTCTCGACCTATTATGCCCGGTGATAGTCGTGGGACCGGAATTCGTCGAGACGATTTGCGAGTGTACTGTACAGAGTATAAACATCATACCAACGGGCATTAAGATTTCTGCCGACGAGACGATCTATCGACAATAAAGGCGTTTCTAAGAAATTACCAGACATTCATTCCTTCGCATTTACAGTGAGAGTACTGCAAAAAAAAAAAGAAAAAAAAAAAAAGAGAAAAGAGAAAGAGAATAAAAAGAGAAACCGAAATTTCGTACATTCGCCTGACTCGCTTCCACAATAGAAAAGTATATACACATGTTGAACAATTGCAAACAGTAGAGAAGTAGAAATATGGCGAATATTCGTGAGCTAGTCTGCTGAATCCACCAACATCTGTACAGGGGCAACAAAACTAGTCTTTGCATCGCCAACCAGGCCACAGTGGTCAATCCATGCTTTGGCTTTGCTTTAGGAAAGGATGAACCTGGATACAAAAAAAAAAAAAAAAAAAAAACAGAAAAAACCACATTATAATTCGGTAAAAAAAAGTAAACATGCATATTTTTTTTTTTGTAGAAGAAAAAATGATTACCTCTGACAAGATCAACATCGATTAGCTCTGTCTTTAGCTTTGCTGTACGCATCGGAACATTTGTATAGCCACCGAATATACGCTGCTCCACTGTTTTCTCCCATTGCTGCTTGTCGTACGTACCAATTTTCTTCTGATACCTGTTATTTAAATGTTCAAATAAATAACATAAAAAATAATAATCTAAAGAAATTTCTATTGTAATTGCTATTAAAATGTGTTTTTGCCACAAATAGTGTTTTCTTAGGTCTGATAAATCCTGTTATAGTGTTTGAGAATCATTTTTTTTTTATCTAACTTAATGATAAATAATTAAAATTTATATTTGTGTGTGATGAACAAAAATTGCATTCAGTGTTATATTTTTGTACTTTTTGATATAATGTATTTCATGTCACTGTGATACCATGAACAATAATAATAATAATAATAATTATTATTATTATAATAATATATAATAATAATAATAATAATTATTATTATTATTATTATTATAATAAAAAAATAAATACAAAAAAAAATCTAATAATAATAATTGAAATTATTTGTGTTTTGTGTACAAAGAAATTTTCATAGCAAAATGAAATGATTATTATTATTATTATTATTATTAAAATTTAAATTTAATTTAAAATCATTATTAAATTAGAATATTTTTTTTTTATTTATTTAACTTTATTTATATAAATTTCATTTTACTATGAAAATTTCTTTGTACCCAGAATGCCAATAATTTGGCTATAACTACAATTTTGTTTTTCGAATTATTATAGCGCGATAATAACAAAACAAAAAAACCCAAAAAATGCTGAAATACTCACCAGAAAACGAGGTCGTTGAGACCCATTTTTTCTTCCTTTTTTGGCTGTTATATATCGTGAAACTTTCAGCGATTGATAGAAAATAGAAAGTGAGGTTGAATTTAAGACACGCGTAAGTGAAAAGTGACAGAGCTCGGGTGGGTTAACAATCAGTTAGAATTGTAGTTGTATCCATGAGTCTACGATCCCATAATATGCTGCGATAATGTATCGACACAATACACTGTGTTATTGTGTCGCGATGGACAGACAGTTGATCCGGTAGCACAGGTCGATAGTATGAAAATTTCATTACTTTATTTCTGAGGACAAAACGGCGAGCGACGAGAACAAACACGAAACCGGTGTATTTATTGCGAGAGACAGGAGAATATTCCAGTTGAAAATCCCAGCTGCAGGTTTTGCTTGAAAGCTGCAGTTGCAGCCAGCTGGTCGTCTTCTGCTGCTACTGCTACTGCTGCTGCTGCTGCTGTTGGCTTCTTCGTTTTTTTTCAGCAGTAGAACTGGATTGCCAGAAAGTGGGGGTGGCGTGACAGTCTTTCCTCTGATAGCGCAACGCGCCCGCTGCTGATATTATTCATATCGGCCAGCTGGTCGGCCATCCAAGCAGGAGAATGCCTTGATAATTTCGAACTCGTCTTCTGCTATGAGGCTTTTTTCTGCGACTATATAGCGCTGCTGCTGCTGCTGGTGGTTTTGTCGTGCTGGGCAAGATTCACGATTCACCTACAGGTGGAGTGAACGTCACTCTCGAGCGAGCACCAATCGTGTTACTCGATATAATAGCTTTCATTGATGACTTTTATGTGATTATCATGAATGAATTTGGTCTGTGTGGGGTAATGAATTAAAAGGTACCGAGTTGTGGCTGATTTTAGCATGAGTTTGATTTTTTAAATTGGCTTCGATTGATTCTGGACTGTAATAGAGAAAAAATCCTGTAGTATGTTAAATAATATGTGTGTGATAATTGTATATAAATTGAAATTTATGAATATTGGTCTACAAATTTTTTGTCCATATTAATCCACGTTCTATTAACCTGAATAAATATTTATGAGACATTGTTTATGTTGGGAAGATTTTTTTTTTTTGAAAGCTCTCAATAATTTGGTGATATATTTTTATGAATAATTCGTGGGCTTTATATTAAGAAATTAGTAAAATATTTGTATAGTTTAATTTATATTAAAATAATAAACATTTATAATTTTGTTCGAAAGGAAATATGATAATTATTATTGTATTTAGAACATACAGGGCATAATTTTTCTAAGTAACCCATGAAAACCTTCCCTCCTAGGGCCTGATTTTTCTAAGTAGCCCATAAAACCTTCTCACCTAGGGCCTGATTTTTCTAAGCCCCCATGAAAAGCCACCCACAGGGTCTAATTTTTCTAAGTAGCCCATAAAACCTTCCCTCCTAGGGCCTGATTTTTCTAAGTCCCCATAAGAGCCCTCTCACAGGGCCTAATTTTTCTAAATAGCCCATAAAACCTTCCCTTCTAGGGCCTGATTTTTCTAAGTCCCCATAAGAGCCCTCTCACAGAGCCTAATTTTTCTAAGTAGCCCATAAAACCTTCCCTCCTAGGGCCTGATTTTTCTAAGCCTCCATGAAAACCCACTCACAGGGCTAAATTTTTCCAAGTAACCCATCAAAACGCTCCCTCCTAGGTCCTGATTTTTCTAACTCCCCATGAAAACCCACTCACAGGGCCTAATTTTTCTAAATAGCCCACAAAACCTTCCCTCCTAGGGCCTGATTTTTCTAAACCCCCATGAGGCCTCCCCTCATAGGGCCTCATTTTTTAGTCTCCCCATTCAGACTCCCCAATTGAATCAACTTTTTAATCCTTACAAAAACATATCTCACACTAAATGAGGCCCGTATCTTTTTTTCTCAAACAAATATGTCTCACAAATGATTCCCCTTCAAATATTATCATCTCTCAGTAATGAGATTAAAAAAAAAAGAATGTACATCCGATCGATATACAATTTCCTTTTTACATATTACACGATCAGTGCACTTGTTATTTTTAAAAACAAGCGTTCCATCGTTCATCGATCACGACTAAGCTTTATTATATGAAAGTACCAATAGCATATCGCCTATATACACACACCTATCAGTTCAGAATCTCATACACAAGCACTAATACATTTTTATATATATATGTAATAGCAACTGATTTGCGGAAGAAATTTTCATCAAAGGGCGAGAATGGGTGGAAGGATTTTTAACAGGAATCTATCGAATGACATCGGAGAATGAAATTTGCCCCTCCTTTGTAACTCGATGAGAGCTTTTTTTCTCGATACCCTCTGTGCACTGGAGTAGCCCGAACGAAACGCGCAGCATCCGAGTGGATCAATGAGGGTTGGTGAAGCAGACTGGCGCTCTCTTCTCCGTTGCTAACCACTCGTTCTTCGACAGTCACCGAGGGCTGACGAATTTTCCGTAAATATTTATATTGTTACCGAAGAAAGTGCAAGAGTGAGAGCCCCGCCCGACGATGTTATTCGATTATCGATTTTTTTCAGTATAAAAGCTTACTGATATATATATCTTCTTTAAAGAGGTAAATCAATTTTACCTATAAACTTAAAATCATAATTTCACAATATCGCATCAATATTTCATTTTAATTCCTCTGTTACTTAAATATTGCAATCAATATAAATGACTATATAATTAAATGAATTCTTCTGATGATTACTTTTTTGCTTTTTGTTTTTTTTTTTTTGCTTTTTTTTTTATAACTCTGATGCAGATTAAATAATAGAAACGAGAAAAATGACTGGATCCACTTGGATTCTATTTTGCCTCCTTATCCTGGAAGGATGGCTTAATACATCGGCTATTGTTCACAAAAATCCAACATCCTTCAACATCGGTGGAGTACTTTCTAACAATGAGAGCAAAGTTCACTTCGAGGAGACTATTGCTGTGAGTGGCATTTCAATGAGAAGGATATATTATTTCAGGCATTCTTTGTCTGCCACTATAAATTTTACAAAACCTTTTTTTTTATCCGTGCAAATATGTCTTGTCCACTCTGCTAATTTTTCTGTAGATTCACGACATGAATCTGTATTTTATAGAAAATTATAAGAGAAAAATGAAAAGTGTGGAAGTCAGTGAAAAAAAAAATTGAATTAGAAAAAAAAAAGTGGCTTGATGTCTCATATATCTTTTTCTGTGTCTTTTCCATTCACTCCAGACTTCAGTGATATTATGTAAAACCTATTATTTATGTAACTTTTATAATCGATGATGTTACAATTTTTTTTTTTTTTTTCTTCACAGAACCTAAATTTCGATCTGCACTATATCAACAAGGGCACAACTTACTATCACAAAGTGATAAGCATGGATTCCAATCCAATACGAACTGCCCTGAGCGTTTGCAGATCCTTGATTGCACAGCGAGTCTATGCTGTGGTTGTCTCTCATCCACTTACTGGAGATCTTTCACCTGCTGCTGTTTCTTACACCAGTGGCTTTTATCATATTCCTGTAATCGGTATTTCTTCACGGGATTCGGCATTTTCCGATAAGGTGCGTTTTCATTACCTCCGTTGATTGCTCGCCAAGAGAAGGTGAAGAAATACTGGGTGAAGCTCAAAATTTCGAACTGTAAAAAAAAAATAGAATAGATGGAATGTAGAAGACGATTTTTTTTTTTTAATAGAAAATAAAAATTGGAGTGAAATTTATATCGAAGATAAGAATAAAATAAGAGTAGGCAAAATTGCGAGAGAGGTGAAATATTGAATCGACGGGGAATTTCGTGACTTAGGATTTCGAGAGTCCTCGAATTTTGGAATTGCGAGTATTTAGAACGTTAAAAAAAAGAACACTTTTAATTTTTTTTTTAGATATTTTTTGTCTCCATGAATCTTCTCGAGATTCGAAGATGAATAAAAACTGGGTGAAGCTCAAAGTTTCGAACTATAACAAAAAAAAAAAATAGAATAGCTGAAAAGTAGAATTTTGCAAAATAACGAATTTTTGAAATGTAGGAAGGCCAAGTTTTTTTTTTAAGAAGATTTTTGTTTTAAAATAGAAAATAAAAATTGGAGTGAAATTAATATCGAAGATAAGAATAAAATAAGAATTAGGCAAAACAGCGAAAGAGGTAAAAAATCGAGTCCTCAAATTCTAGAATTGCGAGTAGAACGTTTAAAAAAAAAACAATTTAAATTGTTTTTTTTTAATTCTTTTTACCGATACTTTTATTTTCATGCATTTTTATGATAAACATTTTTTGCTCCATTTAAAAAATTTGAAATCATCGCTCAAAAATCCTACATTAGATATCAAAATTTTAGAGCTCTGACCCAGAGTGAAGTTTGCGTCAATTTTTCAAAACCATTTCTCTTCGAAATCCCTCGAAATTCTATGAAGAAAAAATTCCGTGCATAATGAATTATTATTATAATTTCTTTTTTTTTAATTTTCTGTTGCAGAATATTCACGTGTCTTTTCTACGAACCGTGCCGCCGTATTCTCACCAGGCTGATGTCTGGGTCGAATTGTTGAAGCACTTCAACTACATGAAAGTGATATTCATCCATAGCTCGGACACGGATGGTCGTGCACTGCTTGGCCGATTCCAGACGACATCCCAGAGCCTCGAAGACGACGTGGAGATTAAAGTACATGTGGGTTGCGCACTCTACCTCGCACGGCTCGTACATTTTTAAGCCAATGTCCATTAGCTCGTTTGCACGCCTCGATAGCGAGTGTCCGTCCAAAGGTACCTTTTCACAACCCCCCGTCTATTCCACTCGTGAGGGCCTCTGAGATCTTCGAGTCCTTCCTCTCTTATCACTCCGCACACGAATACTCCAAATGTCCACCCACAAGTTTTGTCCTCCTCCGAGTGATCTTCTCTCTTCTCAGTCTCTCGTCATTTTCCTGGATGGGAGTTCTGGTGATTAGTCAACATTTTACAAAAATACTCAATAAACAGAAGAATAAAATCCTTTGGTTTTTAAATTTTATAGGAAATATTTCAAACACTAGTTGTACTAAATTTTATCTTGACAATCGAAGGGCAAATTAAAAGCCATAGTTATGAGTAATAGAGAAACAGTACACTTTTTTTTTTAAATAATAATTACACGAAATATAATAGGAAAAATAATCTTGATAAACAAAAATTTGAAAAATTGTATTAAAGGCAAAAATTTGGCTATCTAGAAAATTGTTTTTGAGCATTTCTATAGTTTCCAAAAAATATTTCATACTCCAAAAAGTCAACACCTGCAATTATAGGCTTTTGGTTTATTTTATAAAACAATTATTTTTTTTTATGTGTCAAGGATTGAATTATATTTGAATAAACGAAGAGACACTATCGAAAAAAATGGTCTCTTATTAGAATATTTCAAGTTTTATTTTTTAGACAAAAAGTGCTTTCCTCTTTGAGTCTCTCAATTTTCAATTCTGATTATAGAAATATTAATAAAAAATTTGAATTAGCTTTGATTGAGCTAAAATTTGTTCACCAGTTTGATCGGAATTTTTGCGCCTGAAGATTTTTCGATTTAAACAAAATTTTAAATATAAAAATTTTCCATTACTCAATGATTATAAATCATTAAAGAGGTTTGCACGTTTTCATATTTTCTCGTTACTCTCGCCAGACTCCCATCGCCTTTATCTGTTCCAATGTGTGCCGTACAACGTAATTAAAAATTTCTAAACCTATCGATAAATTTAACAACGTAATAACCATATGGGGTAAGTAAACGTTTTCCAATCTAAACGTTACATAGTAAATCTGATTAACCATCATCGGCTGGGCACTTGAATATATTTATGAGCCTTGGCCGATATAATAAAAAAAAAAAAAAACAAAAAAACAAAAAAAGTATATGTCGCCAATATTTGTTTGTCCAAAACATTGTTAAAATATATATACATATATCTACATATATTTAGCTGCTGTACGATAATGATCCTTTGCATTGTAGTGCATGATGTGTATTATAAAAAAAAACTCACGAAAAAAAAATATATATACTACTATATATAAATGTTTCAATCGATAAAATGTCAATCAAACAATGTATGAAATTGATTTGTGTTTTTTTTTTTTTTAATCGAGCGTCTGAAATGTGCGCTTTTGACACAAGCTGATAGGCAATATTGCACTTGACCGCATTTTAACAAGTATTTTCTTTTTAAAAAAAACAGGTAGAATCTGTGATTGAGTTTGAGCCAGGTCTCGAAAACTTTACCGAACAATTGATGGACATGAAAAATGCTCAAGCTCGAGTCTGCCTCATGTATGCCTCGTGAGTATTTTTTTTTTATTTATATATCAATCCGTCGATGGATATTCTTCACGAAATTGGCAAAAAAGGGGATCTTTAAATAAAATTTTGAATTTTTTTTTGCCATCTCGGAACAGCACACTTTGTGCCAAATGCCTAATACTGAGTGTAATCTGGAAGTTACAATTAATTTTTTTTTTTTTTTTTTAGAAAAACGGATGCTAAAGTTATCTTTAGAGATGCAGCAGCTTTGAACATGACCGGTGCTGGGTACGTGTGGATCGTCACAGAACAGGCGCTCGAGGCACCAAACGCACCTGAAGGACTTCTTGGATTAAAGTTGATCAATGCTACCGAAGAAAAGGCGCATATACGCGATAGTCTGTAAGCGGAAATCTTACAAAGTTACATATGAGGCTCCTGGTCAATTATTTTCAAAATTTTTGGTAATCAAGCCCGAAGTGGACTGGTGATTTCTTCTATTTTTTTCGATTTTTTTTTCAATAAAGAAAACTGGAAAAAAAAATTAGAAAAAATGAGCAACTTTACGATGGGCAGCAGTTAGAAAATTGCTGTATGCGACATATGATTTTTAGTATTTTTAAAAGATTTTTCCGTAATTTTTTATGCGAAAGTACTTGTCGAAAAACACGTGCCAAATTTTTTTTTAGATTTTTTCAACACTTTTTACCTGAGATATAATTTTTTTGAAATTTATTAATATTTAAATTTATTAGATTTAATTTTTCGAAAGTTTTTTGTCTCAGGTGAAAAGTGTTTAAAAAATCTAAAAAAAATTTGACATGTGTTTTTCGACAGGTTCTTTCGTATACAAAATTACGGAGTCGATCTGAAACATCATCGCTAGAACCTGATCCAGATGTCACGGAATGTCCCTGATATTATTTTAATTCATAACATTTATTTATCTGAAAAAAAATTCTCAAAAATCATGTATTGCATACAAAAATTTTCCAGCTGCTGCCCTTTTTTGTTTTGGCTTCTTCGGCTCGGTTACCAAAATTTTTTGTTTTCCAAAAAGACCTTTTTCAGAATTTTCTCACATTTTTAAAACGTCTCGTTCTATACTTTTTAAAAAATCATAGATTAAAAATGTGTACACTTTTTTGAATTCCAGTAAATTCATACAACAGTCGACAATAATGAAAACATTAGTTAATTTAGTGTTAAAGGTACTGCATAAAAACATTAATATTTTTAGCTTGTAAGTAGGTAAAACAAATTATTTTTCTTGTCTAAATAGATACGTTCTGGTGTCCGCGCTGCGAGACATGAATAAAACCGAGGACATAACGGAGGCTCCAAAAGATTGCGACAATTCAGGCTCGATATGGGAAACCGGAAGAAAGTTGTTCAAATACATACGCGAGCAGGTTCTCGAGAAAGGTGCGACCGGTCGTGTTGCATTTGACGACAACGGCGATCGCATCTTTGCCGAATACAACATCATTAACATAAAAGAAAGAGGGGGAAATGAGGCTGTCGGCCAATACATCTATTCGGCAGTAAGTCGTTTTTCATTTTTTCAACCATAAATATGCAAGATGTAAAATTCAATATCATTGAATCCTTAAAATGCGGCTTGTTGACAGAATGCTGGAAAAATGAGGCTGACATTGAACGAATCCAGCATAATGTGGCCGGGTCGTCTGAAAACTAAACCAGAGGGTTTCATGATACCAACACATTTGAAAGTATTGACAATAGAGGAGAAACCATTCGTTTACGTTCGCAGAATGGACGGCGAATCTTGTCTTCCAGATGAAATCCCATGCCCGCATTTTAACACCAGCGACAGTAAGAATTAACAGTCTAATTTACAATTAAAAAAAGAAAAAAAATACAAGCCTGCAAGGCAGAACATTGCAAACTGCTTCCTCATTATTTTGAATCTTTGACAGAGCTTTTCCTTTTTTTTTACAAAGCTTCCACGAGGAATTATGTCGATGAAATTTGTCCTCCTATAAAAAAAAAGAACTTTGTAAGAGAAACAAAAAAATGAGGAAGCAAATTTTAACTGCTATTAAAAAACTAAAAAAAACTACAAGCTTGCAAGGTAGAACATTGCAAACTGCTTCCTCATTATTTTGAATCTTTGACAGAGCTTTTCCTTTTTTTTACAAAGCTTCCACGAGGAATTATGTCGGTGAAATTTGTCCTCCTATAAAAAAAAGCTTTTGTCAGAGAAACAAAAAAATGAGGAAGTAAATTATAACTGCTATTTCTTTGACGATTGACTCCAGCTATTCATTTAATTCACCGTCTACGTTAAATTTTCAATATTTCTTTCAGGTTTCTTGTCCTACTGCTGCAAAGGCTACTGCATGGATCTACTGAAGAAGCTCTCGAAAACGATAAACTTCACGTACAGCGTGGCCCTCTCGCCGGACGGTCAATTCGGCAATTATATGATCAAAAACAGCTCGAGTGAGACTAGAAATTTTGTTGCCTCCAAATCCGCGTAATTCGCATACTAAACGTTTCACTTTTTTTTTTCTTTTTTTTTTATTCAACATTCCACAGCAGGTGGAAAGAAAGAGTGGAGCGGCCTGATCGGCGAATTGGTGAACGAACGTGCTGATATGATCGTTGCGCCACTTACGATCAGTCCGGAGCGTGCGGAGTTCATAGAGTTCAGCAAACCCTTCAAGTATCAGGGCATCACCATCCTCGAGAAGAAAGTATGGTGGTCCTCTTCTGTTTCTATCCTTCCACTGAGAAATGCCATTCAATTTTTTTTCTTTTTACCGTCACCTCTCTTCATCCAGTTGAGTTGTCTTTCCGCATTGAATTTTTTCTTCCTTTTAACATTTTGTACGACGCTCTGTTTCCAGCCATCAAGATCATCGACTTTGGTGTCCTTCTTGCAACCGTTCAGCAACACTCTATGGATTTTGGTGATGGTGTCGGTGCACGTAGTGGCACTAGTTCTGTACCTCCTCGACCGGTTCTCGCCCTTCGGGAGGTTCAAGCTAGCCAACACTGACGGCACCGAGGAAGACGCGCTCAACTTGTCCAGCGCTATTTGGTTCGCTTGGGGAGTACTTCTCAACAGCGGAATCGGTGAAGGTGCACAATCTGGAATAAGAAATAAATACTTTATATATTAGAAATTATTCTTGCCGGTGTTAATGAGAATTTTCAACGAAGGCACACCGAGAAGCTTTTCCGCCCGAGTACTCGGCATGGTGTGGGCTGGTTTTGCTATGATTATCGTAGCGTCTTACACTGCCAACTTGGCTGCTTTCCTCGTGTTGGAACGACCCAAGACAAAATTGACTGGCATCAACGACGCTCGTGTGAGTTGCCTATAAAAATAATTACAAATTAATCAGCAGAGAGGACACTAATGTGCACACAAATTTATTTTTCAAGCTCATTATGAATGGAGATTGTTCTGAATGATTTTGATGCAACGTTTATTAAAATTGATACTTGAAGCGATTTTTCAACGATGAAAAAGGCTGCAAGATCGAACTTTCCAAATTGCTTCCTCATTTATTTTCACTTTTGACGAAGGTGAAGAAGTATAATGATCAATTTCTCCTTCCGCATACACACACAACATTTTTTCATGAAATCGAAACCCTCTATGAGGAAGAAAAATGCAAAATAATTCTATCAATATGGTACCAATTTTTTTATTTACAGACTTGTTATTTTAAAAGTCTCGACGTAAAAATGAAAGAAATAATACACAATTTTATTTTGCTTTTTGCCTCCCCTAAAATTAAAAAAAAAAAAACCCCCAATTTTTAATTCATTGAAATTTCGTTGATGAAAACGATTTTGTCTTCCTTGTTAAAATAGCTAAGAAATACTATGGAGAATTTGACCTGCGCCACGGTGAAAGGTTCCGCGGTGGACATGTACTTCAGAAGACAGGTCGAATTGTCAAACATGTATCGTACAATGGAAGCCAACAATTACGACACTGCCGAGGATGCGATACAGGATGTTAAAATAGGGTGAGTTTGTTAAATTAATCCTTACATCCTACAAAAAAAAAAAAAAAAGCGTCGATTAGAAGATCCAATAATTTTTTACTCTCCGCAGAAAGCTCATGGCATTCATTTGGGACAGTTCGCGTTTGGAGTTCGAAGCCGCCCAAGACTGCGAATTGGTCACTGCCGGTGAATTATTCGGTAGATCGGGCTACGGAATCGGCCTACAAAAAGGTTCGCCTTGGGCAGACGCGGTCACTCTCGCGATACTCGATTTTCATGAGAGTAAGCGAAATGTCTCATATTGAAAAAAAAAAAAAAAAAAATGTAATTCACGAATTTAGAGCGAAATATCGAATACAATTTAATTCCACAGGCGGTATTATGGAGAGTCTTGACAATCACTGGATTCTACAAGACAATTTGCCGCAATGCGAGCAATTTGAGAAGACACCGAACACACTGGGTCTAAAGAATATGGCAGGGGTGTTTATTTTAGTTGGAGCTGGAATAATCGGCGGTGTCGTGTTAATAATAATCGAAATGGCCTACAAGAAGCATCAAATTCGCAAGCAAAAAAAGTTGGAATTGGCTCGACACGCAGCAGACAAATGGAGAGGCCTCGTCGAGGTAACGATCAGTACTTTAATTATTTTTTAGTCATAGGGATCTCTCCGTATTCTCTCCTTTTTTCTAGTACGTGATTTCCGGTTTTTTTCTCTTAAATCACGATTTTCACTTTCTGGCGACCAGGCGGATGAGGTACTAATGAAGTCTATCTGCACTGGATTTACTCTATCTCTTTCTTTCTCTCTCTCTATCTATCTATCTATCTATCACTGTCTCTATTCTATTTGGTATTTATAAAAGCACCATATTTAGGCTCGCAAGGAAGGCACACAAGACCGTAATAATGCGTGATCGGCTTGCTCAGTTTTCAAGTATTAAATAGTGATATTAATTGAAAATCAAACTTAGTACTCATTGTAAAATAAAGCATCATCGATGTGCATGAATTGCTATTAAAACTCTTCAGAAGAGATTCACAAAATAATAATCATAAGAATGACTTGTGATCATCACATTCAATCATCGAATTCTCTACCAGATTTAGAGAAATTAATTATATCGTTGACATCAGTACACGATTGTCAGTTGTATTTACTTTTAGAATTCATCGGTTCATTCTAAATTGGGCGACATGGGTCTGATTTTTCTGATTGGGTCCACTATTTTTTATATGATTGACATAAATCTAAAATGCACTACTTTTTTCCTTTTTTTTTACACATTTTTTATTATCTACGATTTTTTAAATAAAGTATCGAACGATGTTTTTAAAATCTGAGAAACCTTTCGAAAATAATAATTTTTGGTACTCCAGCCGGCGATTCCATCTATTTTTTTCGACCTTTTTTTCAACTACAAAAAAAATTGGAAAAAACTAGAAAAAATAATAACTTTACGATGGGCAACAGCTAGAAAATTTTTGTTTGTATGCAACGCACGATTTCTGAGAATTTTTTCAGATTTCTTCAAATAAATGTTGCAATTTTGCTTAAGTAATCTCAAAAATGAATTAAAATTACTTTTAAAAATCTCAAAAGTTACAAAAAGAAACTTGAAAAAAAAAAAAGGTTTTTCAGAATTTTTTCAGATTTTTTCCAAAAAATATTGCGATTTTGCGTAAATGATCTAAAAAATCAATTAACATTAAATTAAATTACAGTTACTTTAAAAAATCTCAAAAGTTACAAAAAAAAATTATTTTCCAAAAAATGGTTTTTCAGTATTTTTTTTATTTTTTCAAAAAAATGTTGAGATTCTGTTTAAATAATCTAAAAAAAATCATTTAACTTTCAATAAAATTGCAACTACTTTCAAAAATCTCAAAAGTTACAAAAAAAAATTATTTTCCAAAAAAAGGTTTTTCAGAATTTTTTCATACTTTTAAAATCGTTCGATAATTTGTTTAAAAAAATCGTAGATAATTAAAAGCGTAAAAAAACATGAGTGTTTTTTAGAATGATGTCAATCACATAAAAAACACTGGTTCAGACCCAGATCAAAACCAGTTCACTCACCCCAAATAGAAGCTTTTTTTTTTTAACTCGATTCTCCTCACCTACATTTTAGTCCGTATTGCAAAGTATTTTTAACAGCGGCCAAAAGAAACTTTATTTTCATAGCACGTTTTCGAGGCCTATAAACAAAATTGAAAACATGAAAGAGTTCAAGCTTGACAAAAATCATTATTAAAAAAAACCAGTAATGTCTAAAAGTAATTAAAGACTCCCCTGCATCAGTCTAGAAGTCGAGCTTCTGAGAGTACACATTGTTGGCAATTAGATCGATCAGCTTATTTGCCTCCGTCTCTAACGCAGGCACATTGTTGCGCAACGAAACTTGACATTTCTTTTTTGTTTCTAATTCACCGTAAATCGCTATGTTTCTAGAAGCGCAAAAAACAGCCGCGTGTCGGTGCCCCGACACAGCGACGAATACAGAGCAACGGCCTGAACGATCCGGCGACGGTCAGTCTGGCAGTGGATTCGGTGCCAAGATCGAGTCTCACACCTAGGAGCCCGGGTCGCGCGTGGCCAGGCGACAGTGATATTCGACAGCGTTCATTGCCGCGACCCGAGGACATACGACTATCACCGGCAGCTTACACGGTCGACGTATCGCATCTAATAGTATAAATACATTCAAACAAACGAAATAATTTTGTATCATAAAAATACCTATTGGTGTTAGTTTATAAGGCGTTTTACAGCGCTAAGGTGTTAATCGTTATCGCAGAGTCGTTAAAAAACTAAAAGGAAAAAAGAAGAAAAAAAAAAAAAAAAAAGCGAACGAGCTCATTTCACGTAGAAGAGGACGGTTATCGTTGTTTTCGTTTTACACGATGAATGAATGGTGTCTCCCTATACAAATACGATGAAACTGTACACATGAAAATGTGATGACTCATGAAATTAGCTCAAACCCGTTTGCAAGAAAACAGACGGCGGCAATGCTTTGTTGTTATAGTTATTATTATACATTGTGTCTGGCTGATGACGAAAAAATATTACAAAACATTGAGAACCTACTGGATTTGGATACGTTCTTTATTTCACATAGCATTAATTATAGACGGGAGAGTCCATTCCCTGGACTTTATTGTTTATATATAAATATATATATATACAAAGCTCGAGTGTCCAAGACGCGATTATAAAAGGATTATAATAAAAGTCGTCTGGGTGTTCCGGAACGAAAAGTTCGAAAAAATTCCGGTATGTCGCGACGATAAATTCAATAATAATAATAATAATAATAATATGAATTAGACACTGAAGCTTTTATATATAATATCTCGACGATTCTTCGATATAAATTATTCACAAATGAATTTTTTTTTTCTCCGTGACACGAAAGTTTGTACAAAGTATTTTGGGTATACAATTCGGCACGAAAAAAAAAAAAAAAACGTGTATTGATACTGTATATTTTTTGTTTAGTTTTGTTGTTCTATGCTTAATAGTCCGTTCGATGAGCGTTTTTGCTAATCGTTCGTGAAATGAACTGCGATAGTTGCACGGTATGTCACTGACATTTTTTTTTTCCCGTACGTGTATATAGTTTGTCCATTTTTTTTCTTTATGTTTTTTCACTCGTTTACGCGACACACTCTCCCGTTGATAATCGACAACTTCTCGCTTTTCCCTCTCCCTCGCGAGATTGTCCGGACGTGTAAAGATGTTGGTCGATCATTAGATGTAACTTTTTGTAATTACCTCGGCGGCATTACGTCAAACCCAAGAGCACCAATTTACGCTTATTCCTCGAGGAAGAAATACTGCCCAGCACGTTTCTGATCCAAATCCTGTAGAAATGGAAAAAATTTGGTTGTATTTAAAAAAAAAAAGTAAAATTGAAATTCGTTATTTTTTTAAACAAATTTTTTGGATCATACGGAACACTTTAAGCACAAAATCTTTAACAAGAAAATCACAAAAGCTTCCTCTACAAAAAAAGAGAACCTAATATAAAGTACAAAAAGAAAAGATTCATATTTTCTGCGTCACATGCAAAAAAATGAGCTGATAACATTGCAAAAACTGTAGATCCACTTTTAATCAAACACCGAACAAATAAATAATGTCTAATAAATCTTACCTTCACCGATTGATTTTTATTGATTCGCGGCCTAAAGTTGTTTGGATCTCGTCTAAATGTGATGCCCAACAGCTCTAAGAATCTATTCATGCCGTTCAACAGTGATTGAGGACTGTGAGCGACAGTGTCGAGCGACGGTACACCGGAGAATACGATAACGCGATCAGCCAGATAAGTAGCCATTATGAAATCGTGCTCAACCACGAAACCAGTTTTCTTGGCGTGTAAGATAAACCTTGATAAAAGACAATTATTTTAAATATAAAAACGCTAATAAGACAATAGAAATATATGACTACTCGCGAAGAGTCTCTGTACCTTTTAATAACTTTAGCTGCAACAAGACGCTGTTCGGAGTCTAGGTAAGCAGACGGTTCGTCGACGAGATAAACGTCCGCTGGCTTTCCGAGACAGAGCGCCATAGCGACGCGCTGCAACTCTCCACCGGAAAGATTTTGCACCTCCTGATCCATAATATCGTCAATTTTCAAGGGCTTCATCACGTCGGTGATAAATTGCGGATGAATGTAAGCATCGCGAATCTTTTCGTGCAACAATTGTCTCACAATACCCTGAGACTTGGGACTGATCTTCTGCGGCTTGTAACTTATATGGAGCATTGGGATGTTACCTGCAAAATTTAATAGGTAAACATATATATTTAATTTTCTGCGGTATATGGACGAGGCATTCTCTGCCAATTTAACCACTTTTTTCACTCCTATTTTTTCAGTTTTTTAAATCCAATATTACGGAAAATAGTGTATTTTTTTTTAATTCAATATATTTTGAAAATATTAAGTCATAGAGAGAGAAAAAATGTGTAAACATAAAAGACTGTAGTTCCATATAGATTTTTCAATGTAACTTTTCTAACATTTTTTTTCGATCCGATAACACTGATTTTTCAATTATATTTAATTGATAAAAGTTACAGAACCTTTAGGTTTATGTGTCGATAATATAAAAAAAAATGGCCAGAGTCTGACTGATCAAAGTTTCGGCGTAAAAAAAACCATTTCTTCAAAGTGAATTTTTTCTTTTAATTGGAAAATTAAGCTGGTCGACTTGACGTGTTTTGTCCCACAT
The DNA here is from genome assembly GCA_964016905.1 of Perithous albicinctus. Taxonomy (NCBI): domain Eukaryota; kingdom Metazoa; phylum Arthropoda; class Insecta; order Hymenoptera; family Ichneumonidae; genus Perithous; species Perithous albicinctus. The sequence goes on along the minus strand of OZ024702.1, from coordinate 10,678,463 downwards.
ATAAAGAGTTGCACCCATTTTATTTATTTATTTTTTTTCGATGAATGCATATCTGGCATGAAAATTTCGGAAAGCAACTCACCGGATCCTTCGTCAGGCGGTAAATTACCGGCCAACATTCTGATGAATGTAGTTTTTCCGGTACCGTTCTCGCCGAGCAAAACGAGAATTTCCGAATCCGTGAATTGGCCCTTCTCGACTCTCAGTGAGAAGGATCCCATAGTTTTCGTCATCGAGGGATATTCATAATGATTCATTCGTTTGACCTCTTCCTCGGTCGCGCTCTCGGCGACCTTGAAGACTAGCGATTCCTCGCGGAAACGCAAATTCTCCGTGGGCACAAAACCATCGAGGAAGATATTGATACCTTCGCGAACGGAGAATGGCATAGTGACAACGCCATAAGCACCGGGAACGCCGTACAAACAGCAAATAAAATCGGAGAGATAGTCCAAAACGGACAAATCGTGCTCGACGACAATAATGAACTTGTCCGGATGTATGAGAGATCTTATTGTCACGGCAGCGTTAAGACGCTGCTTAACGTCCAAGTAGGAAGACGGCTCGTCGAACATGAATATATCACCGTCCTGAATGCACACCATTGCACAAGCGAAACGCTGAAGCTCTCCACCGGAAAGGGCCTCAATACCGCGATCCTTAATATGCGTCAGATCTGAAATTAAAGACATTTTTTGGATCACTTTTGTGACAAAAGTATAAGTTTGATCAACTTTTTACAATCTATATTTTAAGGTATAGCTTTAGGACCAACTTTTAATTACTATATAATAATTCTCAATCTCCGACTTTCTCTTATAACGGGATTTTTTTTTTGCGTTTTCGAGTGCGTTCTCGTTTGGAAACACAGAATATAAATATTCCGTCTCCTTGGAATGCATTTTAGAACTGTAATTTTTTTCTTAAAATGGCTAAAAATGTCGGAGACGCTTTTTTTTTCATTTTCTGGTGAAATTTTGACACTTTAGAGTACTTTACACCCCTAATAACGAAAATAATGACAAAAAATTATTATTATTTTTTAAAAATATTTTCTGATTAAGTTAGAGAACATTTTTTGTTCTTTTTTTCTTTTTTTTCTTTTTTGTTCTTGAAGGTATAATATCGGCAAAATATGCCCGTGTGAGTAGATTTTTATGTGTGACTACACAAAGGCTACATATTTGATGTATTTTATTTACCAAGCATTTTGCAAATTTGCGTTTGTTTGTTGCACTCGTCTTTCTTATCGAGCAGTTGCTGAACAGTGCCCTTCACTGCTTTTGGAATCTGATCAACGTACTGCGGCTTGATAAGAGCCTTGAGATCGTCTTCTAAAATCTTTGTAAAATAATTCTGCAGTTCGCTGCCCCTAAAGTGACTCAAAATTTCCGTCCAGTCTGGTGGGTCCTGTTAGGGAAAAAAATGATTCGAGTAAAAGCGAATGAATTATATAACTTAAAAATACGATGATATTAGACTCACGGTAAAGCGACCCAGATTCGGTTTTTGTTTGCCTGCCAAGATCTTGAGAGCGGTCGATTTACCAATTCCATTGGTACCAACGAGTCCCAAAACTTCACCGGGACGGGGTATTGGAAGTCGATGAAGCTTGAATGAATTTTTGGAGTATCTATGCGTTGTTTCCTTCTCCAAATTACTCGGAAGATTGATTATCGAAATAGCCTCGAAGGGGCATTTCTGAAATTGATTTTAAACAATTTTATGAATATGAGAAAATAGCTTACTTATTATCAAGTTATATATATTCTTGTAGATAATATATTCCTGGTGAAATCGATAAACAAATTTGTTTCATAATATTTTATTTTCTAAAAATCTGAAAAAAAAAATTCTTAAAAAAATGTCAGCTATAGAAAAAAACTAAAAAAATCACAGGCTACATTTTTTACCAGATACAAGAAAAATAATAATAAAATGAATATAATAAAAAAATAATATTGTGTTATTTTTCTATTCAAAAATAATAATAATAATAACAAATATTATTAAAAAAAAAAAAATAATTTTTATTATTTGTTTATTATTATATATTAATTTTAACACATCCTGGAAAGCTGATTCGATGAAATCCAAAAGGGTGTTACAAAGACATTAAACAAGCATCGACAAATAAAAACAGCTGTTACCTTTGTTCGATAGTAAATAAACAGCAATTTCTTAGCTCACCTTCACGCAAATACCGCATCCGATGCACAATTCCTCTGAGATCGAAGCAATTTTATTATTAGGCGTCACTTCTATACAGAGCTTTCCCATTCTTACGACGGGACAAGAACGCTTACACTCCTGCCGGCATCTCTTGGGTTTGCACTTGTCGGAATTGACGATAGCTATTCGAGTCAACCTGTCGGTCTCCTCCATCGACTTTTTGGGAGGCATGATTGCTGATTTCTAGGCTATCGTAGCCTAAAACAAAAAAAACAAAAATAAAAATACAATTTTTTTTCTCCATTAAATTTTTTTCGTTCGTCGAACGATTCAACGACGATGTAGAAAATAAATAAAAATGTGAAATTCCTTCAGAAACAACCAGTATTTGATTTACGTGTAATTTCGACTCTGTCAGAGTTACAAATTAATTTTCTAACCTAATTTCCCGAGTGGGTAAGCATGCCGCAAACATATGTTAACGTTAATTCTGTATTATCGCGAAATGCTCGAAAGTTGTGTAATACAAAGAAATAACATAATTGAGCAGTGCGATGGAAAAACGTTGAAAAGAGCACGAAAATCACCTGTCAAAATAGGAAACGTGGACGAAAACTGTTCTACACGATCCACTTGCACACCTCCGACGCCATTGAAAGGACTGGAAAGGACGATCGTAGCGCACTCATACACACGAGAAAAAGCTCCGAGTCAAAATATACTCCAAACACACACAAACCTATAAATAATCATGATAAAAATCACATAGAATACTTTACATATTTATTTAAAAAATAATAACAACGGTTAATCGATAAGAAACGTTCTCCAAAGACGCGATTTAATAAATTCGCAGGCGTTGAAAAAAGAATCGTGTATTTGACTCACGTAGTAGCTAATGCTGAAATATATGCGTTTACCCAAAGTTGTATGTGTGTGTGTGTGTGTGTTTTGTATATTGTTTGTTGGCCTAAACATAACCCGCAGTTCAAATAATAATCGCGAGAAAATTTTGCGGCAACAATTTATTGTGATTTTAGAGATTAACAGCTAGTGATTTTATTGTCATGACATTGAGTTTCGTTCGGTTATCAAAGTGTGATTAAAGACTATCGTCGTAAAACTTGCGAATTGGAACGAAATTCGAGAAAACGTTTCTTTTTTTCAATCATGACCGCCGCTAAATCATTCGACGTGCCTTCGCCGTTCGCAGTGAAACAAGAAAAGGACGAGGATCCTAATGATGACGATGATGATGATGATGACGATGATGACGACGACGATGATGATGATGATGATGATAACGATGAGAATAATTATGACGACGCTATCAGTGTCTCGTCAATGGCACAACCATCTATTCTTGACAAGGATTGCATCAATCTCGCCGATCCTAGCGACGAATTTCTTCGTCTCACTTCGATGGTATATTTTCAACGGATTATCATTTTTTATTTATCTCCTTTTTTGCGTAAAATTTCTTTCAAATCTGTGACGTAAAAACTCCATTTTTTATTACAATAGAAATCAATGGAATAGTTTAATATTTAGTCATTTTACTCACATAAACATTTGTTCTTTAACACAGGTGCGTCGAGTGTATTTTTCTTATCTTCACAAATCTGTAATAAGCAACTACAATATATGTTGTCAACCGAAGGAGAAGGAAGTTTCGAAATCAGAGCTGAAGAGATTTGCTGGTCAAATGGAACTGTGCGCTGTTAGAGCTTCGTTAGAAGCATCGCTGTACAGACAAACTATGCTGAAAATGGTGGGTTTATTTATATAGTTTCTTCAATTTGGCTTATACTGTTACTCACTCTTTGTGCAAGACAAATTGAAGCTATGGAGCATGTAAAATTAATTTTAGGACAATCGGACGAGTGACGAAGGGTCCCTGAAAATTTTAGACAGAAAACATGTCACTGTTAAAGTAAACTGAATAATTTTGGGGAAAAAAAATTAATAGACACATTTGCAGAAATAGGTTTTAGGCAATTAATTCATTTAGTTCACATTGTGCTGCATGTATTTCTATACGTGGCATTTGACCTGGTTTTGACCTGGGTTCGACCTTTGACCTTTCCTAATGGGTCTACAGTTTTCTAAAAAGCATTAATTGAAAAAAAAAAAAAGATTTTCACGAATTTTTTAAACAAATTATCGATCGACATTTTTAGAAAATTCGAAAAAATTCTGAAAAAACTTTATTTTTTTCGAAAATAAATTATTTTCGTAAGCTTGCAAAAGCGGTTCAGCGATTTCATCTATTTTTTCGGCTATTTTTCAACATGAAAAAAATTGAAAAATTATTATAAAATAATTGATTTCAGAGTTTAATTCTATATGGCTTATTTTCCATTTTTATTCCAGATTTCAGATATAAAGTCCAACACTTCCCGCAACAAAGTACACAAAAAGTTGACAACATTTTTAGAAACACCATCCAACAAAGTGGATATGGGTGTGCAAACGAGCGAAGATTATCCGTGCAAACCGCCTCTGTCAGATAGTTCCTACACTGGAAAGGACGTGCACATTCAAAGCGCATTTGTAACATCGAATTTCGATGAAAATTTGCTTCCCGATCTTAAGAAAGATCAGAAGGATCTCGACAGAAGAATTTCGGAATTGTTGAAAGTCGAGAGGCGACTTTCACCAGAGCCAAAAATTGTGAAAGAAAAGAGTCGCCCACGGCCAACACAAAAAACGAAAAAGATAAGAGTGAAAGTGGAGCGGAAAAAATCAGACGACAAAAAGAGAGAAACCTGTTCGAGTATCGTCGAGACTGTATCGAAAATTGAAAAACCCCTTGTTGCCGAAATACAGCGAGTTGATAGTCAAATTGACAACGATATGCAGGACATTTTCGGTAACGACGAGGTGAAACAAAACACGCTTCGAAACGACGACGAGGCTTCGCAGGATTCGTTGATGCAGCATCTCGAGGATATGTTCTGCGAGAGCGACGACAGTAGCGATCTCATGACACTAATTGAGAAGCACTCGGGTGTTTCAAAGGCAAATTTAGATTCGGAAATTGGTAAAATGTGCGCGATTGAACCGTCGCCCGCACAACCAATTCCACAGCCGAAAACATGCGTCACTGCTAGACAGAATTTCGAAAAAACAATGGAAAATACGACGGAAAATCAAACGACAAAGAGAAAGTTGAGTTTCAGTAATTACAAGAAAATGAAAAAGCGCGCTATGGGCGAACCGGAAACTCCGCCGCAAGAGGAAACAACGGAAGACCGACAAACTCGAAAATCACGAGGTATCTGGTTCGTCGAGCGCGTACATCAGGTCGCAAAGCTCAAAACAAAAATGATGGAATTAGCTGTGAGAAATTATCGCAAACACGGACGATTGAGAAAGAAATTTATCGAATTATTCGGCGATGAGGACGAGGAGGAAATGATGCCGGACTCGCCGATTCACATCGAGGAACATTTGACAGCGTGTAAAGAACGTATTGCACCGTGGGTTGTGAAATATCTTATGCCTTTCTACTCGAAAAGAGTCATAAAAGATCGAGTGCTTTTTAAAACCGTTGCCAAACACATCGCGGATATGTTGATTATCGACAATACCTTTCCGGGTGAGTAGAAAAAAAAAATGGATTAAATTAAATAAATTTCCAAAAGTTGCTGTATGATAGCCCACTTGCGTACCAAATTTGAGGAAAATACATGAAAAATTGCGGCAGCAATCGCGCTAACAAGGCAATTTGCACATACACACATACAGACATTTCGTACAAATCACTTTTCTCGTCGTTTTAGACCATTCTGAGTACGCTAACATGAAAATCTCGAAAAATAAAATTTTCGCGATAACAAAGCTTCCTCTACGAGGAAGCAAAGACATTTCAAATATTTCCGGGGAAATTTATGATATATTTGTAATTATGTTTTGTCGTTACAGAGGAGGATGATGTTGGTGCTTATATCAAAGACTACTTCCGAAACAAGACTTCCATCAAGGCAGAGTCAGATATATATATCTAAGTATTTCGAGAGTAATAACAAATATAAATATCTAGGCAATACCTTGGCGTTATCCTCATACGGCGGCTAGACTGTCGAATAGATTAAATACTCAAATAGCATCGCATTTAGAATGATTTTTTTTTAAACAGTATTATTTTTTTTTCCATACATCGTGCAACAATTGTACAATACATTTTTTTTTCGTTTTTTTTTTTTTAATCGTTGTACTGCTGACTGAACTTATTAGATTTTTCCAGAAACACATTTAATCATTACCGTCGAATAGAACGAAAGAATTCGCATATTAATTAGTCACTGTATTTCAAATACACGGTGATTACAGTTAAAATAATTATTTACAAATACAGTGATTCGCCCATTTCTTTTTTTCTTTTTTTAATTCTGGGATAGTCAAAAGAGGAATCTTGATTAACGTATTTTCGGGTTTTTCAGCCCGAAAGTCAATTGCGAAAATTCGCGAGAATTTTTTTTTTTTTTTTTTTTTTTTTTTTTTTTTTAGTTTCTCTCGATTCTCTTCAAATCACTGTACGAACTTTAATCATTTTGATATCCTCAAGACAGCTATTTTGACTAGACCAGGCCTTTGTCGGCTAAAGGTGTGTAGAATCAATAAAAGCGTGGTTAATCGATGGCGACATCGATAAAGTGCACATTTTTCTTCTTTTTTTATTATTATATATATATATATATTATATATATATATAACATGTTATCGACGGAACAAGCATGGCACATAATAAATATTAGTGTCCGGGCGTTACCGATACACCCCTAACGTTTACTGGGATAGAATATCACATATTCGCGGAAATATTATTCTTAAAATTTTCTTCATTTTCTTTTCCCCTCCTGGCAATATAAAATGTTTATCTATAACTATATCATTGTAACCTCGTCTCGAAATAAATCCATGATCTCCATATATGTATATATATATATGTGTGTGTATATATATATATTATTAAACAACTACAAACAAAGGTATCTCTGCACTTTCAATTCGATAATATCTATTTATTAATGCGAACATTTACGAGCTGCGTGGACATTTTTATTATTTTTTTTATTATTTATCCCCTGAACCGGCCTTTGGAAATTATGCCTAAAAGCACGACCCTACCGCAAAATCTCTATATCGTCAACAGCACCAATTTACTAAAGTTCGGATTACAATTCACATATTTTTTTTTTTTTTTTCCTGTTTCTTCCCGAAACGATTGCATAATTTGTTTGTCTTTTTAATTATCTCTATGGCATATCCTAAGTGCAAGAAATATATATTAAAATTTTAGTTTCCAAAATACATTGAAAAAAAAAAAGAAAAAAAAAAATGAAAATACAATTCCACAACATTATTTTCAAGGATAAAGCGATTTTAATCTGGTGTATACCCTGAAAAACCTGACAGAGACTCGCACAAATAAGTTATACGAAACGTAAATTATACGAAATTAACGATAGCACGGACTATACGGTAATTAGAGACACACGCAATTTTTATAAATATAAGAAATATCGTTCTACCGTAGGAAATATATATTGCTGCTGTCCCAATAAGCGAGATCGTAGCAAAAACATCGATCGGGTGCGCCTATACAATAATAATTTTTTTTGTAAATTCTTTTTTTTTTTTTTTTTTTTTTCTTCTTCTTTTGCGATTCTTCGCTAGACATAGACAGCGATAATTCTATTACCTCGTACATATTAAACGATCGAAGAACACGAAACGAAATACATAACCGACGAATCCACACGCCGTTTCAATTGATTACATATATCATATATCTGCTACCTCCGGACTACGCTGTAGAGAGTCGATATCACAAAGAATGGAACTTTAACAAACAATTATAAATTAAACCCGAACGGCTTAACTGGTTCGAAGAAAAAAAAAGAAAAAAAGAAAAAAAAATGGGAAATATATTTGAACGCAAAATATATCTGCACTCTGCTATTCGCGTCTACGACGGAATATATATATATATATATATGTATATGTATATATATATATATTCTATTTACAGTTGTAACAAATTATCGACCTTACATGGAATCGAGGGTCCTAAACGAAAAAAGACATGATTTCTTTTTATATAAATACGTTTTTTTCGTGCGTACTTCATTGACATAATTAACTGCACCTTGCAATCCCTAAAAAAAAAAAAAAAAGTTCATCTCTTTTTGTACCTCATGCCGTTTTTCCTTTTGACTATAACAGCATAGCTCGATTAGCCTCCCAGTATCCGCAATTTTCGCTTAGAATAATGGCGTCTGGATTTTTTTTTTTTTTTTTTAAACTCCAATTATTAAACGTTCATCGTTGATCTGCAATTACGCGAGAAAAAAAAAAAAAGGTTATCGTTGAAATTAGAAGGTTAGTGGCAATTTGCTTGTTCGCGAAATTTGACAAAGGTAACTCACCAGGTTTCCTTGACTTCGGCAGCCTCGCGATTCCATATCTTCATGAGATATTGCACGAAAAATACGACGACGATTACTATCACGGTGTCGATGAAATTCTTGAACATGTTTGTATTGTAATTGTGGTCTCGCTGTACTCGTTGTCTCACGGCAAGCTGCTCAAGAGTGCGTTGTATGCGATTCAATTTTTCACCATGATCCAAAAGCTGTCCTTCAACCTCTTTCATCATGTTGACAATTCTAAAATAAACGAATCATTATTTTAAAATAATGAGGAAGCAATATGCAAAATTCAACTTTCCAGAATATTTAAAAAAATAATTTCAATGAAAATTTCATCATTTATTGCTTGCATAAAAAATTCTGAATTGAATTTATTAATTATTTCTTTGATTTCTTATTTTCCCTTCAACTCCATTTATTATTCCATATTGATACATAACATTTATTGGACCTACCGTGAAGTGGAACGTCTTCGTTTTCCAATAGACTGACTAGAGTCGGAATGTACATCGGCCGATGAGCTCCCAGAGTCGTGTGCCACTTCCGTCAACGGCAGATTGTTGGAGAGTTGTCGCTTGGACGATTTGAGAACGGAAAGTGACGATCGTGATTCCGCCTGTAGTAACGGCACCTGGAGTAATTACATTGTTTAACCTGAACCGCGAAACCCGCCGAGTGAACATCGATTGACACAGAGGGGGTTTGTTGTTGGCGGTTTTTCACATAAGCAGAAATTATCATACCTGGAGAGATTGTAAACGTCTATACAAACGCCCGAGAAGCGTTGATTGCGACAACGAAACAACGCATAACTAATGCAAAATCAACGGAAGTAATACGTAATTTAATTATTTTTTTTATTGCGAATGTATGTACAATCTGTCCAGATTAATAATAATAACTCAAGGGGAAAGAATCACTTGTCACAGCCATTTTTCTTGAACTTGTTGGGAGGTTTCGAGCGTGGATTACCTACGAGATTTCTTTTGTCGCCGATCTGATACCTGATTTTGCGGATCTGAAGAAACGATGCTTCCGGTTCGCATTATCGGCGTCTTGTGTCTTGTCTTCGTGCACACCAAGTAATCATGCTCGTATTGTACAACGTCGTTCCTCGGATCCCAAGGCCGAATATCGGCATGACGATAGATCCAGTTACCCGTGATAATATCCTGTTTTTCAGCAGTCAGAATTAACATTGAACACCAAATTTTCCCGATTTTTCGGAATAATTCGCGCAAATTTTTGTAATTATATTAGCTAAAATTTAAGGAAAATCAAAATTGATGGAAATCATGACGGATTTTTAATAAATTGATAAAATTAAAAAAAAAAGATGTGTCCAAATATCTTGCATTTTGTTGAACGTATTATTTTTTTGGAATCTTATCTAAGAAGGGTCACCGAGATTATCTATTCCCCTCTCTGAAAGCTTGTTTTTTTTTTGTTTTAAATCGAGACAGATTTAAAAAAAGCAGCTATATCTCAGTTCCAGTATTTGTATCACAATTTTATCTTTACGGAGGGTACCGCAGATTTCAGGCAAAAAGTATGCCTTATATTTTTTTTTCGGTGAACAGAATCGTATAACAAAATTTGATCAAGAGACGCGTTGGCGACTCGACAGTATTTTGATAATGCAAAAAATGTTCACTGATTCAAGTCTAATAAATTGTATTTTTTTTTGTCGTTTAAAAAATATTTTCTGATTTTTAAAAATAAAACTGCGACAATTTTTTTAGATTCGGATCTAGTCGTTTTTTCACATGATCAAAACACCATTAATAATAATCAATCTTTTGGGATTTTTTTACATAATCTTTTCGCCAATTATAAAAAATAAATAACTCTTTTTTGCCTGAAATTTTGTTACCAGTAATTCTGTTACCCGAAAACGTAAATTTCAATGCACTATAAAGTCGTCGTTGATTCGTCGCTCCTGAAGCACGAATATCAAAAATATTGATTCAATTAATTGAGACAGCACATGCAAAACACGAATAATTTTCTCTACAGTGCCGAACCTGAGCAAAGTACTTCGGTATCCATTCCAGAGTCTTCATTTTTCGTTCTTTGGCACGTTCGCGCTGGGCTTCCTCGAGTATAGTCTTCTGTTCCGTAGCTGCCACTTGATCGTCGTTGTTGATTGCCGCAGTAACGTGAACCCAAAGTTTCTCGCTCTCCCATTCGCTCTGATGCTCCAGAGGCACAGTATATTTCTTCAGCCGTTTGCGACGGACCTCCGGTGTCGGATTGAAAAATAGGGACTCCTGCTATAAAATTGTTAGCACTCAAAATTAGCTAACTTCACAGACTTAAAATAGATCGAAGCCTGTCTAGTATAAAAAAAAAAAAAAAATCAAAATCTTGTTTTCCACTTACTCCGGTTCGCTTGTCCGTAATCATAATCTGTCCGTCCCAATAACCCGAAATGGTTGCCAAAGTTTCTTTGCCAAGACGTATTCTACCGACTACCAAGTTCATCTGGTCGGATCCACCCAAAAATGGCTAAAAAAAATTAGTAATAAAAATACAAATGGTTAATAAACAGCAACTCTGCATCATGCTATTATAATATTTTAGAGTAAGTCAGAACGAGCATGCTCGTGCACAAAGTCGTTTTTTTTTTCTTTTTTTTTTTTTCATATAGCATAAAAACGCATAAATAGCTGCATTGATCGCAGTAAGAAAAGAACTATATTATTAATAGTTAGATGCATTTACCTTGAGCTTGAACTCTAGTTCCGTGTGGTAGCCAGTTTTTTCGCATATGACGTTGACTTTGCCACCGAGTTCCATGGACAAGGTACCCATGAGAATTCCTTTGCAATGAGCATAAGGAATAGTCATCGTGTAGTCCTCGCCACGTGGTAACATCGTTAGCACAGCCGCGCCATCCAAAACTGCCGAAGTCGAGTTTCCTATGAGAGGTAACGTACGTGAGAATTTTTTAAAAGTCGATGCCAATGGAATTATATATATATATTATATATATATATAAATTGGTGGATTATCTCCACGGTATTTGACGAGCGAGAGTTACCTATCATAACGTACCATAAAACTTCGACTTGGCAATTATGGTCGCACTTATTGTGAACCCATCTCGCCGATTAGTTACGTAGAATCCCGAGATGGGTGGATGATGAGATATCTAAACGTGACAAACGCAAAAAGCGGTATTTTATGAGTTAGCTTAGGTTGCCATTCTCAATTCTCACAATAGCATTTTTGTTTGTTTTTTTTTTTTGTTTTTTTTTTGTTTTTGTTTTAATTGCAAGCGCGTGCCTTACCTGTTCGGCGAGATAGAACGTGCGCGAGCCATTCGGATGTTGCCAGTAGCAGCGAAAACTCTCGCCCAAAAGCGGATTATAAGGCTTTTTCAAACCCTGTGGTTTCTTGTAAAATCCTGATAGATACCACTTGACCACTCCCTTCATACGCGTGAAAGCGTCATCCTCCAAAACGGCTCTGTGGTCACGGGATGATCGATAAAGCAAAGTATTCACTCAACAATTAATACGATTTATTGGCGAAATGTGTCACTTACTGTGAGAGAAGATCCGCGTGGTAATAAGAATCCGCAAGTTTCTCCAGGAAGGACCTTGGCTCGAGGATAAAAGTAGGCAATACTACTTTGGAGAGATCCATTCCCGGTCGTAATTGTTTCATCAAGAACCATATCAATGATTTTTGCTCGTCGGGTAGCTCGGCTACGACTTCGCCAGCCTGACGGCAAATTCAACGAGTTTAACAAACAGTTTTCTAGTACATCTATATTAAATTACAATATATCATTAGGTTGTATCGAAAATTTAATTTTCAATCTTTTTTTCCACTTTCACAACTCTAAACTTTAAGTTATCGATCTAAAAAAAAAGAGTCCACGTTCAAGGCGAGCGCTGTAGCTAAGTTTGTGGAGGTCGCTCAAGGAAATTTTATAATTCCCTTGTTCATCACGTGATAAAAAATGTTCTCAAAAAAAAAAGGGGGAAAAAAGATCATGTAATTTAGCTAAAAATAAAGATATGCATAGCACATCGAAGGCTCATTTTAAAGGTGAAACATGTAGTATGTAAAAAGAAAGCTCATTAATAGAGGACGATAATATGGATAATAAAATAAGGGCTTATTCATGGCCATAGGAATTTTATTATTTCATTTGAACTCCACTTCAAGGTTTCTAATTTTTCTCACATATAACTGCATAATTCACCTGTAAAATGAGCTTTAAGCTATTATTCATATGTTAATTTTTAATCGCCTTTGTAAGTTTAATCGTTCATAATCTTTTTTCGGAAAATTTTTTCTTTTTTACTTGGAAATAATAAAAGTTTAGAGTGTTGAAACTGAAAAAAAAAGTTGCATAGTAGAACTTTGCACATTGTTTCCTCATTAATTTCCATTTTTCACAAAGCCGCTTCTATGAGGAAGTTTATTTATTATTTTTGGCTTCCTCGTAGAGGAAGCTGAGTAAAAAATAGAAATTAATAGGGAAGCAATGTGCAAAGTTCTACTTTACAACTTTTTTATTTGAATGAGCAGTTTTTTCAATGCGTTATCTCTGTATCTTTGGTAGTTACTTGAACATATTTTTGAATTTTTTTGAAAATTATCACAAGCAATGACGTCTACCTGCCGCACATGCGTCCCAAATTTTCGCCCGAATGTTAAAGCCGTTCTTGAGATATGCAATTTTGAATATACATTTACTCTAAACCACTTTTCTCGACTTTTTAGACAATTTTAAGCATACTGACATGAAAATCTCGAAAAAAAAAAAAATGTTTCACGAAAACAAAGCTTCCTCTATGAGGAAGCAAAAGGTAATTATTTCAACAACTCAGTCTAAATGTATCCATGCATAAATATATTCTCACCGATCCGAGAAATTCATTTTCATTGGCGACATAGGGTGTCTCGGTATAGGTCTCGGGTTCGTCCTCCTTGACCGAGACCTCGGACTCGCTGTCGGTGGCACTGATTTCAACATCGGCGACCACTCCGTTTTCCGGTTGGCTGATATCGTCCAGGTCTGTGTGCGAGGTGTATACAGGGTCTAGCGTTACTACTTGGTGGGTCTCGTACTCTAGGACATGGACGGAGGGAATGGTCATGCGTCGTGAAGGTCCGGCGAAGGGAAAATTCGTGAGGTTTATCGGGGAACCGGAATTACGCCCGTTACCACCTTCGGCATCCGAGCACTCGACAATATTCGCTATGTTGAGGGTTTCGGTGTCGCCGGTGGGCGTTGGCGATTTGCCGAATAAATTCTTCTCCCAATAAGCTACAGCGTGATAAAGCTGATGGAACATAGGAGTCGGCGAGGGACATGGACTTTTGGGATCGCGCGTATACGTTGGTGAAAATGGTTGCGGGCAAGAAAGCAAGCGTCTTTGGGGCGTTGTGGGCGAACGTGGTGCATAATGGCTCAAAAATACCGACGGTAGGTCTAGTGTGTTGTGCTCTGTACGTGTCAAGGTATTACGATGTTCGGCAGCGGAAAGAGCGTTAACGACAATTCGAGGTGTAGTTAGTTATTTTGTTGAGAGAAAAATAAGCCGCATTATCTTTCGTCGAAAGTAAAGAGAGAGAGAGAGAGAGAGAGAAAAAAAGAAAAGATAACTAAGAAATGAATCAATTTTTTTTTTCTAATGAAACTGCTACGTTAATCGAACAACTCCCGTACATTTGATTCATCGAACGTCTATTATTAGCAGAAGGGATATTTTCTGTATATAGAAAAAGAGCTTGTATTCGTGCGTGCATTTGCTGAAGCGAAAGACAGTAGATATGTGAAATACTATACCACGGCGAAAATTCAATGCGTACGCTTTTCGTTGGTGATCAATCGGCTCACCGCTGTCGTCAAGGCATATGTGTTATAGTATAGTTAGAGAGTATTTTTTTAAGAGCAGTTTGACAGAAAAAGAGAGATTGGATTTTTGACAGTATGTGATATATACTTCGTACTCTGTCCTACATGTCATAAGTTGCAAATAAAAAAAGAAAAAAAAGTAGAAATAATTGACGAACGTTTTGTTGTTTTTCTTAAGACAGCGTATCGTGGACCAGCATTAGATATGTTTTTATGGATATATATATAAAATATGTGTGATAAAAGTTTTTCAGCGTAAATATCTATCTGTTTTGTGATTACGGGGCCGTGAAATTGACCAATACATTTTTTGTTTTTTGTTTTTTTTTTTTTTGGTTCTGTGCGAAACTTTATTGACGTGACTCCGAGAGTCGTGTGATTCTTACCATGATCGTCAAAATGCTTTTCGTAATCAGCCTCGCTCCATTGAGTCTCGTGGGTCGTGGTACCGTCGTGCTGCGGGGAACGCGGTATAGCACTCGTCGAACGGACAATCAGGGATGAACAGCGCAGCGATAACTCGAGGGCATCGAGCCAACACTTTCCAGCAGCCTGCGATGGCGCACGGAATATCAGATAGGACGTTGGTAGAGGCTGCACCACGGCACCTGCAACAAATTTTTTAATTAATATTTATCTTTTACAAACATTTTTTTTTTTATCCATGGAAATATTTTTAGTCGACTCTGCCAATTTTTCTATAGGTTCTCTTCATGTCACTGTAGCTTATATAAAATTCAGAGCGAAACAAAAAATCTGAAAATTAGTGAAAAAAAAAAAAAAATGGCTCGTATACAAAATATTTCTAGGAATGTGTTACTTACCTATTGCCTCCTTTTCTGGTCCCCTTGGAGCCCAAATGGATTGTTCCAATGGATGAAATAATTTGAAGCAAAAACCGTCTTTTTTGCTCGGACGCTCGATGACTTGGCACGTCGTCAATAATACCGTGCCCACCCAATGATTGCTCTACGATGTAATCCAGATAAATACTTTAATCGTACTAATAACAACGACGTGCAAAAAAAAAAAGAAATCGCCACAGAATTTCTTAACGATCCATTCATCTTACCTTGATCTTCGGACTTTTGTAGAGCAACAATAATCCTGGTTTGAGAATGCACCAAAGTTTCGTCCAGCTCTTAAGAGTACCCCGAACCTTGAGCCAATCGCTCATCACAATAACTGTGGGATCTTTGAGCGAGCTCAGCAGCTCGTTCGCGACTCGTTTCTTCTCCATACGATAATTCTTTCGCTGCGCTTTGTAGGATTCTTTTCGTGTCAGCTTACATGTATCAACGGACTGGAATCACCGGGAGGAAAAAAAAAAAAGAAAAGAAATTCAAGACATATAGTTTATTAATTACCAGGTCATTGCGTAAAAGAGCTCGTCAATGAAGCGAACGAGTCCGAGTGCGGATAAAATCAATTTACCTTATCCGAGGAATTGTCGACTTTCAGGCTACTCTCACCCATCGCCGATAATCCTGAAACAGACGGCGAAGCACCGTCTAATAAAATTCAATAACGAGAGGGAAAATAGATTGAATAACAGATTATGAAATTACATCGAATTTAGCATATCATACCTTCACCACTGGCATCTCAAGTGATTTAAAAAAAAAAATTACCGTGAGATTGCCATTCTCAAATAAAGCAGATGCATACAGCCATGAAATTTATGAAAATTTAGATTTTTTTTTTTTTTTTTTTTTTTTTTTTTTTTTTTTCTTTTTAATTTAGCGTCGAAGCGTGAAACTCTTGATAAGCCGAAATATCGTGAATTCGTGTGCTATAAAGCAGAAACTTTTGAGTGATAAATATTCGTGGTTTCAAATTAAAAATAAAAAAAAAAAAAGAGAGAAGCTGTACTTTAAATGCCAATGGACAAAGTGAGAATGCTTTCTGATAATATCGAGCGTATATATCGGGTCGTTTTTTTTTTTTTTTTTTTTTTTTCCCGGAAGTGAATACCTGGTGATAGTGGAGGAGCACCTGTTGTAAGATTTACACTCGCTGTAAGTGACTCCGACGACGGTAGCTTGGGCAATTGGGGTGGTTGATTATGGACGCTGCCTTGTCGAGGTCGGCGATCGTCCGCTGGTGCTACACGTTCATTAAATCGTTACAACTCTGATTGCCGGAACTTATCATAGAACGACAAAATGCCCTCTCACCCTATACTATTTTCATCACTGTGAATACTACAATTTCTTCTTCTTCTTTTTTTTTTTTTTCTACGCAACACAGTCGATTTTACAACATCAATTTATCGTAAATTATTCTTTTAATTTTAGTACATTTATTTAATTCGCGACAAAGGCGCTTTTTTTTTTTTAATAATCCTTACCTTTTTTACTGGTCAACGATTTAATCCATCTACCCATTTCAAGATTTTTACTTTATTCGCATTTATTGTTTCAGGCAAAAAGCTGTTTATCATCATAAATTTAATGCACTCTTTTTAGCAACAAACTTTAACGTTACAAAAAAAAAAAAAAAATTCGTGCAATGCAGATGAAGCAACGAGATACGATGGGATAAAAAAATCTTAACATGTAACTTATTTCTTCAACTCCAGAAATCGCTTTTTAATGCTGCGAATATTTACGAACAATTATTCAGGCGATATACACACTGTCGTATGTCCAATTCTGTACTGAATGTTCGAAAGCAACGGGAGGAAGGATGGTCATAGAAAAAAAAAGAAAAAGAAAAAGAAAAAGAAAAAGAAAAATATGCCCCCGGGGGTAGGTATTATTGATTTCCATCTTTCTGACGAACCTACAACTTTACTGAGCCACCTGATTCATATTAATGAGCTCGCTGTACACAGCACACAAGTACTGACCTTACCACTGTAGTAGGTCACGAGAATTTTTGTATCAACGCATTCAACCGTTCAAAAGTTCTTCGTGCAAACACACGATATTGTTTACTATATATTTTGTTGCGTGATTAACGCACGTGCGAACACGCGAACATAAGTGCAATTAAATCTCATTGGTATTCATTTCTAAACTGTTAATTCATTAGAGCGAAACGTAGCAAAGAAAAAAAAAAAAAAGAAAAAAAAGGAAAACGTTGAGGATTGCAGCTGCACAAGTTGTGAACAAAATATGGATGAGTCGCGTAGGAGAGTTGAAAAACTGATGTAATAATGATACGTGCACAGTTAGCTGCAGTATTACTTGGCTAATTGCACATGCAACATCTGAAAATATGTTATTAATGCAATGGGATCAAAATGTCAATGACAAGTAAAATAGAGGAAAAAAAAAAGAAAAGGAAAACCGCAGAGAACACGTAAGATGATGCAGGAGGTTCTTTAACAGAATGTTGATTAACACTGAAATTTCACTGTTTTTAAGCATTCTCGACACCTTTATCTCTATCGGCCTGGTTAGGAAGCTTCGTTAGATAATGACATTGTTATTCTTTTCTCTACATGCTCACAGATAACAACCAAATATTATTCTTAATGTCAGCCACTGGTTTATTAGGCATTCGGGCCGGAGACTAATTGGCTTTACTTTAAGTGAATGGCCACCATTCCAACACTGACCAAATTAGCTTTTTAACTTCATCTATAAATAGAACAATTGTCTGCAAGATATTTCCTCAGTCTGATATTCGTTCGAAACTTTGTTGTTACGCTGTTAAAAATATTTAGCGTAAGTTTGTATTATGAAGGAAGTACTTTTGCAGAAACTGAGGTATTAAATTTAATGTAACATTACAATATTTTCTACTGAATCCTACAAAAATTGGGAAATTTCGTATTTAATTGTGTGTTTAATTTAATATATCAGCTGATGAATAAAAATTCCAGAAATCTTAATTTCCAAAGATTTTTAAAAGTGTAATTTTTTAACAGTGGCATAAATGTTGTATCTATCAACTTAAAAATATTTAGTGTAAGTTTCTATTATGGATGAAGGAAGCACTTTTGCAGAAACTGGGGTATTAAATTTAATATAAAAGTGAGATGTAAAATTACAATATTTTTGATTAAATCCTATAAAAATTAGGAAATTTCATATGAAATTTTTTAATTCTACTACACGTGTATTTAATTTAATATATCAGCTGATGAATAAAAATTCCAGAAATCTTAATTTCCAAAGATTTTTAAAAATGTAATTTTTTAACAGTGGCATAAATGTTGCATCTATCAACTTAAAAATATTTAGTGTAAGTTTCTATTATGGATGAAGGAAGCACTTTTGCAGAAACTGATATATTAAATTTAATATAAAAATGAGATGTAAAATTACAATATTTTCGATGAAATCCTATAAAAATTGGGAAATTTGATTAAAAACTTTGTAATTTTACTGTGCATGTATATTAAATTTAATATATCAGCTGATGAATAAAATTTCCAGTAATCTCAATTTCCAAATATATTTTACAGTGCATAAATATTGTATCTATCAACTGGGTTTACTTTATCAATACAATTTATAAAATTGTTGACTGCAAATTTTGAATACCTAAATTTATCAATGCAAGACAAACATAAGGTAAACGATATAAAAATATTAAATTTGAAAAAGAATCATTAAATAAATAAACAAAAATTGATGACAAATTCTCTTAATTTGTTGTAAATTTTGTTTTTCACAAAAAAAGAAACTTAAGAGAATTAACTAGTCACTCATCTTTGCAAAAATTCTGTTGAATTTTGTAAAAATATGTAGAAAGTTGCGATGAGACAGAACACAACAAAATAAGAACTCACAACCAGATAGAATACAACAAAATAAGAAGAACTCACGACTACTGAGAGATCTGCTGACGCTTGGCGGCGTCATAGTTTTGAAGGTTTCACCGCTGTGACCGACGGACACAGAATGTCCATCTGGTTGAGGGCGGTGTTCCCCACCAGGAACCATTATGGGCTGCGAGCTCATTTTTCCTCCCTCTGTAACACAAAAAAAGCACAGCGACATTAATAAACAGCATTGCGACAAGACTTTTGATGCATCAAATAATCAAATTTATTTGTACAATTAAACGAAAACAGCTGTACACCATAAAATATGTTTTAATAATCAGAGTCCAAAAGTGTCAGAAACGTAGAAAAAAAAGAAATAAAATAGAACGAGGGTGTGCAGAGCTGGAAAAGAGGGTGGGGGCGGAGTCTCTTTTCCAGCCTGCATTGCAGTCAATAACACCGAACATTGAAAAATTGATGAGATCCGATTGAAAATTCGAGAATTACGACGTAAAATTGGCAAATTCTCTTAACACGAATAAATGCACTCACCGTGTTTGTCTCCTCGTACGTTTTCCTTCTCGTGCGCGAACTTGTCAGTCGATTACTTTCATCAAGATTACACGTTTGTTAAAAGCACACATAAATAACTACGTGGATGTCCCGAACTGCGAAGACATCGTGCCAAAAGAAAAAAAAAAAAGAAAAAGGTAAAACTGACCAGCAGTGAATCTTTATTGATCGCACAAACACGCAATTAGGAGAGAATCCTTCGAGCACACTTCGCTTCTAACTTTCGTGGAAAGTCCCGTCGTTTTACGTGCGACACCGCTCGTACTTGTGGGCTTTACAATTTGTAAACATTTTCACGATGTGATAATATCAGTGCGCAAAGTGATGTTACGCATCGAGAGGAGACTCGACGTGTGTGTGAAAAAGGAGGAACGAACGCGCCACTGTGACGTTCGATTTATCACTATCCTTCTCGGTAGAAGACCGCAACACATAAACGCGCGGAGGCGTTGCTAGCTCCTCTCCTCTGTTAACATATTATAGAGCATCGAGAGCGCGCCGCGGAGGATAGAGGAAAAAATCTCGCCGGAAATACGCCAATCGGTGATGGCGCTCGTCCGACGTGAGCCTCGGAGGAGTTAACGCGCGAGGTTAGGGATCATTACGAGAGAAAATTTCTCGTCTTTTTTTCACGAAATCCAGTTTAGGGCATTTTGCTTTTTTTCTTTTTTCATTGATTCGTATTTAATGCGCTGACAAGATGCCACCTAAAAGTACAAATCTACGTTTTGTTATCAAACCGAAGTCGATCATTTCGGGGCTTGTAGGGAATATATATAAATATTATTGTTTTGATCTTAGAAAGCAGCAGAAAACGCAGCGAGGAACGGTTTCGGAAAAGATTCGGCGTTGGAAGGAAATTGGTCAAGAGTCGAACAGGTTTTTGGAATCTTTTTTTAATTAGTTTCATTACTTTGAAATATTGAAAAATGGATTTATGTACTTTTTTTTTTGGTTTTTTTTTTTTCAGGAAAGGTTTTTTGAATTCAGAATTTTTCTAGAATTTATTTCGGAAAAAATTCTGACGAACCTTTTTTTCAGAATTTTTTTTTAAATAAGGTTTTTTTTTTTTTAATTAGGTTTTAATTCTGGAAAATCTTTTTTCGAAAATACACATTTTTGGTAACCGAGCCGAAGTGGATCGGCGATTTTTTCTATTTTTTTCGGCCTTCTTTCAACAACAACAAAAAATGGATAAAATGAGATTAAAAATTGTAACTTTACTATGGACAACAGCTAGAAAAATTTTGTACGCAACACATGATTTTTCGGAATTTTTTCAGATTTCTATTTTCCAAAAAAAAAAAAAAGATTTTTCAGAATTTTTTCAGATTTTTATTTTCCAAAAAAAAAAAAGATTTTTCAAAGTCTTTTCAGAATTTTATTTTCCGAAAAAAAAAGATTTTTCAGAATTTTTTCAAATTTTTATTTTCCAAAAAGAAAAAGATTTTTCAGAATCTTTTTAGAATTTTATTTTCCAAAAAAAAAAGATTTTTCAGAATCTTTTCAGATTTTTATTTAAAAAAAAAAGATTTTCCAGAATCTTTTCAGAATTTTATTTTCCAAAAAAAAAAGATTTTTCAGAATTTTTTCAAATATTTATTTTTCAAAAAGAAAAGATTTTTCAGAATTATTCAGATTTTTAAAATGTGTACTTTTATTAATAACGATTTTCTCATTAATTTAACAAAAAATGGAATTCTCGTTAAATTAAAAAATTGCAAAAAAAAAAAATGATTCAAACGAGATTTTTAATAAGAATTTTGTTTACCAATACAAATTAAGCTTTTTTTCGTTTGGTATCGGTGAAGAAACGCACTTTGCAAATATATTGCTTCTAAAAAAATAAGTAAATAAAAATGTTTTAATTCCCCAGGTAACAAGCAAGTAAAATATGAGGAAAAGAAATCGATACCGACGTCCAACGATCGTGGAAGCATTCCTGTAACGCCGCAAATGATACGCCTGGCAGTCAAAGAGTTACACACGAAAAGAGTTTTCGTGAGTTCCTCGCTGATTGCTGATTATTTACAACGATGTTATCCAATCGAGAGCGATTCAGCGGCATTGAAACAAGAATTGGAGGATAAGCTCGAAGCAGCCGTCTGCGTCGGTTTAATCGCTAAATGCGGTGCGGATGCCTACTGCTTACCGACCCTTCGACAACAGGCTAACACGCAAAAAACAAAATTCACCGCTTTTTGGGAAATATACCATGTAATTCTTCGATACAATTTTTTTTTTTTTTATTTCTCAAATTTTTTGATGCCTTGCTAAATTTCTCATCGTTATTTATATGTTTATACAGAAACGTGGCTCTCGATATCGCAGAAATACCTTAGAAAATACAAGAAAAAAATGAGGAAATCATTGCAACGTGACTTGACCGATTACACTGATGACGACGACGACGAAGAATCTAATATCGCGTAAAATTCGATGTAACATAAAGCATTTAATAGTGAATAAATCAACCCAGCTTTTTTTACATCTGTAGAAAGTTTAAGTTGATTTGTTGAGATTTGAACAAAATTAGAGGAAAATTGTTGAGATTAAAGCAAAACGTACATTTTTTTAATAATTCAAAATCACATGAAAACCAAAGCTTCGCCAATTTCGCTCAAATTTAATACCAAAGTTACCATCACTTCGTTGAATTTTAATATGAAACTTTAGCCCACTAGCGAAACATTTTTTTTGAGCTACAGTGTTTATGGACATTTTTCAAAATTTCAAAAATATAAAAATGAGATACGTGAGGCGGCTTTAATAAAATTTGTTCCAAGTGAAGATTGGCCAGTACTCTACAGGACATTAAAATTTGGGCGGATTTTTTTTTCGTCGAGTACCTAAGATTATTTCAGAAAGAAGCAAAAACATTTCAGCATATTTTAGCACATGATTTTTTACAAAATGAATATTTTATCGGCGTATTTTTTGTCGCATATTTTACGTGATATGTCGAACTGCTAAAATACGTCCAGAAACAAAATTTTGATTAAAATAAACCATTTAAAACGCGCGCGTGATTCAGTTTAGTGCGAGTTTCATACGTCTGGAGTCTCTCTAAAAATCTGCGAGACTCGTATTTCCACAAAACCCGCTCTTCGTGCTTTTAACCTAACTCATCGTTCGAAAAAAAAGAATACATTTTTCCGCTGTTTATTGGAAACTCGATGTTAAACGTTAATTTAATATTAAAATGAACGCTCTACGTTCCTCCACGCGAATTATACAGCGTGCTCAACGCCTGACATCTGTTAATTACACAGGTATGAAGTATTACACGATTAGCTTGTACCCGGTTGTTATTTGCGGTTATGTCGATCTTTGGTTACAAGCTTTATTGCCAAAAAATTGTTTATACCAAATGTTGGTTCTAATACACTATTCAAAAAAATACTGCCCACTCTTTATTCTTTCTGTTAAATTGAGTCACCTCTTGCAATTATCATTAAGATACTCTGGTGATAAAATTAATGTCAACAGAATCAATATTACAATTATTATTATTATTATATATCTCTCTATATTATATAAAGATCTTGCTGCTGTGTTAAGAATTGAGAGGGTCAGCTTCACCGTACAGGGCTGGATGCCCGTATGGTAAAGCTGACCCTTTTCCTCTTATGAAGAAGGGAAAAGGGGTCAGCTTCACCGTATGAACATTCACCTCTGTTCGGTGAAGCTGACCCCCTTGATTTTTTAAGGTCCTCTATAAGGTCCCTTGCAGGCCAGGATTTTTCTAAGAACCCCTATGAGGTTCCCTATAGGCCAGAATTTTCTTAAGACCCCCTATGAGGTTCCTTCCATGCCAGGATTTTTCCAAGTCCCCCTATGAAGGTCTCCTACAGGCCAGGATTTTTTTAAGTCAGTCCTATGAGGGGGTTCTTATAGGGGACTTGAAAAAATCCTGGCCTGGAGGGGTCCTCATAGGGAGGATTTAAAATGAAAATGACCACAAAGGGACCTTATAGGGGGGATGTAGAAAAATCATGACCTGCAAAAAGTCTTATAGGGGGAGCTTAGAATCCAGAATTCTGAAAAATGTATGTCAAAGTGGACAGGCATGAGAGCACGTTGCACCTGAGCCATGCAAAAAATTCTAGTATATATACATATAAAAGGGTTAAATCTGTAAAATAAATAAATGAACAATTTAAATTCACAGGTAGAAGATGTATCAGCAGACATATCCAACCGACGCTGAGGGAATTGGTCATACGAAAGAAGAGAGAGGGTCCAAAACCAGAACCATTGCGCAATAGCTTTCTGGAGTGGAATCTGGACGCCGAGCTCTATGCCTTTAATTCTAGACTCTCTGAAAAATTTGATTCCGACCTTCTCCTCCAAGCTTTTACCTTCAGATCTTACGTGGTACAGGAGGAACAGAAACAACGCGAAGTTGGCATAGAAAATCCTAAATTAGATATTCTGGAAAATACGGAACTTGTCGAAGAGGGCCAGAGACTCACGGAAAAAATAGTAAAAGCATATCTGTGCCAGTCTCTGCCACGAGCACCGGAAGAGTGTATCTAGTAAGAAAAATCTGGTATTCAGAGACTACTTTATTGGGTAACAATATTATTTACTAATTGTTCGGCTTTGGTGTCTTTGTAGCGCCATATTGGACTATCTGATGTCTCACAAAGTTGTAGCAAAAGCAGCCTCTCACATTGGATGTAAAGATCTTATTTTGACTGCGGTATGTTTACAATTGTACATGCAATTATGCTTGAAATTCTAAGCAGAGTAATGAGTTTTAGAAGTCTATTCCCATTTTTGTCTTCTCTAAAACTTCTCATCGATTTTTCTGCTTAATTTCTCACAAATATGAAACGTAACTTGACTATATTTCACAATACAGATATACTTTACGTATTTTCCCAAAAGTTTACAGTAGAAAAAGTATTATGTAGACTTGAAATTAAATTAATTTCGTCCAGATGTTTTTCTTGCTTTCCATATTGATTCTAAATGAAAACCAAAAAATGGATCTTACAGTAATTTTTTCTGTTCAAATGAATTAAGCTCGTACAGCTTAAATTTAAATTCGTTTGATACATTTTATGAATTTTTAAACCCTCCTGAAAGGACTATTTTTTTTCCAATGCTTTTCAAATCACAGCTAAAGAGTTATTTGAATAATGAATCTTATTCCAGGATCATCCAGTATCGGAGGAAATCTTAGCGTGTACATTTTATTCACTGATAACCGCTCTGAAGCGAAGCCCGAATGTTGATCTCGTGCACGTCGCCAATTTTGTGCGAGATTTTCTAATAGCGGTACTCGCGGAAAAAGATCTCAACGAAATTTGGTGTCCAATGGATGCCGAAAATATTTTGAACGAGATACTTGCGCGGGAAAATCGCGAAATTGCGGAACCGCGATTGATTGGGCAGGTTGGCTCTTCATTCTTGTTGGCCGCTTATCATATCGCATTTTACTCCAACAAGGAATTCATCGGAAAGGGTCAGGATAAATATGCAAGATTAATATATATTCATATACATTTTTTTCCCAAGATTTTCGTATCAATTTCATGTCGTTTTTATGTATCCTTCAAGGTTTCGGCGAGACTGTCGAGGAAGCCAGATTGGCAGCTGCAATTGATGCGCTCTTTCGAATGTTCGGTTTGGGAGATTCCAGCAAACCGATTAGGTACAATCTCGCCATTGATATATCGTCGGATATTCGAACGGAAAATTTACCGATCACAGAGTGGTCCACCGAGAATGTTGAGAAAATAATGAGAGCGTAAACAAAAAATCGGCCAATTTATTACTGTACATTTTTTTTTAGTTAATAAAAGAATAATAACGTATGCTGGCGTGCTAGATTTTCTAGGATTTCCCGTCCTATCGCCTATCGCGTCGACAATCTAATCTCGGTTAATGATAAATCGACGCTTTAGTAAACTTGCTAATAGATAGCAATGAACTCGTTTTTTTTTTTTTTTTCTATTACAAAGATTCTTAATACAATGTTAAAAATCTGCGAGATTGCGAATTTACGATAGGGAATTAATAAAAAAATAATGAAACGCTTCTCTTTTTTGCATTTGTTTTGAAAAAAATCAGGGACAGCAGAGTTTTGATATTAAGATATGAATATTTTAGAGATATTACATATTTCTTTCCTAACGATCTTCGCACCGTTGCAAAAAAAAAAAAAGTGATGTTACCGAATTTGTCGCGTAAACGACATTTAAAGGTTTATAAAAAGGCTTAAAATGCGAGAATTAATTTTTTATTCTTGTCACAAAGACCAAAAAGACGAAATTTCGCGGAAACCGTTCCTTGAACGTCAAAGATTAATAGTCCTCCGAAGTGGCATAATGAAACTTTTAAAACTGACCTTGAAGATGTTCCAAATATTACTGAAAATCTTTAGTAGACAGTTCAACACGCTTTTTACAATTATTATTATTATTATTTTTTAAATCAATTCTTCTAAAAACCAATTCAAAACAAATGTAATTCCATCGTTTTCGAATTCAATGTAAAAGTCGTTTTGCGTCGAAAAATAAATTTCAGGATAAAAAAAAAACCTTTTATCGAAAAGTGTCATGAAAATTAATGATTAAATGGATTTTAAATACGTTATTTTACCGCTTAAGTTTCTAAATTAGTACTCTGCACTGTCATAAAAGTGGCCATTCATTGGAGTCGTCAGGGAAGACGCAAAAAATAATTTACATACACGATCATCATTGAGTCTCTCATGTATGCTCTGCTAGATAATACAGTCAACTACGAATGGGCTCTCACCACTCGTGTCAGGTAGTGTGCCGAACCAGTAGCGTATTCAGATAACAAGCTATCCGTAACAGCCACATCCCAAGTAAGCAAAAGCCAGTGCATATACAACACGCGTCGTCCACCCACACGAAGCGGAAGGTTAACGAAGCATTGAAGGTGGCTGGTGGTGGACGGAGTTTCCCGCGGAGATTCGCTGCGGCTGAAAGCCCCTGAACAGCGCGACCTTTCCTCTCACGAGTGGTGGTATCGTCCCGCACGTGGAAAATAGACTGCGTCCGAATTCTTCTTTTAAATCGTCGAGTGCCAGGCTGCAATGCCTGCGGATACTTATGCCTGTCTAAGCCACTCCTCACTTGAACACACCTCCTCTGTTTACAACCCAACCCATTACTTTCGAGTCGCACTCTATTTGTTTATTTATTCGATAAATAATTAGATAGCCATTATTTTATGTCTTTACATATGTTTGTAGAAAAAAAAAATGGCAGATTTTATTTTTGAAAAATCATGAAAAATAATGGCTCATTATTATCTGCATTAATTTGATTTACGTGGCTTTTTTAAATGAATTTTTGTGATATATATGTATATTTTTTTTTGTCTTTCATAAAATATATATTTTCTTGTAGATTTACAACCGAACCCATTACTTTCGAGTCGCACTCTATTTGTTTATTTATTCGATAAATAATTAGATAGCCATTATTTTATGTCTTAACGTATGTTTGTAGAAAAAAAAAAATGGTAGATTTAATTTTTTTTAAATCATGAAAAATAATGGCCCGTTATTATTTGCATTAATTTGATTTACGTGGCTTTTTTAAATGAATTTCTATGATATATATATATTTTTTTTTCATAAAGTATACATTTTCTTGTAAATTAAAAAAAAAAAAAAAGGAACTTTTCCTTCCTTTTTCATAAATCTATTCGTTCAATCCGTGAAACATTTTTTTAAAAAATGCAATAAACTCTTGCTCTTCAATATCGAACTAAAATTACGACTACAGGCTTCACAAAAAGTGCATTTCAAAAACATGCCAATAAATTTATTGGCGAAAACCCAATTTTTTTCTTCTAAATTCATTGTTACACAATTTTTCCACCTTAACTTAGCTTGACGCTAGTTTTTTTCCTTCGCAACGCGTACAATATATATTTGTTTCCAATAATCTCAGAACTTGATTGACTTGACTAGTGCCACAAGGACTACAATCTTAAAGCATTCTCTTTTACTTTTTTTTCCCTTCAATATTTCTATCCAGCGGAATATTGTTTTTATTTCATAATTACATAGACAGAAGAGAAGGAGAAAAAAAAAACATAAGGCTGATTCCTGCGATTGTGCTGTGTCTCGTTCTCTCTCGGTGCTCTCGAATCTAATTTTCCCCGGAAAACGAGCACGTCACCCGTAGATATATTGATTATTTACCGCTCGTACTATCCCCTTTAAGGTGGTTCATCCTTGTCCCCCCACCCTTCAACGCCGATGCTGCTGCTGCTGCTGCTGCTGTCCGTGCTGACGCCCCTCCAACGTCCCATCCAACTCGGTCCTCGTTCTCTCGCTCTCTCACTCTTGCGATTTCTCTCACCTACATCTCACTCTCTTTCTCTCCTTCTCTCTCTCACTCTCTTCCATTCCCACTGTGCTATATACATATTCTTCGATCTCTCTCGCACTTGTGTTCACACTCTCATTCCCTCCCGTTCTATTCCTGCGTGTAACGACTCAATGGCGCTGCCACACCCTTTCGCCGTCCAGTAATCAGCGCTATTGTTGTTTTAACTCTTGCAGTATACCCCACTACAGGCTAGTGCCCGTAGTCCGTCTCGTCTCTCTTATATATATATATATATATATATATATATATGTGTGTGTATAGTTCTCCTCTTTATCTATATATTTCTTTAACTCTCTCTCGGCTCACGGTTCACCGCCCGTGGAATCTAAAAACTAAGCTTGCTGGTTGTGACTTGCGACTAAACAGGCATTTTTGGCGAGACGTGAAGCAGAAATTAATGATTATTTGTAGGCAGTGGAACTGAAACCTCGAATTTTAGGCACTTTTAACGAAGAAGCTAGCTGTATGCTGGAATTAGATAAGCATCTTTGTAACTTTGACTTGCAGTTTTATTTTTTATTCGTTAATAACTCTTTTGCGAAATTTTCTGTTTTTACGTTTACGTTGATTTTGAGAAGACTAATGTTGAAATCATTGACTTTTTATCCTGAGTGTTATTTTTTCTTTTAAATATTTTATTTAAAGGTGTTTTATGTGAAATATGAACGTTTTTATTGTCGATAAAATGATTAAAGATGAAGGGACGAAAATAGTGCAACGTCCTTAGATTTCAGCCAAACATAAGCTTTTTGAGATAAAAGAAAGTTGATCTTAAATTTTTTTTGTGAAAACCACTTTTTTTTTCAAATTTAAAAAATTCACAACGCAGTAGAATTTCTTTTTAAGTTTTTTTTTTCGATAAATCTTTTCGCATACATTTTTTTTTTTCTATTACAGGAGATAAAAATCTCGATAACTAGCTCAGCCAAAAAAAAAAATGACGAGTTTTTGTGAATCCTCGCCAATTCTATTCCAAGTATTCGTGTAATTCAGAGATATACGGCTGGGTTTGAAAGCGAGAATGAGTGGTGCTATTGATTTTTTTAAAGCCAACAGTAATGCAACGATAGCACCGCAGAATTTCAACAAATATTAATTAATCTTTCAGTATTGAACAAACATTTTATTTCCTTCACCACATTTGACACAATTTTTATTATTATGTACACAAAGTACAGAAAAAAAAAAATTGGCACGTTGACAAAAAAAAAAAAAAATGTAATCAATCTAATAAAAACATTTATAAAAACAGTTCTCTACATTTTACGCTCTCGAGACTCTCAGAACATCTTATCTAATTTTAACATCTTATCTCTATTCAATTTGCTTATCTTTCATTTTTGCATTTCAAATATTCTCCTAGAATTCTGCTCTATTTCCGCCATGAAAATGCTGTAAATAAGTGAAACTACCAGTTCAAGTTGATTTACACAAGAATTTTGAGACAACGCGGAAATAATCGTATCAAGCTACAAATGAAGAACCCACCGGAGACGAGGTACCCGTAAGCCACAGTAAGCTGCAGTAACGCCGCGAGACCTCGTAGATATCTTTCGAGAATCGTAGGTGGTGCCTGAACGTATTTACGCGCGAGGCAGGTGCCTGATTGCCGTAGAGGGGATTTCTACGGCAAAAACATATTGTCAGACTGTCTATCTCTCTCTCTCTGTCTCTCTTTCTCTCTTTCTCTCTCTCTCTCTTTCTCTCTTTCTCTCTTTCTCTGTCTCTTTCTCTCAACTCGGGTTGAGTACGAAGCAGCGAACGCAGAGGGAAGCCCTTTTCCGCGGATACCAACAGAGCGAACGAGAGATAACCGTGCGGCGACGTCGGCCGTAACCCGTTTTTCCCCCTTTGCGTATTCCCGGCGCACTTGGTAAGGGCATCGAAGCGATCCCGGGGCCGTGAGGCGAGGCAACCCGTATAGTATAACACAGAGCAGTTCTGCTACGTATAGCCATTGTGTATATGTGTGTATGTGTGTATGTATATATATATATATATATGTTTACGGCTAGTAGACTATATAGCTCAAAGCCGCCAATGCGTTGCAGTTAGGATAGGACCGAGGGTGATCACGCGCACGCACAGGAGGGTCGCGCTCTGGAGACGAGACGGCGAAATGCGGCAAGGGCATCGTAGGTCCGTTCGACCCGGGCAGGATCGACGCGCGAGCCTATAGTGATGAAGATCAGAGCTTTGCAGAGAGAGCGAGAGAGAGAGAGAGAGGGAGAGAGAAGAGACTCGGTATCGACTCCTACACGGGCTTCCCTGATTACCTTTAGTTTACGGCTATCTCTGCTATTCTCTCAAGCTATATACACAGTGGAGCTTTAACTTTCTAACCTCCACTTCACTATAAAACCTTCGATGATTGGGCTTCGTAAAAACATAAAAAATGGATTACTTTATCATTTTAAGGACGCAGTATACATTCCTGCCACAACCAAAGGCTTCATTGTATTAGAACTTTTGAGCTGTTTGAGACGAGCGAATAGTCTGAGAAAAAAATATCTTTGTTGACAATAACAATAAAACATTTTTATTTAATAATAATGATGATTTCGAAATGTTATTAATTGATTAGAAAAAAAATTGATTCACTAGTTTAAGGGACATTTTTTTTGTTAATTTTAAATTGGTTTTTTTTCGTAACGAGTTTTGTTGCGATTGCGTAATTTTTGGTTTTGAATACTTTTAATGACGTTTTTATTATATTTGAAGTAAAACGATCCGAATTTATTGAAAGAAAAAAAATTATATGAATATTCTTTTAAAAAATCATAGATATAATCATAATCAGTCATTTTATATTTTAAAAAAGTGTCTATAAAACGACTTTTTTATGAGTTTATTAATAACTTTTCGGTATTATTCCAATTATTATTCAAAATTAATGCTCTCGATTTCTTCAAGAACGAAAAAAAAAATACATTTTTCTAATCTATTTTATTAGCATTTTTTAGTACTTTCAGACGAGAGAATAATCTGAGAGAAAAAAATATCTTTATTGAAAATACGAAAAAAACATTTTGATTGAATAATAATAATAATACTGAAAAGTTATTGATAAATTAGAAAAAAAATTGTTTAACTAATTCAATGGAATTTCTCTTATTAATATGAAATTAATTTTTCAATCTTTATAAAAATATGTTTTTTTTTTGTAACGAGTTTTGTTGGCGATTGCGAAATTTTTCTTTTTGTGTATTATTAATGACATTTTTATTATAAGTAAAGCAATTAAAAAAAAAAAAGAGACCAGAAGCATATCCGAAAAAAAGCCCAAATATTTACAAGTGAATTTTTTTCAGAACCATTCTTTTTCACATCTCCTGAAATCCCATTTATAGAACAATTTTCCAGGACCTATGAAAAAAAAAGAAAAAAAAATCAATATTTGCAGAATATTAAAAAAAAATTTCCCTCACCGCTGGAGGTCCATAAACATATTAAATTGTTATGCTATTTATATTCCACGATTTTTACCACGACAAAAGAAGAAAAGAAAAAATAAAAATCGAGTGAATTTCACATTGCAATACTGATAAAACTGTTTACGCAAATTGTATAAATAATTCGATTTTACAAAATTCATTTCAAAGGGCTCCGCGCCCTAAAGTTCAAGCACTCGGCCTCGAGTGCTTCTATCTCGGCTTGCATAATATCCACAGAATTTCCCGAATGATACTCTGTCCCTGTATTCTCGTGCCCCTATATTCAACGAAACATTTTTATTTTTTTCTTTTCCTTTTTTTTTTCTTTTTTTTTCAGTTTTGCGAACTGGCTCGATCATCGCTGATCGAAAAGCGGAACGGCGGCTTAGCACACTTGTCGATGAAAGGCCCTTGGGTCACTCTCGTCGATCAAGCAGCAACGAGTAAAACCGGCCAATCGACCTGCTATACCGCGAATAAAACATCACGGGCTACATGCATCGATGCATCCTCAACGTGTCCTATAGCTATTTTCGATGTTAAGCGTGCAGGAGCCCGGTGTACTTCGAATATTCATGCTATTTGTGTATACACTGCTTGACTACGAATCGAGAGACATACCTACAGTGCCTATCCCATTTCGTTCTATAGCTCTCTCTCTCTCTCTCTCTTTTTTTTTTTCTCTCTCTGTGTCTCTCTCTTCTATATCCTCTTCAATTCTATTCCAGAATTATTTCAGGATAAAACGCGAATTCAAATATAACTGAAATTGAAACGTGAAAGGTCGCATGGAGTGTATGCATTGGGTGCATGCACGGGGACGATGCATCACCAATATTTCCGATATTAAGCAGATCAAAAAGTACGATTGCTTATCGCCAGTAAAAAAAAAAATTGCTTGAAAAGTAGAACTTTGCACATTGGATCTTTGATTTTTTAGAGAGCCATAAGCAAAGTCGTATTTTATGAAAAAGTACGTTTTTGGAAATTTGATTTCTTACAGTGGAAACTTCATTTTTTATTTATCATATTTTTTTATAAAAAGCAATCTTTTATTGCTAAGTGGAAAGTAATTTTTTTTTAAAGTGAGTGAAATTGTTGAATTAAAATAGAAATTTGTGAAATAAAATTGAATTTATAGTGGAAGCTTGAACATTTATTTGTCATATATTTTTAAAAAAAGGAATCTTTTATTACAAAGTGTAAGTTCAATTTTTTGAATGTGTGTGAAATTGTTGAATTAAAATAGAAATTGTTGAAATAAAATTGAATTTTTTATAGTGGAAGCTTGAACATTTATTTGTCATATATTTTTATAAAAAGGAATCTTTTATTACAAAGTGTAAGTTCATTTTTTTGAATGTGAGTGAAATTGTTGAATTAAAATAGCAATTGTTTAAATAAAATTGAATTGATAGTCGAAGCTTGAACATTTATTTGTCATATATTTTTATAAAAAGGAATCTTTTATTACAAAGTGTAAGTTCATTTTTTTGAATGTGAGTGAAATTGTTGAATTAAAATAGAAATTGTTGAAATAAAATTGAATTTATAGTGGAAGCTTGAACATTTATTTGTCATATATTTTTATAAAAAGCAATCTTTTATTAGAAAGTGTAAATTCATTTTTTTGAACGTGAGTGAAATTGTTGAATTAAAATGGAAATTGTTGAAATAAAATTGAATTTTTTTATAGTGGAAGCTTGATCATTTATTTGTCATATATTTTTATAAAAAGCAATCTTTTATTACAAAGTGTAAAGTAATTTTTTTTTTAAGTGAGTGAAATTGTTGAAATAAAATTGAATTTATAGTGGAAGCTTGAACATTTATTTGTCATATATTTTTATAAAAAGAAATCTTTTATTACAAATTGTAAGTTCATTTTTTTGAACGTGAGTGAAATTGTTGAATTAAAATAGAAATTGTTGAAATAAAATTGAATTTATAGTGGAAGCTTGAACATTTATTTGTCATATATTTTTATAAAAAGGAATCTTTTATTACAAAGTGTAAGTTCATTTTTTTGAATGTGAGTGAAATTGTTGAATTAAAATAGAAATTGTTTAAATAAAATTGAATTGATAGTCGAAGCTTGAACATTTATTCCAAAAGTCACTCCAATAAAGTTTTACACCAACTTTTAATCTCATAATTAGAAAATAATTCGAGTGAAGATTATACAGTATTAACAGACTTTTTCAGAATCTTAAAAATTCCATAAAATCATAAAATGCTCCAATGGATTTTAATAAAATGCATCTTTTGCTCTAATGACGAAGTAATTAAAATGAAAAAAAAAAAAAAAAAAAATTATTGAATTTTCAATTCGGCCGCATATATATAGAAATGTAGGTTACGTAAATGATGAAGGCTTAATCAGCTCGCGACTGACAAAGTAAATAGAATTGTAAAGTATCTCTAAACAGTGATGTGCGTCGGTAAATAATCGATTAAATACCCGGAAATTTATTCGGAATAAACAGCCGCTTCAATTTGCAATTGTTTACCGCGCGGTAATTACTTTTAACATAATTTTTCCGTGAAATCTCTATACTATTTCTCAATCATGTAATGCACATATCAGTAATCGCCACAATAGTTTGAAAAATATTTCCTGCTTCTCCAGCATTAAATTCCAAATTTTCCCGGACTTAAACTGAAAATAATAATAGTAACACCATTTAATTAATTATTTAATTAAAGATTAACGAAATAATTAAGCTCCTAATTATTCGACATTCAAAACATTTAAATAATGTTTAAAATAATGTTTAATTTTAAAGAATTAATTTTAAACATTATTTAAAAAATATATGTAAAACACATAAAAAAAGTAAAACAATTCTGCAAAATTACCTAAACTCATTTTCTCCGAGCACTTAAAAAAAATGTCCTAATTCTCCAATTACGCGAACTATTTTTTTCGGTCCCCCATAAAATTACGTTTAAAGCTGAAAAAAATAGCACTAACACTATTTAATTAATTATTTAATTAAAGAGTAACGAAATAATTAAGCTCCTAATTATTCGACATTCAAAAGATTTAAATAATGTTTAATTTTAAACATTATTTAAAAAATATATTTAAAACACATAAAAAAAAGTAGAACAATTCTGCAAAATTACCAAAACTCATTTTCTCCGCCCACTTAAAAAAAAAAAATATTCTGACTCTCTCCAATTACGCGGACAATTTTTTTCGGTCCCCCATAAAGTTACGTTTTTCGTGATCGGTCGCCACGATCCGCAAGTATAAATATACGCGATAATCATAGGGGTTATGCGTAATTTATCACCAAACTGTAGATATATGTAGATTTACAAACATAAACACGCATAGTTTTCCGTAAAGCGTTTCCGTAAGCGAAAGGTAAAGGAGAGGGCGATGGTAGTGAAGAAGAGAGAGAGAGAAAGAGAGAGATAGTCGGGGGGAGAGGCGATGAGTGTGTCGACAGAGAGTACAGGGTGAGCGTGATACAAATAGCGCACGGGACCGGAAATTCGGCCACGTCGATTCTACGAAATTTGCAAACTCGTGGGAGTTGGTGGCACGGTCGACGGGCGCCTCTCTTTGTGTGTATTTGTCTGTGTGTGTGTGCTTCTGCAATTGGCGTCTGGCAGTGCATCACGTTTCGTCCCGGTATAGTGCATACGACACTGCGTAAATTGACAAGGAACGTATAAGCCTATATATATATAAGCCACTCTCGTCGCAGAATCGTCTGCGTCCTCGTGACCGAAGTCTATTGACAGTCGACATACCTGACTTCTCTAACCACTCGTAAATATGTCCCCTAATATGTACAGCTATCGAGTATAATGACTTTAAAAGAATTGCCATATATATGTGCGGATACACGCGGTGAACTCCGAGAGACTCGTAAAGGTGCATGGCGGCGTTGAGAGAGAGAGAGAGAGAGAGAGAGATATAGATAGAAAGAAAGAAAGAAAGAGAGAGAGATAGAGATAGAAAGAAAGAAAGAAAGAGAGAGAGAGAGATAGAGATAGAAAGACAGAGAGAGAGAGAGAGAGAGAGATAGAAAGAAAGAGAGAGAGAGATAACAAAGAAAGAACACATACGAGCTCGGTCTGCTGGTGCAGTTGCAGTTGCACGGCCATTGTCCGCGTTCGTTCTCTAAGCTGCACCCGCGGCTACGTTCCCAGAACTTCTCCTTTACTTGAGACTTATATATCCGCGGGTTTAATTACTCTTCTCCCACGAGAGACAGAGAGAGAGAGAGATGGATAGAGCCGAGATCGAGAAAGACGTTTTGCGCTGAGTCACAGTCGTCGGCAGAGCACGATATAGATATATGGGAGTGTCCAGGCTGAATCGACGGGATCGTCGACATTTGTATTTTCATGTTTTTCTTGGCCTTTTGGGATATATTTTAAGGATACTAATAAATTATTTTCAAGTATTGCGAATTAATAATTGTGGATTTTATTAACGAAAAAATGGAATGAGGGTTTTTTGAAAGAATTTTTCTATTTTTCGTCATATGGATGCTCGGATATACAGGGTGGATCTATTTTTTATCTTTCACTTGATTTATCTCGAATAATATCGCCTGAATCAAGTTTTGGGTGTAATGACAGTTTTAGCGCTTGGAGGGGGACGTTGGAACATTTTTTTTTTTGATTGGTCCAACTTTCAAAATGGCGGAGTTACGACGGTCGACATGGGTTTTTTTAAAAATTGAATCATAATTTTTTTTTCTACCAAAAAATTCGTAATGTCAAAAATAATTTCCATATTTCTCAGGTTTTATGCTCGATTTTTGATTTTAAACGAAACTTTATGTTCTCATGTTTTGTGAAAAAAAAAACTTTGTTTTGTGAAGTAATGATAACGATTGAAGATTAGGTCTGTTATTTTTTCTAACCTTTGTCTTAAAAACTGTCTTTGTGACAATCTTCTTTTGACACTTAAAACAACAGTGCCGCTGAAATACTCAATTGATAATCTAAATTTGACCTGAAAAGCCCCATATACATCAGTAAGTAACCACACTACGCCACATCATACATATTTTTTAAAAATCAATTTCCCATCTCCTCAAATAATCTAAATTTGACCTGAAAAGCCCCATATACATCATCAAGTAACCACACTAAGCCACATCATACACATTTTTTAAAAATTAATTTCCCATTTCCTCAAATCATCTAAATTTGACCTGAAAAGCCCCATATACATCGTCAAGTAACCACACTACGCCACATCATGCACATTTTTTAAAAATCAATTTTCCATCTCCTCAAATAATCTAAATTTGACCTGAAAAGCCCCATATACATAAGTAACCACACTACGCCACATCATACACATTTTTTAAAAATCAATTTCCCATCCCCTCAAATAATCTAAATTTGACCTGAAAAGCCCCATATACATAAGTAACCATACTACGCCACATCATCCATACACATTTTGTTTTTTCTTTTTCTTTTTTTTTAAGTAATTTTCCATCTCTCTCTCCCTCTCTCCGGCATGAACGTTATATAGCGAGCGCACTGGTGAGTTTGAAGAGGCAAAGAAAAAAAATTGTCAGACGACGACGACGATGTCGCGACGTCGTCTTGTGGAAGCTTGAGCTTGAGTCCCGCGCTATGTCTTCGTCAAGGACGTACTGAGCCCTAAACGATCTGCTTTGGGCGTGCGAAATAGCCAAGAGAACTCTGACTAGTCGCTAGTTATAAGTAGATATATATATATATATATAGTATACGTACAACAGTGTTACTCTCTCCGCTGACTGTCCTGAGAAATCGTCCTCAGCTCTCGCGCTCGACTGCATACAGTATAAACAACAAGCGCTCTCTGGCTGGCGACGAATCGCGAGAGTTGCGAAAAATGTATTTCGTTGAACGCTTTCTCGATTCGCATAGAGAGCCTCCCCCATCCAGGCTTCTCGAGGCGAAACATAACACATACATCTCCGGGCTGTTGGAATATCTTTCCAAACATCGCTCTCTATTTTTCCTCGATCGCACTGCGTTTTGCCGCCTTTCGCCGTATAGATATCGGCAAAGGACTCGTGGAGAACTCTCGGCGCGAGGCATAACGAGGTAGCGCGTCGAGTGATGATCGCTATGAGGATCCGAGAATGGCGGCGTCGGCGGCGGCGGCTCTCCGCTATATCGAAGCGAAGGTGCGCGCGCGACCGAATAACACTCGATGTGTGTATGGGACATTTCAGGGTAATTCACACTATACGAAACCCGATCCTCTTCGAGTACCCTAGTATTTTTTAAATATTATTATTATCATTGAAAACAGCACCTGCGATTTTTATTAGATTTTCATTTTCAGCTGTTTTTGTTTTTTTTTTTTTAATTTTTTCAAATTTCAAAAATTTGTAATTTTTTAATTACAAATTTTGTTTGTCAAATCAATTTTAATTTCAATTAAAATCATGATTTCGAGATAATAGAGTCAATTTGTGTTTTTTTTTTTTTTTTTTCAATTGAAATCGTGTTTTTAATTGAAGACGAAATTTTTTTAATTAAAATTTTTGTTCTTAAGTCAAGAATGGGGAAAAAATTCTAACTTCAATTAAAAACATGATTTCGACATAATAGTGCCAATTTTTTTTTCACTTGAAATCATATTTTTAATTAAAAACATAATTTTTTTAATTACAATTTTTTTTCTTGTTAAATCAAGAATGGGGAAAAAAATTCTAACTTCAATTAAAATTATGATTTCGACTTAATAGAGCCAATTTCTTTTCAGTTGAAATCATATTTTTAATTAAAAACGTCATTTTTTCAAATTACAAATTTCTTTTCTTTGTTAAATCAAAAGTGGGGGAAAAAAATTCTAAATTCAATAAAAAAAAACATGACTTCGACATAACAGAGCCAATTTTTTTAATTACACATTTTTTTGCTTGTCAAATCAAGACTGATGTGAAATAAAAATCGAATAAAAATCATATCCGCTTCATTCAGTGCTAACAATATAAAAAAAAAAGTATTACAAAAATTGAAGAGAGTCGGATTTCATTCAATGTGAATTACCATGGAATGTCCCGTATATATATATATACAAGCGACAGCAGCAGCAGCAGCAGAGCAGCCTGTGCAGCAGCAGCAGCAGCAGCAGCAGCCGCAGCAGCAGCGTATACACGAGTACCCACCCGTTGATGCAACGGATCATCGTTTCTAAGGTGCGGCCCCGCGGCACGCCATTCGAACATTTACTTTGCGCTCTCGTCTAACGACCCAACCGACATCCACGAGAGCTATATGACGACGATGCGTGATAGTACAAAGCCACACGCATGCACACGAAGAGCCTGAGCTATAGTGGCAAAATACCAATACCATCGAACCCAGAGAGCACGTCGATGCTAATGTTAGTTAGTGTAGCAATAATATCGATGATGATGACAACGATAATTATAAACTGCACGGCCGTAACGATAGCATTACGATCTAAGAGAGCGAAATTCTTTTTTTATAACGACGCTGTAGGTGTTACCCTTTGAAGGCTGACGCTGGCATTTATAGTCCAACGTATACATTATGGAG
The DNA here is from genome assembly GCA_964016905.1 of Perithous albicinctus. Classification (NCBI taxonomy): domain Eukaryota; kingdom Metazoa; phylum Arthropoda; class Insecta; order Hymenoptera; family Ichneumonidae; genus Perithous; species Perithous albicinctus. The sequence goes on along the minus strand of OZ024702.1, from coordinate 10,639,323 downwards.
TGTCCTGAGTAATCTATTGATAAATAGGCGCCGTGAACACCGATTTGACACCTCTTGACATTACTTCCTGTCCAGGTGCGACGCGCAGTACCCAAAATAGTCGAATGAATTATCAATTTGGTTCTTATCGCAGGTACTTTATTTGCTTCGAATAAAGATTTGTTTCGAAGGGCTCTCCTCGATCTAGCCAGCGAAAAAGTCCTGTCATAATGATAACTCGTTGACAACTTGAGTTAGATACAAAAATCAAAACCTTTTATAATACGTAACTAGTCTTACTGCGTGAACTGCGAGAATCAAAATGGTGGCATTTAGTAGCACAGTACACGTTTTGAAATTTAAAAATATAATCCTTTTTTCAATTTAAAAAAAAAAAAAAAATTAGTAAATGTGCAGCTTTGGTAGTTCATATTATAGATACACTTAATTTAAATATATATGTTAAATTTGAAGATAATTTTTTTTATGAAATTATTATTATCATTATTATTATCATTTGTGCTTAAATACTGTTTTTAATTTACAGAACTTTGCCAAAAAAATTTAAGAAATTATTTTGTTTCCCTTCAATCTATGGATTGACGAAAAAAAAAGTAGATATATTTTTTTATTTCTGTAAACCCATAATAAGCTATAAAAACTGTGGTTACAACGTGAGGCCCTAACTGAGTATCAGCTGAACTGATGCAACATAAAAAAGAGTGTGCAAGTATTGATGTTTAAATTACGTAACTCAATTTTACAGCGTTGCTTTTATTTTATTTTTTAGAAAAATTGTGATACCGCTTCACGTTTTCTGGCGTCACATGCCATATATATATATATATATATATTTTTTTTTATTGCCCATCATAAAAAAAAAAAATTGACTTTGAGAGACGTAACTTTGTGAGCCGTGTGTTTGGGTGATGCCGATCGGATGGAAAAATTAAAATTTCATACACCGAGCGAGGAGAGCCTACGACGAAGCCCGGGGAATACTCGAAAAGCCGAGGGACGTATCTCTTTCTCTCGCCACGTCCATCCGCTAGTCACACACGAGTTGACGTCTCTGCCATATTTTTCTTTCTCTTTCTTTTTTCGCGAGAGCGAGAAAGAGTTATTTTTAAGATTCAATACCCGCCCGCGAGCAACTCTCTCTCACTGCTACTGGCACGGGTTGTCTTGCCGACTCCTTTGTTCGATTCCACTGCTCGTTACTCCAGGGCTATACGAGAGGGAGACACACCAAACCAGCAGCCCACAGTCAACGCCACCGGGAGAAGAAGAAGAAGAACGAGAGAAAGACTTTGCTCAAATTCTAAATAATTCTTTTAAAGTCTCTCGGCGTCTTTGGATTGAAAGGGTATACGAGATTCTGGACTGAAGAGTCATCGTGGCTTCTCTCCACGCTACACAATATGCGGTGAGAACCGACCAACTATAGAGCTATATATATATATATATATATTGCTAGTCTGGGTCTCTCGAGTCTGGCCTTTGACTCTCTCGCGTACCTGCTGCAACGCAGCCCTAATCTCTATTTCGTGCAAGACCCAGATTAGAGAACACACCGTTCTCGCGATGCAATATATAGTCTCGTGTGTGCCTGGCACTAATTATATATGTGTGTATATATATATATATATATATATATATATTTGTAGTGTGTGTTCGCACGATATCGCGAAACGCACCAAAACTCTTATCAATCCAACCGAAGCATTTTGTCCTATAATAATAACATACGTAACGCGAACTCATATGCAGACTTTTTTCCATTTACACGAATACCAGAAATCCAAAAGAGGACATATGGGTAATTATTAAAAAAAAAAAAAACAGAAAGACACCGGTGAACTTTGTACTGTAAATTTGGGTTGTAACTTCAGGATGTGTTGTATTACCTTGAGATTCTTTTTTATTTTTTATATTTTCGAAATTTTGAAACCTAACTTTTGTATGTCTTTCCTCTTCCGCAGAACTTTAGAAAATTTAAAGCCATTCTCTGGATATAATTTTGGAAAATCTGATTCTACTTTGAAAAAATTGGAAAAATTGTATTAAAAAATGTCGGTTATTCTGAGTGACTCATTGACGATTTGTTTTTACTTTAAGAAAGGAAGAGGGTTCAAAGTATTAGTTTTTATTTTAGAAATGCATCCGGAGATATTTTTGTTTTTCTTATCGGACTTTTTTTTTCTTTGTACTTATTTTACTGGGGTTGCATAATGAAAAAAATGAAATATCCATTTTTCGCATTAAAAAATGGGTATTTGAGAATCATGCAATACAACAAAAGACAAATTATAATATTCTTGTTACAGGGAAGTTTTTCTAAAAAAATGTTGTGCGTAAAATAATCACTTTTTTTTTTTCAAAATTATATACATTTACACCGTAAATCTGTATTTTAATGACGATTCAACCCAAGAAAATTCCGGTCTACAAAAATGTACGAATAACGTAAGAATATTCAAAACGAATAAAGTTATCTTAGTCAACAGAAATAAATAAAAACCCCAAAAAAAAAATACATAATTAATTTTTTTAAAATTCTTTCTAGAATCTCACCTAAATCGACAATATTTTAATTGCAAAGTTAAGACTTCACACAAAACTACACACATTTCCATTTTGAAACCTAATAAAATCAATTTTACCAAAACTTCATATTTTCATCATGACTCTAACTTTACCATCCCAACAGCGGAAAAAGAAAAAAAAGCTATTCACAAATCTCACGACATTATATAAAAATACATTCTGAGCTTAGAATCCGATCGGAGAGCATGAGATCCACTAGTGTCTTTTTTTTTTTTTACAGAATGACCCATATGCTTTAAAAACTACGTTGAATACGTGTATTTCTCTCTCCTCGCCACGAGAAGAAAAAAAAAGAACAGTTTCCTCCGTTTTTCTGCGTTCATATATATATATATATATTTTTTTTTTCTAAAAATTCAAGAGTTCGTAGGAAAACTTGGAAGCACGTTTCTCGTCTCGGCATATCTTCCTTCTCTTCGCTCTCTCTCGCTTCTTTTCTGCCAACCTCCCCCCCCCCCCCTCCCGGGCCCTCTCTCCGCCCCACCCCTCCTTCCCTCGCCACGAAGCCTGTACGAATTTACCATCTCTCTCGTTCCTTTACCTCTTACGAGTCCTCTCTCGCTCTCGGTAAAACGGGATTCTTTCCTTCTCTGATCTGCCGTTCACCGGAGCTCGGTAGCCGTGTGTTGGTCGATTGCCCGGCGTCCATGAGGCAAGCCTCTGCGAGAGACCGCTCGAGCTCTCCCGAAACAGGGTTGCCGTAGCTTGGCGTGCGCATCGCGAGGTTGCCGGTTCGCCTCTCGGGGGTTACCGCGTCCCTCGCTCTTCGCGCGCCACGACGCCGACGACGACGACGCCGACCCCTCCGCGGCTAGGATCAGCCGCACGGTGTCGGATCCCCTCCGCGTCGCCCTCCCCCCCGTCTCACCGCGGCGTTCTAGCCCTCGCGAAGCACCACCCAGCCGCGGGCGGGCAGGCTCGCTATAGCGACCGATCTCAGTGCCGTATCACTTTGCGAGGCAATATCGAGAGATGTAACAACAACAACAAGAAGAACAAAAAAATTCGTTGGGGAGCCACAGTTTTTCAAAACCTCGTCGAGATTGGTGACTCGATTTAATTCGTCGGATGGCACTTTTCGAAATTTGGATTGTACTTAAAAAAAAAAAAATGAAAGCGAAGCAGGAGTCTACATAAGGCAACGAAAGTCTTTTAAACTTTTTGATTGGTCAAATTTCGCGAACAATAATGTGTATTTGATTAAATGGAATCAGAGGTTCGAACGTTTTTTTGGGTAAATTTAAAGAGCTTTGGGAGGTTTTTTTTTAAAGCTGCGATCTTTTTTTTTTGCTCAGCAATATTTAATATCGTAGGAATGTCTCGAGGGATTATATTATATATAATAATTTATTGATACAAATTTGACGAAGAATAATCTCATTTTTTAATGAGAAATTATTATATCGATCTATATATCATATTATTTTAAAGACACTACGAAATATACACAAATTTCTTTTTTTTTCATATATTCCAGAGTACATCCGTCAGGCATACATAAAATTTACGAAATAGAAAATTTGTTTCCAAAAAAATATGTTATAAAATGTATTCTCGCATATATATTTTTTTTTCTTTGTGCATTCGAGAAGAACCAAAGACTCTTCTGTGTCTGTTGATTCAAGGTTAAAGAATCTACGCTGATGAATTTTTAGCGGTAGAAAAGCGTTTGGTCTCCATGTACGAAAAGTTTGTTGGGTGGTATTGGCGATAGTAGTGAAGAATCGAGTAGCGACGACAAAGCACTTGTACACGCCAGCGTAGACTATTCTCATGCGACTTTATATCGAGCACACACGAAAGCATACACAGAGAGAGAGAGAGAGAGAGAGAGAGAGAGGGAGAGAGGGAGAGAGAGAGAGCTCCGGCGTTTTCTGGTCGCGGCGGCAGAGCCCGCCAGCACGACGACCGATCGATGAAGTTATGTACGTCCGGGTACATCCACATACCTTTCCGCGATTCTCCATTTCTCCATCGCGAGAATCCCCAACGTATGTATGTGCCAGTATAGATACCGTATGGGAACGATGCGAGGAGGGGAGAATGGATCTCCGAGCGATATATATATATACACACTGCTATCGGTTGAAGAAAAAAAAAAACAACAAAAAAAAAATACGCGTGACCTTTCGTCGTTTATTTTATTTAACATTGGCTGGATGAAATAAAGAGACGCAGGCGATGAAACAGAAAGATACGACTCCTCGACCTGGCACAATTCTTATTTACTTAAGCACACACTCATTCCCACATATCCTCGTTGAAAACTGAAAAAAAAAAAATATATATATATATATATACATACATTGTGCGCAGGATATGTTTCTTGCCTTTGATCATTTACAAGACGCTACGAAAGAGCGAGCGTCGATGTGTATATGCATGCGAGACGAGTTTGATTCTGTTGTGTACGAGACCCCACGCGTAGCATTTTTCCCGTGTTGGCTATATTGGCAAAGTGACGGGCAACTGAGTAGAACGAAAAGCCAATACACAGGTACCCTCGGCTGCATCTCGGAATTCGAAGTATACAGTAAGAAATTGTTTTGTCGAGTCGGAGTGGTTGGCTTTCTTGCAAGAATTGATTTTGTTCAATAACTCACAAATCGGTTTGTTTGTTTGGTATCAAATTGTTTCCAACGTATGACATTTTTTGTTAAATTAATAAAGTGACGAAAAGAAATTTCTTGTCAATAATATTCAACATATTTACACAATTTATTTTGTCGCTAATAATTTGAAAAAAAAAATCTGTGTAATCTGCATTTTTTTTTTTGTTAAACTATTAGTGACGAAAGAAAATGTGTAAATTTGTTGATTTTACCATTATTTTGTTGGACAAAAAAAATTGCCGAAAAACATTTTTTATAATTTTCTTCTTTTTTGTAATACTTGGATCTTACTATCTTTTATATATATATATATATATTTTTTTTTTTTGTGTAAAATTAATAAACAAAAGAATAAAAGCTTTTTGTTAAAAGTACAAAAATACAGGTGTCGTTCCACGTGCGTGGTAGGAGAATATTTAAGCTCGAAATTGCGAGAATACGTTGGTACTTTAGTTTCTACTCTCTTGAAGCCAGAGAGCTGAAAAATCCTCAACGCGAACGTGTGTTTAAATATACAAGGAAAAGTCTCCAAGTTTTAGCTTCAATTTCTTGTTTTCGTATAATGCGGACATTCGGAACTATGGGAATTCCGAAGTTTTTGAGTGCGTCGCATCCCCCCCCCCCCCCCCCCCCCCCCCCCCCCCCCCCGAGGCTTGCTTACGATTTTTCTGCTAGCGTCACTCGTGTGTATTTCTATTTCTATAAATGCTTGCCGATCGTATCACAAAAGCGAATCTCCAATCGGACAATCGCATAGCGATACATTTTCCTGATAGGAAATAAAATAGTTTCAATCTCGTGTACGAAAAAAATAAGAGTTAATTGAACCAACTCGATTTGATTGGATTTCGCGACAAGAGTCAGAGCAAGAGAGAGAGAGAGAGAGAGAGAGAGGACGAGCCGTGAAGAGCGAAACTTTCAACTGTTATATCCCCTTTAAGTCGGGAGTAGCTCTCCTCGTTGTGTGTAGGTAGTCGTGTCCGAACACGACCACGCGCCGCGTCTCTCTTCTACGTGTGTGTGTATATATATATATATATACAGCACCGCGAAATAAGTTCTCTCGCCGAATCTCCGGCTACCAGTAGTGTACTTCTCGTCTCAACCATATCGTTCAGCAGCGTTACAAACTCGCACATATTTCGCGATGGAAAGTATAACAATGTCGTGTGTTACATACATATGGACGTTTTTTCTTTTTTTTTTAAGTATATACATGAAACATCCAGTTTCTCAAACGCGGTTTCTGGTTTAACAGAGTCGTCGGATCTATAGTATCCTCGTAACTTGAATTTATTTTTTTATTTTCTTCTCTCTTCCCTCGTTGAGCAGCAAGCAGCTTGCGTGGCTTGCAAACGATTTTGTACTACTATTCTATACATTCCGTATTCAAGAACTCTCGACAGAAAAAAAAAAAAAAAAAAATAAACAAAATCGAATTGAAACCAGCCAACTAATCACTTCAACTCGAATTCCATCGTTTCGTATATGATCTCATATTACAGAAAATCCCTACCGTTCGTGATGTGAATCTCATTTTCACGAAGCTGATGCAATAGATCATGAAACATGATTTCTTTTTTTTTTTTAATTTCAGTGTCTAGTAAAAATGAATATTTTTCGTGATGAAAATTCAATTTTTTTGGAAATATATTGCGTTGAGTTATTATTAGAAATAATGTGTTTAATGGATCAATGGTACGTTCCACGACATTTCTATGTCTTCCAGTCGAAAATCAGAATATTTTCAGTACTCTGTCGATTTTACAAAAGCAAATAAATAAGTCGATAATAAAAATAAAAAAAAATCTTTGTTTTTGAAAATACATATATTTTTTTAAGTTTTCTGGCAAAACGAATATTTTTTTCAGATGTTTTCCAACCCGTATTTCAGTTCCCATCGAAATTGGCCAGTTTCAAAAAGCACTCATGCTTTTAAAATAATTTTCAATTAGACATAGAAACACAAAGCCTACGTAGAATTATTGCATAAGAGTGTTTATGGCAACGCGATAATTAATGATCGAGTAAAACGTAACAGGAGGGATAAAAAATTATCTAAAATCGATCATGTAATCAAAAATATATTCCAAGATGATTCTAAAACTGTCATAAAATTCGATATGCAAAAAAAAGCCCACCAAAGCACTTGTACATTAATTATTTATCGTATCACACACACACACACACGCTGTAATTTTCCATACCTTCACACTAAATTTAACATACATTTTTATTTCCCTAAAAGCTTCTCGTACAAATACATCTGCATAAACATTTCTCATTTTTTTTTTCTTCTTTCACATAAATTGACTATCCCACTATTCGAATAATTCCAAAGTTCCAGCGAATTTCAAGTAGCTTAATGCCTTGAGATTCCCAGCCTCGTCAATATCCGATGACTCCACCAACTTTAATTCTCTCGGCGTGAAACGAGAATAACGAAAAAGTTCGCGAAAAGCCAAGGGCGCAATTTGCGACCTATTCGTCCCTGTCCTGCCGCAAAACTCCCCTTCGCCGTTTCTCCAACGTTACCCGCTCTCCCACCACGTTTGTACCAGAGAGAGCCCCGCTCATTCTCCTTCCATCTCTTTCCTCCATCGTATTTTCTCCCTCGCATTGAGTATTCTCTCGCTCTTTCGTATATCCCCCAGTTCGTGCCCACCTCCCTTCCGCCCCGTCCCCTCCCCTCCCTCCATCATGCCCAGACGTCGTCGACGTCGTTCGGTGCTGCTCTCTCTAAAGCGTTTTTCCTTCCCCTTTACCCCGTTCCACGTCTCTTCTACATATATTCGTCTCTCGTCCTGCCTCGCCTTGCCACCCGGCCAGCGCCGCCTGCCTGCCTGCCTGCCTGCCCGTCCGTCCGTCCGTCCGTCCTTACGTCCGTCCCGTGCTGCTGCTGCTTCGTTCACGGTGTGTTTCGATCTTCTACTATGCTATATGCTATACGGTTTGTGCTGTATAGAGGCGCTCCGTGACGTTAACCTGGCGGCCCTGAAAACCCACCGTCGGACGGTCCGCGCGCACCGAATTCGGCCACCATCATAATCATAATCATCATCATCATCATCATCATCATCCACCACTGGAATACGCGTACAGTGCTGAGGCCCTCTCTTGCTTTTACCCTCCCGCGCGCGCGGGCCTCTCCCCCCCGCCCCTTCCCCTCTCCCCTCCCCTCCCCTTTATAGTAAAGTGTCTTTCTGCTTGGTTCTCTGCGCTGCTCCGCTGGCTCTCTGCTCAGCGCTCCGACAAGGAACCGAGAGAGGAGCGCGCGCGCGCGGTGTGTGGTGGTACTTCGTTGTATGTGCGCGCTATATAGAGTTAGTAGTATATACGGTAACAGTACGGTGCGTCTTGTATATATATCGGTCTCTCTCTGTCTTTTTCTACCTCTCTATATATATATATCTCTCTCTCTCTCTCTTACGTCTGTGTCCTTGTTGTTTGTGTGTGAAGAGCCTCTCTCTCTCTCGCTCTCTCACATTGGTGTATACATGTGTACGTGTTCTGTGGCTGTGGCTCTGCCTGCTGCTCGTGTGTGTCGGCTTTGGTGTGCGCGCGCGGGTGTGAGTTTGCCGCGGTGGCTGGTTGTGCGCGCGTATGTGCCTGCCGCCGTTCTCTATTCTCTTCAACTTTTTATCAGTTTATTTAATTGAAATTAATAATAATCGTGGTGTATCGTAAGCCGAAAACAACGGTGTCTAAGAGGGTTAACAATTGGGTTAAGTTAATGACGCTATCGAGGCGAGTTATCGAAGCGAGTCGTTGGTAACGCAACGTTGTGCTTTACTTATCCGATAGCACGTCGAAACACGGGCCTTAACGATGCAAACGGAACGGGTATACTAGTTTTATTCTGGGTAAGCCATTGAAAAAAAAGGCGCTTGGGATTTATTGTGTAATTTTCGACGAATAAAAATGGCTAATCGATAAGTGTTTTTGAGGGATATATCGGTGAACTGCTGCTTCTGCTCGGTGATTTTCTTTTTTTGTTTTTTTTTTTCTGTATTATTGGTCGTTCTCTTGACTCTTCGCGAAGCAACGCGAAATTGTGTTGTGCTTGTATTTGAAAATTTCTCGAGTAACACGACGCGATTTTAGCTGGCTGAATGCAGAGGCAGCAGGCACGCCGAAAATCTCCGTTAGTGTCTCGTTCGTCTTCTCGTCTATTCCTGGTTCTTTAACATTCGTAACGGTTCCTCTGTTTCTATCCTATCCTCATTCTATCCGTGAAAATACACTCGGACTACTCCTCTATTTTCTTAGCGCTAACTTGCTCGGTACGTTATACACCAACACACACACACACACACACGAGAACTTTACACTTTTAACGCGCGACAGAATAGGAAAGTTTTGGGGGGTCTAAGATTTACGTTCAACGAATGGAATTGAAAGAAGATCGAGAAAGATTAATAGAGTGGAAAGGAGTGTGTGTGTGTGAAAGAAATGCTAGCATCGAGACAAGGAAACTGCACCCTGCAAATCTCATCGAATTGTAATAATTTTTAAAATTTCGAATCTAACGTCCCGAGTGTTTCACGTTTTCTATTTATTTACCAAAATTCTGTGCTTGTGACCTTCGAGTTATCGTGAGAAAATAATTTCGTCACACCGAACTGAAGAAATAAAGCCGTTCGGTCGAATATCTTTTCACCCCGGAATTTGAATTCCAATCGTGTTTCCTAAAAGTTTTGTGTTATCGTGCTATTGTGGAGAAATATTTTCTCGGTATAAAGTCCAATTAAAACGTCCAGTTTTCACGAAAATATGTGTCTGTGTCTTTTCTTCGGGTCATCGCGAGAAAATAAACTTCTCGGTCCGAAATACCCAATTAAAATGTCTGATTATTTTTAGAGCCAATCATCTCCGCCGCGAAAAAATTGTGCTTTTTTTTTTTGCATAAGAGTTATCATGAGAAAATAATTTCTTGATCAAACAGAAAAATTAAAATACTCATTTCAACATCCTTAATAACAGAGCTTTTTATTTTTCTACTGCATTGTCATCACGTAAAATATTTGCCTCTTTTCTTCACTCGATAGTGAGAAAATAATATCTCGCTTAAAATTCCAATTGAAAACATTGAAACGTCTTTCAGAGCCAAAGCTCTTTGCTTTATCATCGCGTTGTCTTGGCGAAAAGTTGTGTTTGTGCCTTCAGCGTATCACGAGAAAATAATTTCGTGACTAATTTTAATACGCCAGCCGTATTACTCTCTACCGCATTCGCATTTCCTTCATTCCAGTTATAGTGACAAAATATTTTCTTTTTCTCTGCCTGGAAAAATCGATCTTAAAACCTCGAATAAAACGATTTTGAAGCCGAGTATTAAAAGAAGAAAAAAAATCTTTCAACCGCGTTGGTGTTCGAGAAACTGCTCGTGCTCACATTGTTTATCGAGAAGAAAATGATAATTCTTGGCCGGAATATCATCGCGGGTATTACGGGTGAAGCGCGTTCGTATTCCCGTGCGCCTGGGCTGAAACCTCGGGTGTTCGGAGGCTCTCCCAGTGCTGCACGTTAACCCGGCGCGAACGCCGGGACGCCCTTGCTCCTCGTCGTGTCTCTCTCGCTCCTTTCTCATTCACACACATACACACACACACACACACACACTCTCTCTCTTTCTCGCGCGACAGCTATCTCACTCTCACGCGCTAACGTTGTTCGCGTTCTCCAGGTTCTTTTTCAAAATCCTCGCGAGATCGAATGAAACTCCTACGTAAATAAGCGCTTGGAAGCGCGTGTGTCTACATATTCGTGTGTGTTCCACGTTTCTCCAACGTTGCAGTTTGTAACTAGCAGGGGGCTCAGATGTGCAGACGTTTATACTGGATATAACGGTGATCCTTCTGCGAATAAGAAAAAAAGGAGGAAGAAAATAACGTACGATTGCAGAGATGTGACGAAGACACTTGGGAAAAGACAGTGAATAAAGAGATGTACGAAAGGTCTAGAAAATAAAAGGAAGAAGAAGAAGAAGAAGAAACGCTTTATCGACCAACAGTGTTATACTAACTGCCCGTGACTCTCCGCTGAAGAAAAAGAATAAAAAGAAAAAACGCATTTCATCCAGACATGCGAAAACGATCGTGCTTTTCATCGACAAAGCTTCTCAAGTTTTTCTCCAGTGCGTTATCGATGAGCAACCTGGTGATTATTCCTTCACTTTCGAGCGAATACATCCGCGGTGTGATAACTTGTGATTCTACAGTGAGATTGTGCTTTCCCGGAAGAATCCGGATATAGTAACGTTCGAGATGTTTTAATCCCGTGAATTTGGTGATTTTTGGCAACAAAAAAAAAAAAAGAAAGAAAGGACGCGATGGAATCTCCTGTAGAATTGTACGCGAAGATTTACGGAGATCGCACAATCGAGACGTTCACGAAATGTTACAGTGCACACGACTATTTATAGGTGATTTCCTATTCCCACGATAAAAGGAGCGACGGAAGACTTACAAGTGGATTTATACCGAACGTACGTATTGCTTATTCTTACTAAAAAATTATATTTTTTTTTCTTTTCCAATTTACTCGACGTTCTGTGTCTTCGTGGACGATAAGTGCGATTTCGGTGTTTTTCGAGCTGACTATGCTGTTTTGAAAAATATTTTAGTATTTTTTTTCTATTTTTTTAAACTGAAACGAAGTGCTACTTTAGCGAGCTATGTATTGAAATTCGTAGCAGATACAGAGTAGCTTTCTGGAACATTCTTTTCTGTTTTTTTTTCTTCTTGGATGAAATTAGGATTTAGGTCGTTTTATATTCCTAATTTTGTGAGGATTTTAAAGATTTTTTAGAGACTCGTTACAAATACAGTGACTTTTTAGAAGATTACATTTTCTTTTTTTGGGCCCAGACGAAGTGACGTGTTAATGCTAACTGTAAGCGTGTTTTTATATAAAAAAAAAAAATTCGTGAATACAGTTTATCTCGACACAATTGTCCTGAGCTTCAAGCCACCCACGCTTTTTATATCCGAAGTTTCCTAATTCCAAGAGACTAGGCTCGCAACTTACACGTATATTCGTATACTTTATGTGCGTGATTCGATCTCCGAGTCAGCACATACATGAGTTTCGAGCATTAGTTAGCTATACGGTGTGTTTGTTTGTGTGTGTGTGTGTGTGTGCAATCTCGTTAGAGCGTGACTCAAGGTGTACTCTATTCACGTACACAGAGACCCGCGAGAGTATTTCGTCGAATTTCTGCGTTCTCGACGTGCGAGTTTGCAGTTGCATTTTTTTTCGTTTCCTTCTCTTATCGTGAAAAAAAGAAAGAACGACCATTCGACACTGAGTGTCGAAAAATTCGCACTCGGTTTTATTATCGGATGTTACGTCAGCATTTTGCTAAAAAAGAAGAAGAAAAAAAAAAGAACGAAATTTCGCAAATTTAGTTTCAACTTAAAATTCAATGTAAAATAAAAAATGATTACTTCACATTATTTGATTATTATACATTTTGAAGCCTACGAAAAAATTGATCGTCTTAATGCACTAGAAAGTTTTGTTATGTAATTAAATCGAAACAATTGAAATTGACATTTTTGAGCCTCTATAAATTCCCACTCGAATTGAAAATAAACCCGCCATGTTCTGGATTTCGCAAAAAGTTTCTTAAACTCGATACCGACGCCTCGCTGAATTTCTCGAAAGATTTTACGCTCTCTTCGCGAAAACCGCCGCGTAGCTTGCTACCCGCCGCTGCGAGTTTTCGAGTCGGGCCGCCGCCGCCGCGAGAGGATCGAAGAAGTGTGAGCTGGCCGAGAAACCGAGCGCAATACGAGGGACAAGTTGTGAAAAAGTGAGACAGACGAGAGGCGTTAGCACAGCTCGAGTCACGAGACGGACGTGGATTTCCTCTATACTCGGTGGAAAATTCGCGTTTGTCGCTTCTGACACCAGTGCGCGATATCTCTTATATTCTCTTGGTGTGACATAACTTTATATATATACATATATATATATACAAAACTTTATATATACATATATATATATATACAAAACTGTTTGATTTAGTGCTAAAAGAAATAAAAAACGTGATCGAGGTAAACATAACTCGTAAAAAAAAAAAAAAAAATGAAGGCGCAAAGTTGCCCTCGGTCCTTGCAGACCGCGTAGTACTTCAGCGACAAGTGAAACCGTTGGACTCGTTACGCGGGTGTGAACCAGTTCTACGAACTTCGACGTAAATAGCTGATAACAGGCGTTCCTCGGTTAAAAATAAAAATACAAAGTGTCGGTTTTTGCTCCTTTATGACAATTGTGATTTTGAATCACACAATTTGTCAAAAATATGACGATAAATCAAAAATTAAAAATAAAAATTAAAAAAACGTGAGTGAATTTTTAACTAATCAATGAAATTTCATACAACGATGATAAAATATTTTAAAATAGCACGGGTGTAAATTACATAATAAAATTTTTAAAAAAGTGCATAATTTTGTAACAAAAAAAATTGACTTGACGGATTTCTGTGCGATTGGGTGAAATTTTGAGTTATTCGTGAAGAAAAATAAATAAATAAAATTGCAAAACGATTTATTATATTGTGCTCAGTGTTCGAGACAGTTGCGCGCGCGTGAATAATGGATAATATTTCGTTGATCGTGAATTACGATTTTCTTTCGTGACTACGCGAGTCTCGATGTTATGAGTGCTTTATAATAACTGTGAAATGTCGTGATGAAATCGTGTGCACGCGCAGTTATTTTTCTCGAATCGAGTGTGGCCTTTGCGATTGCCGACGGAATCGTTGCGCGAAATCAACGTACGTGTATGGTTTTTCTCTCTCTTTTCTTTTTTTTTTTTTGTTTTCTTTTTGTTCTTGTCCACGTCAGCGACAAGATCTTTCACGAAATAACGCGAGTAGGCTCGTTTTCGCGATTATTCTTTTTGTGTATCTCTCTCGGCGTCTCGCAGCCGTCGGATAACTCTCGGAAATGTCCGGAGCTACTTTCTACACGCCTGTGCCACAATGGCTAACGAATTACGGGTTTCCCGTCGTGCCGCGTCGTTCCACGATGCCAAGCACCCAATATTGTTAGGCTCGAAGAATATTCCATAGGTACTTAAGTAATTTCACAACTGAACACAACAATATCGAGAAAAAAAAAAATGTATTTATAGGCTAAAATAATGATAACGTTCACGGGCGTTAAAAAGTAATCGTGCTTTTCCGGAAAATATTTTAAAAACAAACCGAAATTATATTTAAAAAAATTTCTTTACTGTCGTTTTCGTTGGTAATTTGATGCATAAGTTTTCTGGCAAGAATTCGTGACAATAAAAAAAGTAAGAATTTCAGTAATAAAAATAAAAGTGTTTGAAAAAATGTATTTATAGGCTTAAATAATGATAACGTTCACAGGCGATAAAAAGTAATCGCGCTTTTCTCCAAAATATCGCAAAATCAAACAGAAATTATATATTTTAAAAATTTCTTTACTGCCGTTTTAGTTGTGCTCATTTGATGCATACGTTTTCTGGCAAGAACTCATGACAATAAAAAAAAAAGTAACAATTTCAGCAATAAAAATAAAAGTCTTTGAAACGGTTATTTTATTATACGTAGCATATATAACACATGTAGGATTATTGGAAGTAATTAAATAATAATTATTGAAAATGTGAATATGACTTTACGATATATAAATGCTGATAGCAGCGCGCTCGGCATTTGCTCAGCTATGTATATCTATAGATATGGGTTTCGATAAATAAATCGTAATATATTCTAAAAAATGTGGGCATTTGTTAATTTTTTTTATGCTACCATAAATACTGTAGTACTACTTTAGAAAAAATAAATTTTCTCGTAAAAATTTGCCAGAAACATACTTTCCGACATTATGAGTAAATATTTCACTCGTAGAATCCATGAACAAAAAAAATCTTTAAAAAAATTCTTTTCTTTTAAATGTAACATCTGCGATTTTTAATTGCAACAACCTAAAATGACTTATTTAAGGAATAAATCTATAAATTGCAAAATAAAATATATGTTTGCAACTTACAAGGGCGTGAGGGTTCTATGTCACATTTCGTACACTTAATTCTAAGAAAACAATGAATAATATTCAACATTCATTTTTTATCATTTTGATAAAGCGATTTTTTGCTCTCAGATAGCATTTTGAAGTATTTTTATTAGCAATCGTAATCATCCGAAATAAATATAAAGAATAAAATAGACTAAATGCAAAATTATACAAAAATTATATAAAATATAAATGATTTTTATTCTTCTCTTTTATTCCAATATTAATGTCATTAATTATCGAAATTTGGTTGATCGCTCTATTATCAGCAGATTTTTTTCGTTGACACACTCGCGGTAAAATTGAACTCCTTTTTTTTTTTTAAGACGTAGTTGACTTTTGTTCAAACAATTTTTCGAATATCCGACTTTTTCAAAATTCGTGATTTTGACAAGAAGTCTCAGACAGCAAACATTTATCGCACATTACAGAAAATGATATTTTTGAATGTTCTAAGCAAAAAAAAATGACCTGAATCATCATTATCACCGTTCCTAAGCCTCGCAAGACTCAATAAACAGAATTTGCTTATCTTTCTCCTCGTCGAACTTGCGCTCTTCCGTTACGGCGAAATTTTCGTGATATACGTTGTGAATAATTAACAGATAAGTAACGCGTGTGATTAATCGTTTATCGAAATAAAGACGAATCGTCGCATTTGACGATAAACATTTTCGAGGGTACAAAACGTGCTACGCGCCGCTACAGTTCGCATCAGTGATGTAAGTCCGCGCGACAACCAAACAATAAAAAAAAAAAAGAAAGAAAGAAAAAGAAGAAGAAAAAAAAAAAAAACAACAACAGACAGAAAGAAGAAAAAGGAGAGATCGTGCGAAGTCGCACTTGGCGGTTATCAGTCGAGTACTTTGATCGAGGAAAACAGCGCGAGTGAGAGTTGTAATATTAATCAGAAGACCATAGCGACTTCATTCCGTGTCTTGCAAATAAAATCCGCGTCTCTAAAAAAAAAAAAAAAAAATGGCGAACGGACAAGCGTTGTTACGATGATCACTGTATACCAGGAAATCCTCGTTCTCGCAAAAGCGATGCACAAGAATTTGCTGCCGCATTGATTGACGAAGATTCGCAAATAAATATTTCACTCGCACACTTGAGAGTCTCTATAAAACCATTAAAGAACCGGAAAAACCTGAAAAATTGTAAAAAAAAAAAAAAAAAAAAGGAGAAGCCTTACTGTACATAATCCTCCCTCTCCAGTCTTGTGTCTAAGGAGAAAACCGTTACGCGAGAAGCGTTATCGTAGGATCGTAGCACACGACGACCAACCACGTTCGCAAAAACATTTAAATTCCACGGAGGTCAGAGAGGAGGGACGGTAGAAAATAACGGACGCGGGTTGAAACGACGAGAGTCGACGATATTCACAATATGTTGTGTGTTGCTCTCTATCTCTCTCTCTCTCTGTCACACTCTGTCTGTGGACCACGCACAATAATACACAAACAGAAACGCGAAAAAAATACTACATAACGCGTCTCACGAGCTACTCGACCAACCTCGCGTCATTTATTTCCCTTCGTTTTCGATTATCGTTATTGCTCTCGCAGAGAGCCAGAGTGTGACGAAATCGCGTATTATTGCCTCTCCTGTAACACACAATATACATAGAGAGAGAGAGAGAGAGAGACACTTCTCGTTTCGTCCATGTGTTTGAGAATGCGAATTGGTGTTGAATTCGCGAGCTCGATCACGATCACCGGACTCTCTCTATATAACTTTTTGTTGTGTGTGTGTGTGTGTATGTGTGTGTGTGCGTTTATGTATGTTCCGCGTGCGCTGAGACTCTTGCAAAGTCACGATCATTGCGCGTCTCTTGCTGCACTCATAAATGCACTTTGTGTATTTGTGCGTTGATAAGACTCTCTGCACTTTGATAGATAGTTTATTAATAGGAACTTCGTGAGTACTATCACTTTCTCATTGAGCCGCCTCTTCCAGACTTGGAATTGTTTTCACGACTATAGCGATGGGGTTAGGATTTGCAATTTATAAGATGAGCCAGATCTCGAGGGTATACGTAAGTAAAAAAAATGTAGGCTATCTTGGATTGATTCTCAGAAGTTTCCAGCGGCAACAATGTACGTCAGATCTCACGCGATTCTCAATCGCATTCACAAGATTGCGCGGTTTTTTTTTTGTTAGTTAGTTTTTTTTGTTAGGGTTTTTCATGAATAAGCCGTTTTGCGTTGTTATGAAGGAAGCTTCGTTTTTTTTTTTTTTTTTTTTGAACTTTTTTTCTGAGATTTTTATGTGAATATACATATTGTGAGGTTACGTATTATTTTTTTTATATAAAAAAACTTCAGTATTGACAATTGATGGTTTCGTTAATCCCACATATGTTGTTCTATATTTGATATGATAAAATAATCGTTTTGCTTTATTTTTTTTCCCGTTCACAAGTGCTTGTCAGGAAACATGCATCAAAACAATTGCAACTGAAATCCGTCAGTAATAAATCGAAAAATTGTCATATTATTGTTTCATTTTCCATATTTTCTAGAAAATCAAGAGTACAATTTGACGAATGTGAACAAGGTAGTCATTTTTTTTAGAATGTAAATACAATTTTTTAATATTTCGAGTTCAATTGTGTAAAATTACTCGACAATATTTATTTTCTCAGAATATTACAAATTGTACATGCTTTTTGTGAAACTGAAATTTTTATCGAATTTTCTGTAATTCATATGACAAAATAATTGTTTCACTTTTATTTTTTTCGTGTTCACAAGTGCTTGTCAGAAAACATGGATCAAAACAACAATCCCTCAGTAATAAATTGAAAAATTGTCATATTTTTGTTTCATATTCCATATTTTCTAGAAAATCAAAAGTACTATTTGACGAATATGAACAAAGTCGTCATTTTTGTTAGGCTGTGAACAAATTTTAAAAAATATTTCCTGTTTAATTGTGTAAAATTACTCGAGAATATTTATTTTCACAGAATATTACAAATTGTACATGCTTTTTATGAAACTGGAATTTTGATAGAATTTTTTTTTAGTTTAAGAAAATTTTGAATAACTCGTTATTTAAAATGTCTAATATAACATTTTACGAACTGAACTACCGTTCATTAAATACAATAAATAAATAAATAAATAAGATGAGTTTTAAAAAACGAGGATCATTCAATTTTTCGGTAACAATTCGATTGTGTGTCAAATTTATTGTTATTAATACTGTTTCTAATTAATATCGTTGCACTACATGTTTTTTTCAGAAGCTTGTTATTTTCATTATCAAAGACAGTATTTTATGTTGCTAATCGAATATTTAACGTATTTTTAGCAAGTGTTAAAAACACTCTGTTTTTATGTTCAGGAAAAATATATAATGACTAGCGATGATTGCGTGTTTATTACGTGTAAAGTTAAATATAGATACATGTACATTTTTCCCAAAGACTTTTTTTTTTTTTTTTTTTTTTTTTTTTTCATTTTATTGAATAATCGACTTCCAACCGAGAGTTAATTTAGTTTATTGGAATATTTTTTATTTCACATTTTTGCCCAAGCTTTTATTTATCAAATTCTTTTTCACACTTTTTCTTTTTTTTTTACGGGAATCCACTGCAAGCTGTAGAGCAATTTATCATTAATATCTGATTTTTTTAAATTTCATAATAACAATTATATGTTTTAATAATCGATACAACGAAAAATCAGCAGATTGTGATAAGAAAAATTAGCGTCGATTTGTCGATTTCCGGTTGCGCTGTTACTGAGGCTTTTCCTCAACATTTATCTTGCCAATGGATACAACAGACGTGCATGATGCGTAAGCCTATTTTGATGCCGAGCATTTTTTTTTTCTTTTTTTTTTTTTTGTCCGCTTCGTCTCTGTCGTCACAGTCGTCTCAACTGATAAACGTAAATTGTTTGACTTTAACTTGGACGATGGCGTCGGCGGAGCAGGTGAAGATAACGCTAACGAATACTATTTTAATTATCTCTCGTACCAGCTGTGTTATACAAAAGTTGTATTTGTGACACGCACTTGTGTTGCCCCTCCTCTTCGTTATATATATATATATATATGTATGTATAACGCGCCTCGTTCTTCGCGTACCTTCCAAACTCGTGGATATGATTTTGCCCCAATTATATTATTATTATTATTATTATTATTATCATCATGAATTCTGACCGGCAATTGGAATTTCGCAGGCCGTATAATAATCCTCCATGACTCGAAAACTCAATTTGAATTCTGATTTCCCAAGTGCAAACGTAGAACGACAATAATAATAATAATAATAATAATAATAATAATAGCTTATCTCGAATAACAGTTGAATCTCTGGAATGGCGACAAAATCGATTGTACATTTGGACGAGTTTGAATAATTTTATATTACAATGTATTTTATGTAATTTATAGAGTGATTTGTTGATCAACAAAAATTGGCAATGCTGCTCGCCACTAGTGCCAAGTTAAACGTACACATGTTCGGATTAATGTGCATGAATCTAAGCAGGTTTTAGGCAGCTAACAAAAGGCTATTTTGTCGATTAAAGGCGAATGTTTTTTTTTTACATTTTTTTAATGGCTACAATTAAATTAATTTCCACATTTTTGTATGACAAATTAGAATAATTAAAATGGGTGTGAAAAAAATGTACTGAAAGTTTACAGTATAGAAATGGAATTTTTTTTATTCATAATCTGGCTTTTAAAATTTAATATACAAGTGCAATGCAAAGGTTTTATATACAGCATTGAAAAATAATGAAAATTTGAAGAGATTCGTATAACATTACTGTAGTTGTATAAGAAAATTTGTGAAATTTCGTATAAAATCATGAGTTTATATAATACGTGTATATCGTATTTAATATGCCAGTTTATCAATCCTCCAAAAATTGTTACTGTCATTTTACAAACATTTTTAACATCGAAAGCGATGTAAAAGTGAAGCTGCTTTTTTTTTTTTTTTTGTAGACTGATCTTCACAAATCTTTCCAGTCCGAACATGAAGCTTGGTCGCGAAATTCGTTTCACCCACGAGTTTGACAAATAACATCTCTCTCTCTCTCTCTCTCTCTTGTGCGGAATATCTACGCACTCCTCGAAACATCCTGAATAACGATAAGCACGATAATCTCCCCGTGTATTTTTGGCTCTAGTATACCAAGCATTTCCGAGCCAAACGTCGTTCTCATCTCTCTCTCTCTCTCTTTCATTCTGTATCTCATGAAAGGAAATAGCTGCGAAGGCAAAAAAAAGAAGAAAAAAAAAAAAACATTTGTAGTCGCAGCAAAGCACACAGAGCCTCGTTGCCATATCAACTGTACTTTAGCCCGATGCTCTTCGTCCGGGCATACTGTGACTATCGTGGTAATAATGGTTCGCCTCGAAAAATTTCGTCCTCGTTGGCCGCCGCCGCCGCCGCCAACCGAGAGAGCAAAGCTTGGCGCGTCGCGTTGCAAATAAGCGTCGAAAAAACGAGTGAATGCGTCGTGGTCGTAGACGAGCTCGTTTTCATCGAGCTCTGTAAAGCAATAAAACCTCCTCGATATATTCTCTTTGGAATTATTCTCCCGAACGAATATCACCGAACATTTCGATACACATCTATCCTCCTGCAAATAACCAGCAAAAAGCATATTGGCGATATCATTTTAAACGATAATAAAAAAAAAAAAAAAAAAAAAAAAAAAAAACGAACAGACACATTGGCAAGGTCTTCTGATGCTTGGAGGAGAGATATCAGCGAGGAATAAAGAAGCAGGGGAGAAAAATTTGTAAAAATAAACAAAAAAGACATTTTTAAAAAAAAAAAGCTTCAACGTACTTTCGTTTGCAAAATCGTGTGAGGAATACATGACAGCCACGAAAGAGAGAGAGAGAGAGAGAGAGAGAGAGAGAGAGAGAGAGAGAGAGAGAGAGAGAGAGAAAAGAAGAAAAAAAAAGAGAGAGAGAGAGAGAGCTTAATGGATCGTCAGAAAAATTCGTGCTCGTCCGAAGCTCTTTCGTCCACTGGTGCGCATAGTATTTTCTGTATAGGCTACTCGAGCTGCTTCTGCCTTTGCTGCACATATATAGACATATATTTAGACTATGTATAGTGCGTATATGTATAATGTATTATGTGTATACACATATATATATATATATATATATGTGTGTGCCTTAGACGTGAAAGCGGCCGGTGCGGCTTTGTTGTTGGTTGTGCCCCCCCCCCTCTGCCCCCCTCCGCCCCTCAGCAACCCCCCCAGCGGTTCTTTGCGAGCTCGCTTGGCCCCGTTCTTCTTTCACTGGTATATTCTATACATCTATAGTACTATACCGGTCTTCTCACTGTGTGTACACAGTCCTATCCTATATACGCTCTTCTACGACTATATATATATATATATATGCGTACAACAGCGCGCTACGACCGCTGACCAACATGCCTATATGAACATTTGCGAGCTCTCTTGGTCGTCCTCGACGTCGTCGGCTACACAGAGAGGAGAGAGAGAGAGAGAGAGATAGAGTGATGCCTATCTGCGGGATGAGGAAGACGAGGCACAAGCGTAAAGCAAAAGGCTTAGAAGCAAACTCGAAAGTGCGGTTTCCGGGCTGTTCTGCCAGCCAGGCGATGATACCCAGAGGAACGATTTTCAAGATTCTTCCTTGTTCACAATGTGCCCTCGCAAGATTTATGCGAGATATATATATATATATAATCTCTTGGCCAAACGTTAGATAAGCTTTTGGGGGATACAAGAATTAATGTACAGGTGAAAAATAATAAGGTAGATGCATATTTTTTTTGTGGATTTTGAATAATGATTTTTGGGTGTAGCAACAACTTTTTTTTTTTTTTTTGCACTCGTTTTAGTTATTTGTTTAGCGGATTTTGCTATTCGGCTCAAGACACGTTGGCTTCTTTTGTGTTTTTTTTTTAATTTTGGTAAAAAATACCTTTTTTTTTAAATTCTACTGGTTGTGATGATTCATTTTTGATGATTCAATAGCTATTTATACAAATTGCGACGTTTATATTGCAGAATACTGTCGTTTTCAAATTAATTGATGCACGTATTTTTTGTAATGCGCAAAAAAAATGCTCTTCACATTGCAATTACGTTTTTCGTACAATTCTTTTACTTTTTTATTCTCAAGATTAATTTGTACTTGAGAATCTGTAAAAAAAAATGGTATTGCAGAATATTCTATTTTGATGATCCAATGAGCTCTTTAATATAAGTGCAATGTTCCAATGACACCTTTAGAATATTCTTTGCCATTCCGTTCGTTATTGAAGCACATAAATAATGTTCTGCAGTTCAGTTTGTGGCGAGAAATTGACACGTTGTAAAGCCATTAATCATTTTTCTTTTTTTTTGCTGTGCCGAATATTAGAACGTGAAATTTCTTGACTGAGCCAAGTCATAAATAGTTTTTTTTTTTTCCCCTCCCCGCTGATGCACACATTTTACAACGCTCGTATTAGCAAATTCAGTATTACTGCTGCTGCTGTTTTAAGTATTTTAAAACTTGTCAAGTAAAGGCATACCGAAAAAAAAATACGTCACGCGATTATTATTTCTGTCTATCCGAGAAGGAGAGGAAAAAAACAGCTTGTCTGAGTATTAGCAAGCGTAGGAGGCAGTGTCCAATGTGAAGTCGACCTTGGATACTTGCAAGATCCCACATCCTCCATGACTGGTATCGTGAAACGCAGAATCATTCAATGAAGAACCATCACTGCTGAATAATAATAATAATAATAATAATGATAACTGACGAATGCGTAAAAAGAAATCGACTATTGCCCGTCTCGATTCATCGCCGAGACGACTCCTTTCGTCGTCAGGGTCATCGACGAGAGAGAGAGAGAGAGAGAGAAAGAGACATGAGAGAGGCCTCGAACTTGGCATGCACCGAGCCGAAGCGAAATAGCGAGTGAGTGAGCAAAATTCGTTAAGGAAAGTTTTCACCCTCCGACTGATGCAGCATTAAAACAGTATTTTCGAGTTCTCCTACAGTGAGCCCATACAGTTTCAGTGCCCTTCGGAATATTGCCCACAGAAAATAAAATTAGTGTAAACAAAATGAAGTTACTTGATAATCATGGCAATCTCAGGGTTATCGCTGGTAGGAATAACATTTATGCAGTCACGTAACAGTGCAATAGAGTTTGTTATGAATTTTACAGTAAATGCGGATTTCCTTTCATGAATTCGTTTTTTTTTTTTTTTTTTTTTTTTTTAATGAGCGTAATGCTTGGTTCTGTTGCATCGAGACAAAAGTAAGAAATTTATTAAATTGTTGAAAAAATTTTTGGAGATATCAATTGAACTTCGAATTTTATGAAATAATTTTGATTAAAAATTTGTTTTTGTTTATTATTGTTGAATTAAAATAAGTCCGTCAATATCCGATGCTTTTCATTTTGAAGACATGAATTTTTTGTTTTAGCCGTTAATTTCGTTACGAATTACGTAATTAAATTTGAATGTTCTTTTTATGAACCACCAAAAACGTATATTTGCATTCGTTTTTTTTTTAATCGTAGGTGACGTAATTATTTTTCGAGATACAAATGTTTCAGTAAAAGTAATAGATAATTCAAAAGCCCATTCATATAAAATTGTTCAAAATTACAGATTTGGTGTCTTGGATCATTGAATTTTTAGACATATTTTTCGAAATTTCTTCCTTTTTTTTTTTTTGATTGGCTGAACTGATATAGAATGCCTCAAAGATGCTTGTCATATTTTTTTTTACAAATTGCATTTTCTTGGTAATAAATCGTAAAATATTTTCCCTAAATATTTATCAAAAAATCGAAATTGTAAATTATCAAAACATCCTATTACAAATACATACAATATTAACAGATCGAAAAAAAGAGATTTTAAAGAGAAAAAAAAATGATGACTAAATAATTGCAAATAAATAGACTAGTGCAGTGACCACACTGGCACATATACAGATGCATCTCTCGAGGATACAGCAAACCACCAGCAGGAGCATCAGAAGAGTGTCCGGCACACGGCTTACTTTGCTGTTCGCGAACTCGCTTGGAAGAGCGGTTCGATACGGAACGTGGAAAATCGCGCGAGGCAAGTTGGCTCTCGGCCATCGGCCGGACGCAGCCGTAGCTGCTGCTGCTGCTGCTGCTGCCGAAGCCCCGTCGCCTCGGCTGTGCGCCGTCCATTTTGTGTTCGAGTTGGAGAGAAGAGCGAGTTCTCTCGTGGTCGTGAAGCGTTCGGGTCGCACACTCACTCACTCACTCGCTCGCTTGCTCGCTCACTCATTTTTGCTTACTCGTCTTCTTCATCGCACGAGATGTGACGGGAGGGAGGTTTGCAAGGGAATTAAAGAGGTCGCGCGTTGGGACTGAAAGAGAGTTGAGAGAAAGAGCGAGAAAGAGGGCGGGAGGGAGGGAGAAAGAGAGAGAGAGAGGGAGATAAACTAATGCGCCTAGTAGCAACAGCGGTCGCATCGACTTGCCTTGCCTTCTTCACGTGTACCGTCGTGACGAGTCGAGCCGGATCGACTCTACTCCTCTCTGCCATGCCTGGCTTGGCTCTGCGGCTTCGCCTCGTCTCGTCTCGCGTCGTCTCTTATTCGGACTTGAGTCACGACGACGCCAGTCACGAAATACCGACCGGCAGAACCTTTAAATCCGGTCAATTTAATTTCAAACATTTTCCACGTTCAATCAACGTCTTTTCTTGTGATAGACTAAATTAATAGATTCATTAACATCGAGGTGAGAACTTTGTAAGAGTACCAAAATCATACGGTTGATGATAAATGTTAATGCATAAGGATTCCTCATTGCTATTTAGGAAAAAGCGCTTGATGACTGGGATTTTCAAAATTTAATAATTGTGTAAGGAAATAAGGCTTCAATTTTTTTTAAACAAAAAAGAAAATTGAATAATTCCAATCGGGAACTTTGGATTCTAATTACATTTTTTTTAAACTTAAAATTGGCAAAAAAAATATTCAGTTCGATAATTCTCCGGATTTCGAAGGCTCAAAATTTTGTTTATTTATTTCATCACGTTTGTGGATACAAATTAGATTTTCAGAAAATTTCTACACACTTTCATCGGAACAAGCTGACATGAAAATGTCGACAAGAAAAAAAGTAAGGGAACATATTTTCGGAAGCATAAAAGCATAAAACTTCGAATCTGGAAACCTAAAGCTAAACTACTAAAGACAAAAGAAAAAAGAAAAAAAACCCTACGCACAAAGAGCCCTTCCTAACGCCGGAATAATAAAAACCGGAAAAATCTAATTCCACATAAAATGCTTAAGTACATTTTTAAAAATATTTCATAACTGTCATAATAATTTTTTTTAAGTATCTTTTCAGTTTTAGTATCCATCTATGTGGTTGTGATTAAACATTTTTACAGAGGTACACGAACAAGGGAATTCGGAACTTTTACGCTCTAGTCGTTCAGACAATTTCATCTTCATATACACACATATATATATATATATAGCTTCTACAGTTTATATCTTGCCACTATGTGTTGTGTAATAATTCTGTGTATAGATTTTCCGTCCTTCTCCTGGGTTATTATAGATGGAAGATTGTGTCGACGGAGTGCCGTTGAAAACGCGATACCGCCGTCATAAATATCACCGAAATTTATGCGCCACGGTAATACGCGCGTCTAGGTAATACCGCCCAGAGATTCAGCGAGCTTCCGGCTTTCCGGAGTTTCAGGGTGAATCGATATACCGTCTCCGTCGCTCTTCCTTCTTGTCTCGTTTTCTCTCTCTCACTCTCTCACTCTCTCTATCGCTTTCTCTCTTTCTTTCTCTGTGTTGTATAGATCCTGGTACTGCCTCCCTCGCTATAACGAAAGAACAATTCCCGTGTGGCTCTGCAGCACCAGGAACGACCGAGTCCACCAGCGAACCGGTGGTGGTACACCAAGGCGGCCGAGAATTCAGAATGTAATCTAGAAATGAAACCCTCGATCTGGCCCGTTTCATGTATCTACCATTCATTTACCAAAGCCTCTCTCTCTCTCTCTTGCTCTCTTGCTATATGTATAAATTCTGCTTCCAGAGCCGAAGCCTATATATATGTATTTAAAATATCCGGAGGTCTCTAGAAATTAATTCCCTTTCTGCAGCTTTTATTCTCGCTCTTTCTCTCTCTCTCTCTCTGTCTCTGCGGTACTTTCATCGATTTTCATATTCTCATTGCATACTATATAGCAAAAAAAAAAAAAGAGAGAATAAATTGTGCTAGGAAAAAGGGAACTGAAACTTCTAGTATAAATAGATCTTCGAGATGTTCTAGGGAGATGAAAAAAAAAAGAGTTAATAAATCAGAAATCCATTAAGAATTAAATGTAGTGCCAGGTTTTTGTATGGAAACAGGGCATGAGCTTTACTCGAATGGAAGGACCATTACTTTTTTTTTTTTTATTCATAATTGTGAGTAATTATTGTGGAGAAAAGTGTTAATGATTTTGCATAATTATGAATTTCTTAGGCGCAGCTATTGTTTTGTAAATACATTTTCCAAGGGAAAATAATTCTTTATTCGAATGTTTATCTATCTTTATGGAGATTTTTACAAAATATTATTTTTGTAATAATAATTGTATTTTTAGAAAAAGCACAAGATTTTTATTACAAAATTTATTGCAATTTTATTGAAAATTTATAATACCGAAATTTAAGCCAGTTGTTGGAAAGCCTAATTTTTACAATATACAATTTTTATTACAGAAATGTATTTTGTAATTTTATTTTTATTGGAAAAATGTATTTTGTAAAAATCTTGTGCTTTTTGTAATTTTATTTTTGTAATAAAACTTGTATTTTGTGAAGATACCATTTTTATTACAAAAATAAAATTACAAAAAGCATTTCTGCAAAATATAAAAAATTATAAAAAATATAAAATTACAAAATACATTTCTGTAATAAAAATTGTATTTTGTAAAAATTACCTTTATTTTTGTAATAAAGCTTGTATTTTGTAAAAATACCATTTTTATTACAAAAGTAAAATTACAAAAAGCGCAAGATTTTTAAAAAATACAATTTTTTAAATAAAAATTATATTTTGTAAGAATTAGTTTTCCAACAATTAGCTTAAATTTCGGTATTATAATTTTTGTTATTGTTATTTATTACAAAAAACACAATTCTTCGAAAAATATGTATTTCATTATTGTAACGCATTGTGGAATATTGAAACAATTGCGATTCTATTGTAAAGGCACAACAACAAGCTTTAGAATGAATACATTATAACGTCTATTTTTCTCACATTTCCAAGAGAGTCTGTCTTCATACATTTTCTACATGTAAATCAGTCAAAGATGATTGTCCCCGACGGGTTCGTGACAAGATTTTTTTTTTTTTTTCCTTCTTTTCAACGTCGGCAAGTCAGCAGCACGAGAATATCGACGAATCACCGATTCTCCGGGTTCTCGCCGGAAGTGAAGACCGAGAAATTATTCGACTCGCGTCCTCGCCCGTTCTTCGTCTCTCTCCCTCTCTCTCTCTCTCTCTCTCTCTCTTTCTCTCTCTCTTGGTCGTTCTATAACGTATTCTCGATTTTTCTCGTTGCGGAAAGGCAGCAGCTGCCGTCGCTCCGATCTCCTTTGCATTTGCCTATGTTCGCGCTCTCGTGAGTTGCGACAGCGAGGGCTGCTTTCGCAACTCTACTGAGCATAGTAAAGAAACGCTTCGAGCCTGAGACACGCTGGATAAAGTGCCTATGTAATTCCACATAACGTATCCGCGTTCGTCGCACTACGCCTGTGTGCTCTCTTCCTAGTGGGAGCGCGCTTCAGGCTCGCACCTACGTGCATGTGTAACCCACGCGGCTCTCTGCCATCTTTGATTCCTCGAACAGCCAGCACAACATAGCATAGAAAAAAATACAGCATTGATAAAATTAATTCTTAACTATTAAAAAAAAAAAAAAAAATAAACTTTCCTCTGTGAGTCTGTAGTAATTAAACGATAAAAATGAAACTGAAATATTTATATTTTTAACACGTGACAAATGAAAAAAAAAAGAAGTGTACAGTTTTTAAAAAAAGAAGAAACATTATTTTTTTTTAATTCACAAAATATTTTTTATGGTTTTTTTTTGTTTTCATGAAAACTTTTTTTTTTTTTTTATACTGTTGATCTGCTGATTTGTGCAAATATCGTATCGATGAACTAGTGTATGTACTATTTAATCAAGCCTGTAAAGTACAAAAAATCCTTGCAAATTACTTTCTAATTATTTTGTTTGATAAAGCTTCCTCGATGAGGAAGCCAAAATTGATGAATACATACTTTTCCACAGAGATTCCTTTTGTCAAAGCCGTAAAATAATGAGATAGCAACTTGCAAGGTTTCCACATTACAGGCTTGTTTGTCAATAATGTACCAAAAAAAAGTCCCTCAAAACAAACACTGATCAAAGTAATAACCGAATTTATCGCTACATTTTGTGCTGCCAAAGACTAGAAGGGAAAGGGAATCGTATAATTGCCAATGCTGTTCGCTACTTATATTCGATACAGGCATTTCAGATGCGGGGGAGTTTAAATGCACATCTGGCTTGGGAAGCTTTTTCCTCGAATATATATATACGTTCGGCTGTGCGCGCCGAGAGAGAAAGCCTTGCGGGGTCGATCACACGTGGGGTTCGCGCGGTATAGTCTGAGTTATTCTACCATTTTTCTTTTTTTTTTCTCTTTTTTTTTTCTTCGTTTCTTGACGTAATTGTGCCTTGGACGAATGTGAAGGCGTGTGGATAAAAAAACCAGAGATGGAGGGGGGGGGGGGGAGGCGAGAGATCTTGAAGGCGACCGTCGAAGCGATCGAGAGAGTTGGAGGACACCGAGAGAGATGAACAGGAGAAAAGGAAAGTATAAAGAGGGTGCGAGAACGCCGTAAAGAGGCAAAGGCAAACTCTAAGGAAAAGGGAGACAGAGACGCGGGAACGCGGCTTGCTCTTTCGCGCTCTTTGTTTATGTTCGTTTCTCGACCGAGAACGCTTCAACCGACGCGCGGTTATCCCAGGCTTGTGCCTCTATAGCAGTATAACACCCATCGGCTTCCTCGCCGTCTCCTCTGCTTCTGCTGTGGTTCTGGCTTCTGAACCGTTCTCGCCGAATGCGCGGGCTCTTTCATCGTAAACCTTCTCTCTCTCTTTCTCTCTCTTTGCGTTCCCTCCTCGTTGACGCAGTCGTCTTCGTCTTCAAGCAAAAAAAAAAAGGAAAGAAAACAACTTTAGTGTCGACCGAAGGCGCGCACTTGGTGCGGAACGAAGCTGCGAACACTACTAGTGAGATTGGGAATTAAAGAGATGGCGAGAAGGAAGGGGAAAGCACACTGCGTAACCCAGTTCCATGCCCGCCTGTTTTCTGATCTTCTTCTTCTTCTTCTTCTTCTTCTTCTTCTTCTTCTTCTTCTTCTTCTTCTTCTTCTTCTTCTTCTTCTTCTTCTTCTTCTTCTTCTTCTTCTTCTTCTTCTTCTTCTTCTTCTTCTTCTTCTTCTTCTTCTTCTTCTTCTTCTTCTTCTTCTTCTTCTTCTTCTTCTTCTTCTTCTTCTTCTTCTTCTTCTTCTTCTTCTTCTTCTTCTTCTTCTTCTTCTTCTTCTTCTTCTTCTTCTTCTTCTTCTTCTTCTTCTTCTTCTTCTTCTTCTTCTTCTTCTTCTTCTTCTTCTTCTTCTTCTTCTAAATTAAAAAAAAAAAAAAATGGCTGACTCAGAGAAGGTATTACAAGTTTGTAACACACGTAGTACGACGTTCCAAGGACACTTTATAAAGATCTGGACTGAGCATTGAATTTTTCGATTTCAGTTCTTTGTTTTTAAAGTCTGCGTGTCGGAGGATTTTCGGTGAAAATAATTCAGTTTATGTTACGGATGTTGGGAAAGAGGAGCCTTTTGTGAGAAAGTGCGCATTTTCGCGTGGACGCCTAGGACTCGCGAGCACCTGGTCATTTAAGGTCCGATTACAGGGAGCAGCGAGCGGTGAGAGACCCTCGGTTACCGCCTGTGGAACCGGGTACCGATCGTACACCCACTAACCATCGTTCGTTGCACCCTGAATAACCTGGCGACTACAGGAATCTCGGCTGTGATTCAATGTGAAGCCTTGTCTGTAACCTGAAATTCCTTTAGGCGCACCTGAAAAATTAAAAAGAAATTAAAACGAACTAGGAGGCAGTCAGTCAACCAGAATATTTTTGCAGATTTTAAAATTATGCCATTCGATATGTCACTTTAAAAGTATATTTAAAAAAAAAAAAAAGGTGAAGTTGAGGGTCCAACTAAGCCTACAAAAAATTATGAGCCAAATCGGAGAGGTCGAGGTCAAATCCAGGTCGAAACGGGGTGGATTGCCACATATGCTTTATTTTTTATTTATTTTTTGTTTTCTAATTTTCATTTATAATTTTATTTTTTATTTTTTAACCTTGTTCGTAAATAATAAACGAACCCTTGAACTTTAGAAAGAAAAAAAAAATGAATTCGAACGTGTGATTTGAAGGGCAGAGTCAAGGAAAATTATAAAACTAAAATTGTGTTGGAATTGCAGATAAGAAATGTTGCAACTTTTTATTTTATTTAAATATCAATTGATTAATATGCAAAAAAATTAAAATATTTCGTAAGAGAATTATTTTTCAAAATATTTTTTTCCATTCCGAGCTTGTTATATAGAATTCAGGTTGCACCTCGAGTCTCAATTGGCTTTGCAAGATGTTATTTTCTTTGTAAGAGGACTCGGTCCGGTTCTTCGTGTATGAGAAATGCTACGTGAAGTTTTGACGCAAAAGCTACAACGAAAGTTGACAAAAAAAAAAATAATGTACTCTCTATAGAAAAATACCCTACAAAAGGGCCTTTTGTGCAACAACTTCAAACAGAAATTACTAAACTCGTAACGGGCAGAGTGTTTGCTACAAAGAGAATGGACATTTTACAGAGCCAATTTGACCGATCAATGCATCTTTTAACACTACAGTTTAAAAATGAAAAAAAGAAAAAAAAAAGAAAAAAGTTTCGAAAAGAATTTAGCTATACACAGTAAAATATTTTATTTATAATAAATATTTAATTTTTGCGCTTTTCAATTATGTGCAATTACAACACAGTTTAATTTTCATAATTTCCAATTAACGCAGCCACCAAAAAAAAAAAAAGTTACAAAAAATGTGAATACGTAAAGCGCTGATTATTCTGACTAATTTTTTTTGTCACTTTTTGCGATTATTACGAATTTCCCAATATTTTCAATTTTCCTTATTAGCAATTTTATTCAGAAGAGGATTTCAGATCTACAGCTGGAAATTGAACAATAAAACTCTGTTGGACGTGGGTGTAAAGAAAAAAAAAAAGTAAAGCCTCGGGAACGTTAAGGAGTTAATTTATCATTCATTTATAACCATCATAAGCGGTTAGCGCAAGTGCAACTCGTTGTCGCGCTCGATCCTGCTCTTCTATTTTTTTTTTTTTTTTTTTAGCTCGGTAACAGGGTGAACTTTTCGTATCAAGGACTTCCATCTGCGAACTCTTTCATAACGCGGAGTAGAGTTTCACCATCACTACGTTAGCCGTATATATATATATATATATATATATATATATATACACGCAGTGTCGACGAAGTGTAATGGTTGGATCGCTTCTCTTTCTCCAACACATTTTTGTTGTGAATTTCCCTCGACTTCCCCCAGGGACTCGTGCCACTCGAGCAAGTGTGTACGGCGAGGTGGCGCGTCGGCTTCGAGCTTCACCGTCGCAGCCATCAGCCGCACACGAGTATATATATATATATATATATTATATATATAGGAGAACTGCAGACCTGACTCAACTCCCGATGGGCTTTTATTTAGCAGCTAGAGCGCGAGAGAACGTAGAGACCGAGGGCGCCCTCGAACCGGATAAACTCCATCACCTACCGCATCAACTCTTTCCTGAACCCCCGCGCGTCCCACCAAAAGACGCCTTGCTTTGCTGATTCTCTCGCGTCTTCCTTGCTTGCGATATGTGCCAGTCCCCAAGTGAATTAACATCACGCTAAATGTGTGTATGTGTATGTGTGTGTGTGTGGGTACTCGCAATTATCTCAAATCAGCTGGACGCAGGAAGTTAGAATTGCGAATTTACCAGATTCGAGTCGACAGATAGGAAAAAGATGTGTAAACTCTTGAGATGTGTTCCCAACCAATCAGATATTTCCAGTTCTCGGCAGAGCAATCTGTATGAAATTAAAAAAAAGAAAAAAAATTAAATATGCACAAACTATTATTCTCAATTAGCGGGTCTGTTGAAAAGAAATTTATGTAAAAAATGGTTTTTTTTTTAAATCGAGTTTCAAATAATGTTTTGAAGTGCATAAAGAAATTTTTTTTTCAACTAAAACGATTCTCTTGAAATTCATGTTTAATCTCTGATATTTTTCTTTATTGTTGATTTATTATTCAGGTTCTAAAAATGTAGTGAAAAGAAAAATGAAAAGGAAAAATAATGTTTAATAATTTTTTTTTCCTTCGATGAATCATTTTATTTCACTTGAATAATTATGTTTCAGAGAATTGTTTCTCAATAGTTTGTATCCCACAGATTTACAATGGAATATTCACTCTTTTCTAGTGATGTATTTTAAATAGAAAATTGAATTAATTGTCATTTAAATGATAGACAGTAAATGCACTTAGCTTCTCGTTTTAGTCAGTGTACACAGTTTGATAAATGTAGGAGTAACAATTTCCATGATATATATCGTCGAGATCGATCCATGGAATTTCCACAAGATCACGCGAATGACATCACGCTAACGTTGCGTCAGCCGCGCACACGGTAGACTCAATTCTCCTCTTACATTTGCCAGAGCGCTTATATATATATATATATATCTACTGCGTTACTCTATTCAGGAAACACGTAGAGTTCGTAATTGTGTTCTATATACGAATGTGCCAGCTCATCGACGTGTGTATACTACGCGTTCGTCGGTAGCCAAAGTGGCGCCTTCCTCGTCGATGTTACTCTGTCATTCGTAATTCAATCCTCTCTTAAAATACACATTAATGAACGTTTGATACCCACGCCTTTCGTCTATTTACGGCGTAACCCGTTAGCATCGAAGAATTTTAGAAGTATAAAATTATTCAAGAAGCGCGCGAGACCCGTAGCTAGATTCAATTTTGCGTTTAGCGCTTTTTTCGCACACACTAAATTGTCAATTAATTAAATAATTTGTATAAATATTTCACGTGAAATTTTTTTTTTACTTTATGGGAAGTTACTGACTTGAAAATAAGTTAATTCAATTTTAATTTTAAGTAAATTATTAATTTTCGTAATATTACAAAAGTTACGATTATTATAGACGTAATAACGAGTTCAGTTTTCTGTAGAAAAATCTCCACATGCGTTTGAATAAATTATTTCAGGCGAAACGTTAGTACCGAAGAATTTTAGGAATTAAATTATTCGACAAGGGGCTTCGTAAAGCAGCTAGATTGAATTTTGTGTTTACCATTTTTTTAAGCAGGGACTGCAATGTCCTTTTCTTTGTTAAATAAAATTATGATCCTAAAAAAATCAGTAATTTTACTTTATATTTTAAAAAAAATTACGCTTATTACATAAAAGTTATTGTAGACACAATAATTAGTTCAGTGCACATTTTCGTGGAATAATCCTCACACGCGTTTGAATAAATTATTTCAGGCGAAATGTTAGTACCGAAGAATTTTAGGAATTAAATTATTCGACAAAGGACTTCGTAAAGTAGAGAGGTTGAATTTTGTGTTCACCATTTTTTTAAGCAGGGACTGCAATGTCCTTTCCTTTAACCACACACACACACACTTTGGTACTCAATGAAATATTTTCTCTAAATACCTCAAATCCAGTTTTTAGTTCATATTAATAGTCAGTTACTAACTACAAAATAAGTGAATCAATCTTTGATTCCAAGAAAATAATTAATTTTACTTTACATTAAAAAAAGAAAAATTACGATCATTGTATAAAAGTTATTGTAGAAATAATAACGAGTTCATTGCACATTTATTCTAGACTAATCTAATCCAACATGCGGGGTTGAATAAACCTTGAAGATGTGAAGAATGAACGATTGTGCTTCAATGTTCGCGGCTAGTATAGATTTCTTGAATTCATTGAAGATTATCATGAGTCATGACACGATGAAGCATCGACGTTTCTCTCTTTACTTCTTTTTTTTAAATATTTTTATTAGTCCACCTTATTCGTCATGATATCAGAATTTGCAGAAATTTAAGCGCGTATATGACAAAACTGATATAGCTGGTACACAGCGAACGAAGAGGACTTCAGAGAGCCATATGCTCGGTTATAGTTTCGTTCGACGAGTAGTCCAGCAGCAGCAGCAGCAGCAGTCCCAGTTCGCTGCTTCCCTCGTTCTGTCCTTCGTTGTCCGTCGCACTCTCGTATCTCCCGCCTGTTTTTCGCTTCTCCTTCTCTGACCTAGCGGCCATTAAGCTTCTCTCGTCTCTCTAACTCTTTCTCGCTCGCTCCCGTTACTTCGCCGCTGGTGCCCCTACCGGTGTGTCCAACCGAGTCTCTGCTAGCTACAACGGCGTTCGCCCGTAACTCCCAATGCATCTCTCTCTCTCTATCTCTCTCTCTCTCTCTCTCTCTCGGCTCACTTCTGGGCTTGAAGCGCGCGCGAACTTTGTCCGCGGCGTTGCTGCAAACTTTTGGAAAAGCCGAAGGTACACTCTCGCTATATACTTCGAAGAGCAGCAGCCCACAGCGGCCGAGTGAAACTCACTCGGCCCCGATTCGCGGCTACAACCGAGAATCGATGAATCTCGCGCGCGGCTCTCAACCCCTCGATGTATATATATATATATACATATATATATATATAGGCAACGACGTTTATGAGGGAGATTCAGGATTCGGTTCGCGAGATTGCAGAAGAGTAACGACGGCTCTTCTGGTGCTGCTGCTGCTACTTCTGCTACTGCTGCTGCTACTACTGCGGGGCCCCGTACGTCTGGGAAATTGGAAAGGCGCGAGCTACGATAGAGAGTTCCTTTGTAACGGAGATAACGCTCGCGAGAACTTACTTAACTAGCAACTTCGAAATTTCTCTCGCTGTTTCTCTTGTGCAGAGAGAACCCGGCGGGGAAGGAGGGGAAGGGGGGGGGGCGGCGGCTTGAGTAATCAAGCGCATTATCCGAGCGTTCGTACAATCAATTCGACTGTATAAATGTGTAACAAACTGTATTGTTTATGAGCAGACTGATTAGTTTACTTGTAATGTAAAGTTGATTTGAAAATATTATACTAACGATTAAATATTTATTTAATCGTAATATTGATTTCGTAATATTTATTTTAAAGATTATATAGTTTATTTAATATTATTTAGTATAATGATAATAATAAGTAATAAATTATTTTTTTGAGGGATATATTTATACACGATGTTGGAGAGTAAAAAAATGGTATTTAAAAAAATTGCTAAAATGTACTTGTAATTATAGGATCGGATTAGTTGTGACAAATTTGTTTTATAAAATAATCGTCAATAAACAGACGATAATAATGAAATAGGCGTACGCGGTCATATTGGCACCAACGCGTTTTCCTTCATTTTTTGTAACTAACAGCAATAGCACGCCACGATGGAATTTTTATCTCTGAAATTAGTTGCATAATTCATCCGAATTAACGCGTACTCTCTAAACGCGTCAGTAATGAAAAAAAAAATTATAATATACAGTAGCTATCGAGTGTTAATTAAAATGAGATGCATTAGGACAATTTTATTTTTCTCAAAATGAATACCTTAAAAAAAAAATCGATACATAGATGCCAAAAATATATTTAAAAATCCATCTTCCTAAACTGAAATAAAACTGGGAATTCTTTTTTACAGTAATTTTTACTTTTTAAGACACAGAAGCATGCATAATAATTTAATTTATCCTTCTAAAACTTCGCAAAAAAAAAAATGACAATACAATAAAACCAAAAATCTACACACCGCGTCACATATTAAATACAATTCTTCCTTTTTTATGTTTCAGGTGCTCTCCCAGCCATATGAGTGTATGACCAAGTTCAACTCGATGAGCATAATACCAAAAGCGTAGAAGGATTTTGCCGTCGGGAGGCAAGCGAAGAGAGGCTCTGGCAGAGCGATGGCGAAGACAGACATGAGAGGAAAGGCCTGATCAAGAGAAGGGCACGACCGAACGAGAAATAATATATCAGGGCGGCGAGGGTGCCAGGGATAAGACAGAAAGAAAGTCGTGTAAAGGAGAGAGAGAGAACGAAAAGAGTGTTATCGACGGCGAAGACGAGAGGAGGGGCAACAGAAGAACGAAGAGAAGTGAGAAAGAGAAGCCATCGCTCTCTTGAACGATTGCGCGCGCATCGCATCATCATGTGCGTACACTCGTGAACGGGGAGGAGAGCGAGACGGTTAGATACGAGACTACTTGCCGAAGAGCATCAACGTCCTCTTCGTTGTGTTTTACCCTCCTTCCTTACCATCCCTCTCTCTCTCTTTCTCTCTATTTCTAGCTCTTTCTCTCTTTCTCTCTATTTCTAGCTCTTTCTCTCTTTCTCTCTATTTCTAACTCTTTCTCTCTTTCTCTCTATTTCTAACTCTTTCTCTCTTTCTCTCTTTTTCTCTCTATTTCTAACTCTTTCTCTCTTTCTCTCTTTTTCTAGCTCTTTCTCTCTTTCTCTCTATTTCTAGCTCTTTCTCTCTTTCTCTCTCTTTCTCTCTTTCTCTCTTTCTCTCTTTCTCTCTTTCTCTCTTTCTCTCTTTCTCTCTTTCTCTCTTTCTCTCTTTCTCTCTTTCTCTCCTTCTCTCCTTCTCTCCTTCTCTCCTTCTCTCCTTCTCTCCTTCTCTCCTTCTCTCCTTCTCTCCTTCTCTCCTTCTCTCTTTCTCTCCTTCTCTCCTTCTCTCTTTCTCTCTCTCTCTCTCTCACCCACTCGAATCCGCTGCGAAAGATACGAGAACTTCCCCTCTCAGCCCCACAGCCCCCCACCGCTATCGCCACCCCTCACGTCTCGCGCGTTCGCCCCCCCCCCCCCCCATCGGTGCGTACGCACACACGATAAACTCGTCTATATCTCTATATATATACGTACTATATATGAGTTGTTTACCGACGGTGAACGGGCTGTGCAGCGGCAGGGCGTCGAGCGACGACGAGAGTACTGCCGCCACCGCCGCGCGTACACATTTGGCGAACGCAGCGAGTGGCGACGCGCGCGAGAAACGCGGCGACGACGGCAACGAGACCGACACGCTGCTGCTGCTGCTGCTTCTGCTGCTGCTGCCCCGTTCATCGACGTGGGACCAGAACGAACACGTCCTCTACGTCGACTTGTAATACGTCACGAATTTACGGGATGTTACAAGAGCACGAGATATACTGGAAGAGAAAGAGAGAGAGAGAGAGCTCTATTTAATCGCCCAACGAGGTGCGGACCCGTTGATCACCTCAGAACGATGCAGATACTCTCTCTCTCTCTCTCTAGATGACGAAATTCGTCGTCCTCGGCTTTTTTCAGCTCTAATTCGATTTTACTGATGCACGACAGATGGAAACACGAGATATTTGCTTCGTGAATCCTTCGGAGAATTTTTAGAAAAATCAATTTTCTTTTTTTGACACTGCCAAGGAGATTTGACTGACGTTTTAGTAGATTGTTAAATCGATTACTCTTTGCGGGTTATCAGTTGGGGGATTCTTATTCAAATGTGAATTTTAGCATGGATTTAAATCTACGGAATATGACTTAAAAGACAGTGGTAATGAATTTCCATTGAACATCATTTTGTCACCATGACGGAGATTTATAATTACGTTTTTTTTTTTTTTTTTTTTTTAGTTTTAGGAAGACCAATGCTATTTAAAAATAATTGTCTTTGGATAAATATTTGCAGTAAGATTTTGCAATTGAAATTTTGAGTCTAAGGCTGTATTTATAGTTGATAAAAGTAAAAATAACGTAAAACTATCTTTTTCATTCGTGATGCATTTAATTATATATTTGTTTAATTCAATGGCACACATTTTTTAAATATACAAAAGATACGAATTTGATAAAAAAAAAAAAGAATCGTAAAAATAGAATGAAAAAAAAAAGAGAAACAGAAAAAAAACTGCTTGTTCTCTACGTATATCGTTAAATTACGAACTGTTTGTCACTCTGGTGGCGTTTTTTAATTCGGCATTGCCAATTCAAGAAAGACCGCTGCTATAAAAATAACTCTCAGCTGTTTTTCAGGCCACGTCGATAACCTGTTTACAGTGACATACTGTTGTATACTGTGTAAACGGTTCTAGTTGCAAAAGAATAGAAAATTATCGTGTTCATTTACGTTACTTACAAACACGATTCTTTTTTTTTTTTTAATAGCCCACAAACTATCGAATACAAAAAAAAAAAAAATCATAAAAATGCAGCTTATAAATATAAAATGATGAGAACAAACGGTGCGTTAATGTAAATATTATTAAACACCCGCCAAATATTTGTCTAAAGTCGTTTTTTTTTTTTTTTTTTTTTTTTTTTTTTAATTCCGTTTATAATTCAAGGAAGCCTTCTGCAATAAAAGATATAACTGTCTACTGTCTTTTATGTCGCGTCGATAAATAGTAAATTATAGAGGCAAAGCACATCAAGTTGGCCACCCCAATTTTTCATGTCAACAAAACGTCCCCAAATTTATTCAGGATGTTAGTCTGGTTGAAGAAAAAACGTGGGAATTTCTTCAGATTTTTTTATTGCATATTTCAGGTATTAAAAATTTCTGAAATAATCATTGTTTATTTTTTAACGCCAGTATTAAAAAATGGCTCACACAAAAAAATCATAACAACATGAAATTTTGAATTTTCAGCGTACTTTCCAACAACATTTTTTGCAAAATTCTACGATTTTATTTTATGCTATTTTTCAATTAAATAAAGTTGCTGTAAATCTGGAGGGAAATTACAGCCTATCTCGAAATTGTTTTCTAAGTTTCCAGGCATTTCAACGAGCGAAATGTGAAGATTTCAACAAAACCGGAAATGCCGTTTCGTAGGGGATGAAAGTGGCAATTTAGTTAAATTGAAAAATAGCATAAAATTAAATCGTAGAATTTTACAAAAAAAAAATTGTTGGAAAGTACGATGAAAATCCAAAATTTGACATTCTTATGATTTTTTAAATGCGATCCGTAGTATCAACGTTAAAAAATAAACAATGCTTAATATCAGCGATTTTCAATGGCTCGAATATGCAACAAAAAAAATCTCAAAAGATTCCCACGTTTTTTTTTTCTTCAACTAGACAAACATCCTGAAGAGATGCGAGGTCGTTGTGGTTGGCACAAAAAATTGGTTTGGTCGACTAGACGAGTTTCAGTCTTACAATTAAAATTTCAACCCTACCAAGCCACTTAAAATCACTTATAAAAACGATATAAAAATACCAAGTTCATTTACGTTACATTTAATCATCAATCATCTTCAATATCACACGAATTGTCAAACACAAAAAAATAATTTCCATTAAAAAAAAACATACACACAAAAATCGAAAGAACAGCAAAAAAAAAAAAACTGTGTTGATGACGCCCTGATACATTTATTGGTATCCCGGCAAGTATGTCGTTTGGGCATAAAGGTATGCGAGAACGAAAGGTTGAGGACGGCAAGTTGGTTTAGAGAAAAGAACGACGGGCTGCGATTAAAATAGTTGAAAAAAAAAGAAGAAAAAAAAAAAAAAAGTATAAATGTATATTTACGGTACGGTCGTTTTCGTGCAAACACGTACACGCAATTAGAGTCTCTCGGAGCTTCGCTCGCGCTTATATATATATATATATATATATATATATATATACACGGGAAAGCCGCGTTTACTAATACACAACCTGACTGTTCTATATCTATGTATAGTCGGCGTTTAATGCTCGAGCATAAGTCGGGGGTACGGGCGAGCCACTGACCTTCCTTCGTGCACAGACGGCCGTCCGATACACTCGCCGCGAGTTGACATACATGCAAGTCGCTCGTGGTACCAACACTTGACGCACAAACACACACACACACACACAAACACACACACAGATAGAGAGAATCAAACACATAGTACAAAGTTACAAGCAAGTTAGAGAGAGGAGGCTTCACGCACATAGAAAAGCCCCCGGCCAAGTACCGAACCCGCACCCATATACCTCTTATTGTTCAATCCCACACGTATTTGGCCCTCAATTACACTCACACACACTCACACACACACACACAAACACGACAATGAAAATGACTACAAAGTAGCGCATTATCCTGGTGCTCCTGCACTAACAATTTTTTCATTACAATTCTCTTCCCTAATATTTTTTTTCTTTCTCCTTTTTTTTTTTTTTTCTTTTCTCTCTTTTTTTCTTCCTCGTGCAGAACATCAATTTTAATCTTTATTTCTCATTTACAGAAAAGTCCCCGGGCCGTGTGCGTAAAGAGAAGCTGCGACAAAATTATCAGCGCCAGAAGTGATCAGCTCAGAGGAAGGAAGGAAAAAGCGCGGGGCCTGTCCCTCGTTACATGAATCAAGTGTCGCGGGGTCCAGCGACTTGGTGCGCGAGTGTAAATAATACTAAATGAAAAATTACGAGTGCGTGCGACGTGGATATACAGTGACGACGAATAGGTGAATATATATATATATATTTATATATATATATATATATATATGTGTTATATGTGTATATGTACATACATATATATATATGTATAGAAATATACGATTGCGCGAGTGGACGTGTGCTGACGAGGAGGATGATACGAGAACCGAGAGATAAAGGTGATAAAAGGAGAACGAGAGGGGAGTGGCTTACGTGAACGCGAGGGAATAGCATTTAGATAGGCATGAGAATGAGATATAGATAGATATTAGATAGAGCTTAACGAGAGGCTTATAGCCAGGTGTCGCTGCGACAGTGGTGCGCGCGTTTTGAAAAAATTAAAAGAGAAGGAAAACGTGTTAGAAGCGAATAATTCGCGTGAAAAAAAAAAAAGAGAGAAGAGAGAAGAAAAAAAAATAAGAGCTGTTTGTTACGTTGTGATTACGGTACATACGCCTCTATATATTGTATATTTGCGTGTCGTCGAAACACGGGTATTTTCACATGCACGCGCGCATGTGTACACGCGTGACTGTACGTAGTGCGTGCGCGACATTGCGTGGTGGTTGTGCCGGCGTCGCGTATGCGGACGAGGGCAGCTCGTGACTGAAGAAGAAGAAGAAGAAGAAGAAGAAGAGGAGAAGGAGGAGGAGGAAGAGGAGGAAGGCGAAGAGAGACGAAGGAGAGTCGCGGAGGAGAGCTATCCGGTCGCGCTGCTTCTCTCCACCGGGACGTTTGTAAACGCGGCTGTTTCGCGTACTCCTTCCTGCGGCGGGTGACGTCATTACCGGTGAGTATATATATATATGTATGTATGTATGTATATATATATATATTTGGCTTCAGGATAGATTATTATAACAGGTCCTAGAGTTCGATTTGTTTATAATCATTAAGAAGGTCCTGTTGTAAAGACGTGTTTGAATATTATGTGAAAATTTTGTAGGTTGTAGGTTGTAGGTTGTAGATTGAACGATTTTTGAATGTTATCGCAAAATTTGAAGATCGCTCACCGACGAAATTGCTGGGAAAATAAGGATGTTAAGGAGTCATGGATTAAAAAAAGCAGAAAGGAACGAAATTTCTCTTCGTCTTCTGTATTTCTATACGAAGAATTCGATGACCAATTTTTTGTTGGCTGGATTCGATCGATTCATCCTACAGGCTGCCCCACCTTTTTTTTTTAATAACAAATCCAAAATTTCAATTTCTTCATAATCACTAAGAAAATCCTGTTGAAAAGATTTGAATAACATAGGAAAATTTTGTAGGTTGTGGATTGAGCGATTTTGAATGTGATTAAAAAAATTGCTGAGAAAAAAAGGATATTAATCAATCGTAGATTAAAAAAAAATCAGAAAGGAACGAAATTTCTCTTCGTCTTCTATACTTGCATATGAAGAATTCAATGACCAATTTTGTGTTGGTTGGATTCGATCGATTCATCCTACAGGCTGCCCCACCTTTTTTTTTTATAACAAATCCAAGATTTCAATTTCTTCATAATCACTAAGAAAATCCTGTTGAAAAGATTTGAAAAACATAGGAAAATTTTGTAGGTTGTAGATTGAGCGATTTTCAATGTGATTAAAAAATTGCTCAGAAAAAAAAGAATGTTAAGCAATCATAGATTAAAAAAAAAAAAGCAGAAAGGAACGAATAATGACCAATTTTGTGTTGGGTGGATTCGATCGATCCATCCTACAGGCTGCCCCACCTTTTTTAAGGATATATCCGAGGTCGAGAATCCTTCCTCCTGTACGTGACGTAACAATACACCTTACTCTGTTAGCATATACAGCAGCAGCATAGCTTACGACTCTGTACAACTAAGCTAGGAGGAGACGTGACGTTATGTATAGCTAAGGAATAAGACGCGTTGTGAGCTCTCTTCATCATGTTGAATTTACCATTGAAGAAACGTTGAGGAGAGTCACTATAGGAACCGAATCGATAGATATATACATATATATAGATATATATATATACGAGAGCGAGAGAATCCAACGAAGCACTCCGAAGGGTTTGGGTTCTTCCTACCAAGCTCCTCACGAGGAACCTTATGTTTTCGAGACAAGGAATTCTCGTTTAGTACCTCACTAAACCAAGCCCATATGCTCGATCGACTGGAGCAGGCTCCTCTTACGCTTATACTGCAATGGTATTCTCGACTACTTTTTCCAGTTTTTCAACTTCTCAAGGATGCTACATTCTATCAATGATGTAATTTAGATGATTATCGACAAGTGCATCCTGCTCTTTACTCCAACGAGAGTACTTCAAAGCATATAACGGGTGTTCGCCATAGAATTCTAAATCCCAAAGTCACTTTTTTTTTTAAGAAGAAGAAGAAGAAGAAACGGGACACAAGAATTGAAAAAAAAAAGTTAACTTTTTATTGAGTGCATATTTTTGGTATATGATAATGAAAATTTACTAAATGCCCTGTAATTGAAACTCGAAAAAATGGACAGTGGAGAAGAAAAATTCTGGAAATAAAAATGGCTCTTTTTTGAAAGGGGAATTATATATATATAATTTCTTGTAATTAAATAAACGAGGAGAACCTGAAGAAACTAAACAGGATTTTTTTTGTCCTGGCTTCTTTTTTTCTACAGTAATTTTGCTACTTCGAATTTTATGGCTTTTTCTACTGGTTGCTGGTAAATTGGCGTAACAATTAGAAATGGAAAAGAAATTGGCTTGTTCAATTAAATCCCTTAAGAATATTGTCAATTTTTTATTGAGTGCATATTTTTTGTATACGATAATGAAAATTTACTAAATGCTCTCCAATTGAAGTCCGAAAAAAATGCACAGTGGAGAAAAAAACTCTGGAAATAAAAATGTCTCATTTTGAAAGGGGAATTATATATATAATTCCTTGTAATTAAATAAACGAAGAGAACCTGAAGAAACCAAACAGGATTTTTTTTGTCCTGGCTTCGTTTTTTCTACAATAATCTTGCCACCTCGAATTTTATGGCTTTTGCTACTGGTTGCTGGTAAATTGGCGTAACAATTAGAAATGGAAAAGAAGTTGGCTTGTTTAATTAAATCCCTCAAGAATATTGCCAATTTTTTGTCGCTCAGAAATTCGACAATCTTAAAACAAATTTCCTGCGAAACTGGTAAAAATTTATATCTAATTTATATATAAAAAAAAAAATACAGGTAGCTGTACACCAAAAAAATTGTACAACCATAGCAATGGTGATATTTTTTTAAAAATGCTGAAATTCCACACCCCCCCCCCCCCCCCCCCCCCCCCCCCCACATTGTACAATTTTTCTTATACTTCCAATTTTGGTGTCGAATTTCCATGGAGAAAGTGTACGAATACATTGCTCCCGTGGTTTTCTATCGTTCGATATTACGAATTCGATATGAGACATCGGATACACCGGAGAGGAGTAAGAAAAATATATTCACGAGCTTTCCTGCTGTATAATCGAGACTGGAAGAGAAGTCTCGGGGAAGGAAAGCAGTTTCTCTTAAATTATAACTGAAGGTCCTCTCGCTGAGTATCATCTCCACGAATCTTCAATGTCTCTCCTGTACGCATAACGTCTCTATAGTTCTCGCAAAAATAAATATATATATACATATATATATATATATAT
Organism: Perithous albicinctus; assembly: GCA_964016905.1. Lineage (NCBI taxonomy): Eukaryota > Metazoa > Arthropoda > Insecta > Hymenoptera > Ichneumonidae > Perithous > Perithous albicinctus. Next base: position 10,594,781 of record OZ024702.1, on the reverse strand, counting down.
ATATATCTTTCTCTGCTGTCGCTGCTTCCACATCTTCGCTTCCTCTCGAGGCTTTTTCTTCTTACCCGTGGACGAGGGATTTACATGACGCAAATTTCACGAGACATATAACGACACGTTGAAATATTAGATTCTGCCTTTCTCCACGCTTCGGATATAACAGAAAAAAAAAAAAAAGAAAAAAAGGAAAATGAAATAAAATAAATAAATGGAAATACGTTTTAGAAGTAGTGAGTGATATGTGTATATGCTAAAATCGACGAGTAAGAAAAAGTTGGAAATCGAAAAGAAGGATAAAGGTTGCCGGCTTCGTCTTCGATATTTTTTTTCTATGCTTTTTTTCGACCTTTTTTTTTTTAATACATT
>OZ024702.1:10381666-10594215 GCA_964016905.1 Perithous albicinctus | reverse complement strand
TACATTTTTTTTTTAAACCTTTTTCACCCTTCAAAGAGTCCCTCGATTCCAAAGCAGTCTACGTATAACTATATGTTTATGCACTGCATATTCACGGTACAGATGCAAGTGCAAGAGACCTCTTTGAGATGGAGGGGGGGGGGGGGGGGGGGGGGGGCTATACCGTCTATAATATTCCTGTAGCTGTTACATCATTCACGTGAATAGCTACGTCGTGTACCAGAAGTTTGTATAAAATACCGGTGGAAGTGACGAGATGCTTTACCTCGACAAAGGGCCATTGCAGAGGGATTTGAGCTATTTGAAATTACGATAGAGGAGAAAGATTTTTGAGATTCTTCGAGGATCTTGTAGAACACGTGCGACGAAATATTTGTAACTTGGTTTAGATTTACGTCGACGTTGGGTTAGGAGACAAAATGGGAAATTAAGAGTTGGGCATAGATTTTGGTGGGAAATCAAATTAGAAACCAGAATGAATTTTTTTGAATTCTAGGTAAACGGTTTGATCATTTTTGGTGGGTCTGGAATTGACAGAGATTCTTTTTTGAGTCAAGGAAAATTTGATACCAGTTGTTAGAATTTTTGTTAAGTCATTGAGAAAGTCTTTTTTTTTTGTCATGTATAGTTTTTTTTTTCGAGTTTGCTCAAAGAGATTCTATTTATTCGATTTCGGTAAAAATAGAAATTTTTATAGTATTTATTAATCGTTTATTCTTTATTTTTTATTATTGAAAATCGAGAGTAGCATATTTTGTACTTTCAATTTAGATATTAAAAATGTATATCTCATTTTTTTAAATTGCGAATTTTGACATTTTTTCATTTTTTTTTTAAATTGTAAACTTACAAAGGAAGTGCTACATTTTTCTTTCACTGACGTCGGCGAAAATTTTTCTTTTACATGAATTTCAAGAATCTCGAATTTATAAGAAAAATTGTTGAACATACTTTGTATGATTCGAAGTAGCATATCTTTGTACTTTCAATTTAATTATTAAAAATATATATGTAATTTATAAAAAAAATGTTGAACGTATGTTATTATAAAAAAAAACACACATTTTTTTATATAAATTAGATATACATTTTTAATAATTAAATTGAAAGTACAAAAATATGCTACTTCGATTTATAATTATAAAGAATAAGGAACAACGATTTATAAAGATTACAAAAATTCCTATTGAAAATTAAATTGTTGAACATACGTTCGACAAACATACCAATTTCTTTTCCATTTCTAATTCTACGCCAATTTACAATTCAATCGGTTGAACTGTTTAAGCCTATTTGTACAACAAACAGGCAAGTTTCAAGTTTACAATTAAATAGGCATCAATATTACTTTAAATACAAAAATTCTTTCAACCAATTTTTTTTTTTTATAAATTAGATCCAACATACATTTTTACCAGCTTTGAGGTAATTTTCTCAAAGCTTTCAAACCGCTGACCAAAAAAAATTGACTACATTCCCAAACAATGTAACAAAACAAGCCAATTTCCTTTCCATTTCTAATTAACACGCCAATTTACAATTCAATCGGTTGCACTGTTTAAGCCTATTTGTACAACAAACAGGCAAGTTTAATTTTTACAATTAAATAGGTATTAATATTATTTTTAATACAAAAATTCTTTCACCAATTTTTGTTTTTGTAAATTAGATTCGGTGAACGTTTTTACCAGTTTTGCAGGTAATTTTCTCAAGAATTTTAAACTGCTGACCAAAAAAAAAAATTGACTACATTCCCAAACAATTTAATTAAACAAGCCAATTTCTTTTCCATTTCTAATTAACACGCCAATTTACAATTCAATCGGTTGCACTGTTTAAGCCTATTTGTACAACAAACAGGCAAGTTAAATTTTTACAATCAAACACGTCTTAAAATTCCCTGCACACGGCCTTTATTACACCACTTTAATTTATTTACCAATACACACTTTAATTGCACACTTAGTCGTTGCGTCATAATAATATTTATAACGTGCATTAGCCCATGTAAAAAAAAATGCCTACGAGTGCAATTTTCAAAGATTCGCGTACTTGATCTTGGATACAATATGAAATATGTGGGTACACTTTGCTGCGCCGTAAAGTACACGTTACGAGGAGAACGAAGACTCATCGAGAGAGAGACCGTATTATACACTCCGCGTTATATCTAATGCGTTTATCCGCGATAATCATGTAATAACGGGGTAAAACGGGAAGACCGTGTGAAATGTTGATGTGTATTACAAGCTATACGATAATACGTAGCTTCGCTTTAATACGATAAATAAAAAAAAAAAAAAATCTTTTGCAATATCCTTCGAATTTACGAGCATATTTGCGCGATTTTCACGGATTTTGCCGTTTCGAGATTGAGATAAACCGGTTCGCGGTTGCATCCATATGTCCGGGCTAGCCACACACAAACCGATGTGGCACGACACGCTCGTACTTTACACGGACATCTGGCACCTACAAACACACATACACGCTCTCTCCTATTATGCGTACAGCTCTTGCGTGTACCCATATACTTCCATCGCTATCCTCGCGTTCAAACCTTTCTTCTTATACGCAGTCGGACTTTATGGTCCGATGACACGTTACGAGGAAAAGTGAACATGTGTGTTATCGTAATATGTAATGTAGAGCTTGTTCGAAAAAAGGGTATTTCAATTTTGTTCGAGATTGAGATTCTTGAAATTTAATACAGAAGAAAAATTTCAGTTGTTGAGGTAAAAATTTTCCACTGGTTTTTTAAGATTAAAATTTAAAAATTTAAAAATTTAAAAATGATTTAAGGAAAAAATTCATTGGATCCAAATATTTCGTAGAAAATCACGACTAAAAATCGCTTTGGCTGATAAAGATTTAAAAAAAAAGAATAAAATTTGGCGTTGAAGAATAGACCGAGGATAGATTTAGAGAATAAATCTTTAAATTACCTGAAAATCGGTTTTTTATATTCAAGGTAAAGTACTGAAAGGAATGGGTGGGTTCGTTTTCAATTTTAATAACAAAAGTACATTTGACTCGTAAAAGACACACATTTTTGTTCGATCTGTAGTTTCTTTCAAAAGTTTCAGACAGAGAAAAATGAGTGAATGTGTTTTTTGGAATCTGCGACACTCAGAACGTGTATTTTCATAAAAATCTGGAAGACGAATTTTTTTTTTTTTTTGCAATATTTAGTCTTTTATATAATATATACTATTTATCGTTACAATTAATTATATTTTAATATAAAGAGCGCGTTTTGTTGTTGGTTAAATTAAAATCCTAAACAAAAAAATTGTACCACATTCCTTAAATTTGAAACTGGAATAGAAAAGCATTTCAATTTTATTAATTTCCTTTTTGCCAAGAGACTTTCTTTCAAAAGTTCAGACAGACAGACAGACAAAAATAAGAGAATGTTTTTTTTTGGAATCTACGACACTCAAAACGTGTATTTCCATAAAAATCTGGAAGTCGAAATTTTGTTTTTTTTTACAATACTTTCTCTTTTATATAATATATACTATATATCGTCACAAACAATTAGACAAAAATAAGTGAATGTTTTTTTTTGGAATCTGCGACACTGAAAACGTGTATTTCCATAAAAATCTGTAAATCAACATTTTTTTTTCCAATACTCTCTCTTTTATATAATATATACTATATATCGTCACAAACAATTAGACAAAAATAAGTGAATGTGTTTTTTGGAATCTACGACACTCAAAACGTGTATTTCCATAAAAATCTGGAAGTCGAAATTTTTTTTTTCCAATACTCTCTCTTTTAAATAATATATACTACATATATCACCACAACTAATTACATTTTACTATATAAAAAGCGCGCGTGCCATTCCTACCTAAATTAAAATGCAAGCAAAAAAAAAAAATACTACCACATATCTCAAATTTGAACCTATAATAGAAATGCACTTAAACTGCATTAATTCCCTTTCTGGCAAGAGACTTGCACAAGAAAGTACCAGAATTTCTTATAGACACATTCCACACAGAGGGGGGGGGGGGGGGGGGGGAGAACAGTCATGTTTGTGTATACAGAGTACAGTGCCACGAAATATATCGTCACAGAGAACACCGAAGGTCGTGCAGGGGGGTCACAGTGCAAACTAGTTGGGTCGTGGAACGTGGATGTTTGAGGATCGGCCGAGAAACGCGATCTTCACCCGTTAGCAGTTCCGCTTTAACATTCTCTGGCCGACATTAGCCCGTAGGAGGTTTAAGGGTAGACCCCTCCCCCCCTCCCCAATCCCTCCACTCCCCACTGCCCCGACTACGATGGGCGAACTTCGAGAAGGGACTATTGTCTCTTCGTTCGCTTGAATTCCCGGCCGATATAACACTAGATATTCTCAACATGTACATGCATATCCACTCCAGAGCTTACTGTGGTATCGATGCAGACAACGCTGTGTTGAAACCAGACGAGCGACAGACAGATTTCTCAACGACCCCTAAAGCTTAGCATTATTAGCGATAAAAAAGATCTGTTAATCTGATCAGGGGGTTTTTTTTTTTTTTTTTTTAATGATCTTAATATTGATGAAAAATTTCGTCGTGTCTGGTGTATCAATTGTTTGGAAAAAAAAAAAAGTTCAGATGGTCATTTAGAATCTGGGGAGTTTGCCATGTTTGGCGCGCTCAGTTTGGACGCTTTTTCTTAATTTGTTCTTGCCTTACATGAATTTAGGTTAAGGCTAATTGTCTAATAATAGAAACGGTATTAAACAACAACGGAGGGGTTTAGCAGAGATGGAAAAAAGTTGAAAATTGAAGTTGCACATTGCTTCCTCATTAATGTTTTTTTTTTTTTTTTTTACAAAGCAATCTCTATTAGGAAGCTTATTTATTTATACTTATTATATTTTTATTAATTTTGGCTTCCTCGTATAGGAAGCTTTGTGAAAAATGGAAATGTATTCTGTTACAGCATGAAAAATGTCAAATTGCTCGAAAATTAAAACTCATTTGGTTTTTTTTATTATTAATTTTTTTTTTCACAAAGCGATCTCTATGAGGAAGCTTATTTATTAATTATGGCTTTCTCGTATAGGAAGCTTTGTGAAAAATGGAAATGTAATCTGTTAAAACATGAAAAATGTCAAATTGCTCAAAAATTAAAACTCATTTGCTTTTTTTATTATTAATTTTTTTTTTTGATAAAGCGATCTCTATGAGGAAGCTTATTTATTAATTTTGGCTTCCTCGTACAGGAAGCTTTGTGAAAAATGGAAATGTAATCTGTTAAAACATGAAAAATGTCAAATTGCTCGAAAATTAAAACTCATTTCGTTTTTTTTATTATTAATTTTTTTTTTGATAAAGCGATTTCTATGAGGAAGCTTATTTATTAATTTTGGCTTCCTCGTATACGAAGCTTTGTGAAAAATGGAAATGCAATCTGTTAAAACATGAAAAATGTCAAATTGCTCGAAAATTAAAACTCATTTGCTTTTTTTATTATTAATTTTTTTCTTTCACAAAGCGATCTCTATGAGGAAGCTTATTTATTAATTTTGGCTTCCTCGTATAGGAAGCTTTGTGAAAAATGTAAATATAATCTGTTAAAACATGAAAAATCTCAAATTGCTCAAAAATCAAAGCCCATTTACCGATCGTCATGAAATTTGGTACATAGCAACAGTGAATATTTTTCATCTGTATTTTTCATTTCGAAAAAGTTTTAATTCATTAATTGTTAGTTGACCTGAGTTATAAGAAAATGAGAATTTTTTTCAAAATTTCAAAATCACGTAAAATCTTAATCGCTTTACCGATCATTACCAAATTTGGCACGTAGCAGCGCTGAGTATTATTTATCGTCTGTAGAAAATTTTAGTTGATTTGTTGATATTTAACGTGAGTTAGAGGAAAACGTAAATTTATGAAAAAATTAAAAATCTTATAAAATCCGAAGCCCTTTACCGATCATCACCAAATTTGGTACATAACAGCATTGCATGTTATTCTTCATCTGTAGAAAATATCAGTTGATTTCGTGAGATTTTACGGGAGTTAGAGGATAACGTAAATTTTTTGAAAAATTCAAAATCTCATAAAAAACGAACATATTTATAGATTCGCCCCAAATTCAATACCGATCCTTCTTTAACACTGCTTTATGTATAAAAAATTATTTAGCTCTGTAGCTAAAAATTTGCGGAACCTAGAGAGCGGACATTTTTCGAAAACTGCAAAGTTAAATAAAATTTCAATATATTTTTTAATTTTTTTTTAATATTATCACAAGCAATGGCGTCTATCAAATTTTAGCCCGAATGTTAAAGTCGTTTTTGAGATATGCAAGTTTGAATTTTGAATGTCATACATACATTTTTTTCTAAACCAATTTTCTCGACGTTTTAGACAATTTTAAGCATACTGACATGAAAACCTAAAAAAAAAAAAAAAAAAAAAATCACGAAAACAAAGCTTCCTCTATGAGGAAGCAAAATCAAGCATTTCACAAAAAAAAAACAATTGTCTCTTTTACCGCGCTTTTGTCTCAAAATAGTGTCTCACTTGAGATGAAGAATTTTTTTTTCTTCTTTCAACGCGAAAAAAATAGGGCTTCTTGCAATATATAGACGAAATAATTATTGATACTGTTTATTATTGCCCAAACGCCGAGAATAACGAGAAGATCAATATCCACTGTTGCCCCAAGGTGTAATATTGCTAGGTCGAATAGATATTTACGTTTTGCGTTGCTATCTGCAGCTTTTCGTGACCCAATTCCTGTATAACGATGACTCGTGACCCCTGCGCTGAATTCACGCGATTGAATGTTTCATTATCGGTTGGTACAAACGTACAGAAATAGTTTTCCTGTCTCTTTTCTGTCCCCCCCCCCCCCCTTCCACCATCCCTTAAGGGGGTTGGGATAGGGGATATATAGAGGCCAGTGCATAGAAAACTCTGCGGTAAGATTTGCCTTGTGTACGATGACGGTGGCGCGCTTTAATAGGCGGTCAATTATTCAGTTATATCGAGTTTTCCTCTGTTGGTTGTAGCGACGATCGTGTTCTCCACATGGAATTGATCGCCCTTTATTTATTTATTTTTTTTTTCTTTGTACAAACGTACACAAGATATATACAGGGTGTCCCCAATTTTAATCTTCCAGTTGATTTGTCTCGAAAAATTCTGCCCAGATCAAGTGTTTGAGTATAATGAAGCTTTTAGGGTTCGAAGGAGGATTTTTTTTCCAAAAAAAAATTCAAAATTGGTTCACCATTCAAAATGGCGGAGTCACGACCGCCGATATGTTTTTTAAAAATGGAACTATGACTTTTTTTTCTATCCAAAAAATACATCATTCTACTAAAACAGTCAAAAGTGATTTTCTGATCTAACAAATATGGACTTTATAAAAAATAGTTTCTCACAAAAATTGTTAGCTTTGACAAAAAAATTCAAAAAATTCTGACGAATTTTTAATTTTTTTTTTCAATTTTTTTTCTTAACGTTCCCCTTAAAAATTGTTAGTCTTGATGTGACAAATTTTTTGGTAAAAAAAAAAGTCATGGTTCCATTTTAAAAAAAACATGTCGGCGGTCGTAACTCCGCCATTTTGAATAGTGGATCAATTTTGAATTTTTTTTCGAACGTCCCCCTTCGAACCCTAAAAGTCTCTCATTCCACTCAATACTTGATCAGGGCAGAATTTATCGAGATAAATCAACTGGAAGATTAAAATTGGGGACACCCTGTATATAAGCTGTTTTTGATCGCACAACTGTTCCGTCCTTTTACGATCCTCTTCAAGTATTAGCGTTGAAAGAAAGAAATTAAAAAAAAAAATGCCTGACGTCCATTTCACTGATCTATCCGCTTTACAAACGTGTGAAATCGGAGACGAAGAAACAGGGCATCCGCGAATAACTTTGAACTCGTTGGCACGAGTAAGAGAGAGGAAGAAAAAAAGAAAAAAAAAAAAAAAAAAGAAAATTATGCACAGAGAGAGGGACACCAGAAAGAGGAAGAAGCGCAAAACGAGTGAACCGATGAGAGGGCAAAGTTTAAAAACATCAAGCAGCGCGTGTAGGTTATTCCTGCGAGGAAGTAAAAATACCAGACGCGATGATGTATCGATGAATAAACATGGAGGGGTCGGATGAAATCGATTTATATCGCGATTGTGTGAGTTTGTGAGTGTGTGTCCGCTTATAAAGCCTTATTACTTTTCCTTGTATATAAGACCCAAGGAGATAGAAGAACGAATGAGAATGTTGTGAGAATTATCTTGATACAGAGTCATCGAAAAATGATATTTAATTCGTTTGCTTAGCATCGCTAATTACGTCGATTACAAATTATTCTTGTTAAGTAAATTATGGTTCGATTTCCTCCTTAAAGGCTCGTTGAATTAAAATCGCAATAGAATATCGGTTTTAGGTAAAAGGGTGGATTTTATAGTCACGTTATAATTTTTAAAAGTTGATTTTTTTTTTTTTAATTAATTGCGTCTTTCGAAATAAATGTCAATGGTGGCTTGACACAATTCTGTGCATATTCGATAATTGGCTTAAATATTTAAGGACCCAGATCAGGGTCGAAACGTTTTCAACTAATTAAAGAATTGATTTCTTTAACCTGATCGCTAATAGCCGATAATTCCTCCATCAAATTAAGTATTTAAGGATGCGCTATATTTTACTTGAATTTGAGCATTTTAAAGCCACACACAAAAAATCGGTAAGACAATTGATAATAGCGTGATTATTAATTTTTCTATAATAATAATAAAAATACCAAAAATTTGTTGATAAATTAGTACAAAGAAATTGTTTCACAAATTTGGTACAAAATTTAATTTTTTATTGTATGAAATGGATGTCCCGATTTTTCTGAATTCATTTTTTAAATTTACTTCCTTTTTTTATTTTAATTTTTTATTTAAGAAGACAATGAAAATTTAAGTATTTTGGATATGTTTTCGTAGAAAGTATTATCGAAAAATAAAATATTTCCGAAAAATTTTCTATCGAATTTTGTGATGAACAAGTTTTAAAAAAAATTGATTAATAACTCTCATTATAATTATTGAAAAACAATGGTTATTTAAAAATTAGATTATTCTCTAAGTATTCAAATTTCAATCGAATCAAACTTTTGATTGACAATTCATCCTTAAAAAAATATTGCAAAAATAATGATATACTTTTATAAATTATATGATTGCCAAAAAGAAGAAATGAATATTCTTTTTAAAAATTCGAACGAATAATTTCATTAAAAAACAGTCGTATTATCGAAAAATAAAATATTTGCGAAAATTTTTCTCTCAAACTTTGCGATGAACAGAATTTAATAAAAAATTATTAATAACTTTAATTATAATTATTGAAAAAAAAACAATGATTTAAAAAAAAAAAGATTGTTCTCCAAGTATTCAAATTCCAATCAAATCAAACTATTGATTGACAATTCATCCTTAAAAAAATATTGCAAAATAATGATACAATTTTATAAATTATACGATTTCTAAAAAGGATTTACAAATATTAAAAAAAAAAATGTCGAGCATTTAGTGACGTCGGTATTTTTTTCTGATTACACATCGCAGCCTTTAATTTCGTACCGTTTCGACAATTCATTCGACGCGAATGCTAAGATCGTCATATAAAAAATGACAAATCTCTGGATGCGCTCCACTCGACGGGTAAATTCATAAATAAACATACAAACACAGTAGAGCATAATAATCGTTAATCACACACTCACACACACACACGTGAGAGCGCCGAAGTTCGTATAATGCGAGCGTGTGTTATCAGTGCGAACGCCCGTCTGTGCTTATTTCATCGAGTGTCTTGTTAAACCGCGTACATAAAAAAAAAAAAAAAAAAAAAGAAAAAAACGAAGATAAACGTGCCAGGTTTGCTGCAGCGCGGTGCAAATGCGACAGCAACACCTTTCCCGGGTCTCAAGAACGATTAGCTTGCTCTTTATTGCCGAATGACTCATACCATTTCTTGTTCGTTGATTCCTTAACAATAATGTGTCATGCGCGTGTCTGTATCGCGATGTCTTGTCTCGACAAAGAGAGAGAGAGACAGAGAAAGGGAAAAAGACAGAGTGATCGGGATACAACAAACAGGAAGTAACATATTGGCGATAAATCTGTCGTATGTACCTAAAGTTATAAAGCTCCTGCACTCGTAAACACGAAAAAAAAAAAAAAAAATGATGCCGGTATAATATTACGAGAGGCTCAGAAGAGAGGCAAAGAGAGGGGAAGTAGTGTGCACGTCGTTAACCTACATTAGCCAATCGTAGAACGGATCTAAGATCTCCGTACGCGCACGCTACACACAGACCGCTCTCGTTCACGTGACGGCCTTAGAGCCACGAAGGATTATAAAGGATTTATCGTTTCATATAGAGTATATGTACCGAGAGAGCCAGCACTCTGGCAATTTCGCTACGTAGGTACTCCGGCCTCATCCCCGTGGGTATATCTATGCCCAGACATAATCCAACCTTCGGATGCAACTCTCTCTTTCCTCTCTCATTTTTCTTTCACTCTTCTTTTTTTTTCAAATTTTATCCTCTCAGTTTCCTATTAAGCTCCGCCGTGCAGGGGATTAAGACCTTCATTTGTGTACCGTAGATTTTTTTTCTTTAAAAAAAATGACCAAAATATTTGAATGGACAGTATGGAGATAAATGTTTTTTTTTAAATAACACAATTAATACACTTGAAGAAGAAGTTTTTGCGCAGCGAAAAATGTAGAAACACTAAAAAGTCGTGTTTTTAGAATTTTAAATGCAGTATTTTAACGTTTTTTTCTATTAAATTGTATATTGGCCAATGCCTAATATAATTTATTTACTTGTTTATTTTTCATGCTTTAATTTATACGACCACTGACAATGATTTTCCTTTTTTTCTTTGCAGTACATAATGCGCCAGGGGTGATGGAGACTGTGGGCAAACAAGTCCAGGTAGTGAGTGGACTGGGGGTGGGGGGTCCGGTGGGCCCTGTGGGCCCTGTGGGGGGAGATCTGCATCACCATCATCACTCCCACCCCCACGGGGGCCATGGCCACTCGCTCGTCGGCACAGGGGCATCCCCCGCTCGGGTTCAGGTCCAGAGCCATCAGGGCCAGCCACCACCGCCCTCCCACAATCAGCATTTACCCGCGAGGTCCACCCCCGTACAGCTGCACAGGTGAGTTTCTTTATTTTCTTTAAACTGCATATATTACACTGTATAAAAAAGTATCCCCGGCGTGTTATAATCGATTGCCGTGGACTTTTTATCGTTGCTTTCGTTAATTCAGAGAACTGAGAATTTTAGTATTATCATTGGGGCTCCACCTCAAAATTTTATACTTAATTATCTTCGAGATGAATCGATGAAAATGAAAAATTTTGCAGCAATCAATGCAGATTTGTGGCACGAACAGAATCCAAAAGATATAATTGAATTTCATTAAGTTATTTTCAAGTTATATGGGTCGAACGATTCTGAGATCACAATGCAAAATGACGCCACATATTGAATAATCGATGTTTGATACGCCAGGCAATTTATGGATATTCCGGAAGCTCCAGATATTTAAAAAAAATAACGTCTGACGATTTAAATTTAGAAAGTTAAAAAGAAACATTAAGTTTGATTAAACATTACTTTACTCGTCTACCAAAAACTATTTTCGCCTCAATATTTCAAGAGAAGGAAATAGCATTTTAGCTTCGAGGCAATATTCTTTCGTGTTTTTTTTTCTTTTTTTTTTTTCGCCGTTGACGACATTATACCGAATACTGGAACGAAATTCGGAGCAAGCGACGAGTTAAAAGTGTAATCGCCGGTACCGCAGCATCGGCGAATGAGTTACTGGGATGAGGATATAGAAGAGTTGATTACGTTGCCGCAAATTCGATTCAACTTCCGTATAGTGTAATTAGTCCAGGCGTTTCGTGGCGTAGCCGGTGTACACCCGGTCGTTAGAATTTCCTCTCGGGATAAAGTTGCGTCATCCGTGCGCGCTGCACCAGAGCGGTACACACACAAACACACACACACACACATACACACACACACAACGCAACGTCGAAGAGACTCGAGTCGATTGGCCTTGAACCAGGTAGAAGCACCGCTCGAGCTTCGCAACATGGCTGCTTTAACGTTTATATGCACTAGTATGCTGTCTCCTGGCAAACTGTTGACAGTGATTGTCCTATTGAGAGAAGAGCAATCATTAGTTACTGCCATCACTCGGTCTCTCTTTGGCCATTGCCGCTTCTGTATAGAGTGGCCAATAATTCGACTTGCTTCGACTTACAATACGAGGCTTGGATACCCTCTTTGCGAACTCAATCCTAAAGTTAATTATTTTACACAGTGTACGACGACGTCCAATCGTGATCTTACAATGAGAAATACGTTTTCCGAAACCTTACTACAAACACGGTTCTTACAACGGCCAGGGGACAAGAATACGTAAAAAAAAAAAAAAAATCAACTTGATTCTTTTTTTCTTTTTAAATAATCGATAAGAAGCAATTATTTCGTTATTGAAAAGTAATAGCAGTTACTAAATTTAGTTGGTGTTCGAAATAATTAACGAAATCATCGATAAAAAAAAGAAAAAAAAAAAAAAAAAAAAAAAAGTGTTCTCACGTTCTTGGTGTTCTCTGTGGCGACCTTAATTGGTGAAGTGCATTCAGCGTTGCATGCTTCCGAAAATAGGTTGTCACTCGCGGTGTTTAAAATATCTTTCAATTATATCCACATTAGTGGCAGGAAACTTGAGCACATCTCGATTTACCGATTACATAAATATTCTCATGAAATAATGACTCATAATTATTCCAGAATTATTGGAACAATAGTACCAAAAATAATAATTACAATTATAGGAGTTATGCTAAACCCTTGATGTGGCATTGTCACAAATGACAAAATAATTATGTTTATATTTAACACACGACTGAAAAAGGAGGACATTTTTTTTTTTTTCTTAGCAATTTTAGCACATTCGATCGTCAACTTCTGTCGTTTATTTATAAAGCTTCGTTTAGCTGTGGTTTCGAGTAAACGAAGAAGAAAAAAAAAAGCCACATTCCGAATATAGTCGTATTCGAATCTTATGCCACGTCAGTAGCATTCTGGTGTGTCAGTGACAGTCGTTACTAAAATAGTCTGACCGAGAGCAAAGTTTAATGGATATTTGAGGTGAAAAAAGGGTAAATAACCAATAAATGATAGAAAGGATTTAAAAAAAAAAAAAAATGAAATGAAAAATTTGTAATCTACAAAAATAAGAAAATAATTTAATAATATTTTGTGAATTTTATACAAAATGTATAAAACATTTTATGTAATTTTTTTTTTAAGACATAAAAATGCAATAAAAATAAAGAATTTTGGGCATTAAAAAAAAAAGCAAAAGCCCATTTACTAATTTATTAAATTTCTAAATTTCTAGTATTAAATTAGTATTTTTAGTATTTACTAAATTTCATTAGCCCAATCTTCGTGGCATTTGTAATTTTCCTCGTGAAAAATAAGGCTCCTCAATAACATTTTAATACATTTCCAAACCACCACGATTATGATATACCAAAACAACAATTATTATCCAATTATCGATAGAACAAAGAGCCCCAAATACTGTGATTTCGACTTTAAATCAAATTGTTACGACTCTGTGAAAACCATCAAAGTGTTTGTCTCTTCTTTATTATTCTCCGAGACGCATTCATAAAATCGGCAGGTGTCGTTGACCCGAAGAAAAAGAAAAAGAGTGATGCCACAAGGTGTGTGTGTATATAGCATCGGACTCTCCATGCCACGTTACCGGTCACGGCCATGGGCATTTTCGCCTCGAGGTTCGTTCCGAAGCTCTGCAAATCCCGCGTTTCTTCTTTTTCTTCTTTTTTTTTTTTTTTTTTTTTTTTTTCGTAGCCGTTACGCGTTCGCTCGTACGCGAATTATTGCGAAATGAGTTTCTTCACTCGGTTTTTCTGTTTAACGTTTTCGCTTCTGTACGCGTGGGCGGTCGCGCAAGAACGCTCGCGATCGCACCGAGTGAGCAGAGACTCGAGAGGTCTGTACGAGAGCTGCGAAGGACCTTTTAGAGCTCCGAGACTCGAATATCCCCCTCCCTCCCTCCCTCCGCCTCCCCTCTCCCTCCCTCCCTCCGCCTCCCCTCTCCCTCTTCTCTGCTTCATGGCAAACCTACTCGACACACGACGCGACTGCTGCTGCTGCTGCCGGTTCTCTGCGCTTCGCTGCTGTTGCTGCGGGGGTCGACCCCCACGTGTTCGCTCGAGCCTCTTCTTCCTCGCACACCTCTTCGAAATTCTTTCCGCACCCGTTCTCCTCTCCTCCTCGTCTTCGTCGTAGTCGTCTCGCTTCTCTTTCCTCCGACCGCGAGCGCAAAGAAAGTTTCTCGTAAGGCCGCGCCAAGCGACGACGATGATAAAGCCAAAGTAGTGGGGGAGAGAGAAGGAGGGGAAGGGGGGGGTGTAAGAGAGTCGGAGGAACTCCAGAGAAACGTGGTCGTTGCGGCAGGGCCACTACCGAAAGCCAACGTTGCCACACCTCGGCCCCACTACAGCATCGCGCGCGCGCGCGTCGATCGTTAAACGTTGTTGCAAACTCGACGGCAACAGAACTCTGCTGCTTCTGATGTTGTGCTGTTACTGACTATGACTCTCTTCTCCCTACTCCTCCCTCTGTTATCCTCAACATTGCGAATGGCACTTTGCTCGATCCTGATTCGAAGTCGTAAACTTCTCTCTCTATCTCTCTCTCTCTCTGTCTTTCGCTCGCTCTCTCTCTCTCTCTCTCTCTCTCTCTCTTTTCCGTCCATCAATCCTTTCGGGGGAATGTGTATATATTTTCGCTCATTCGATATATCGCCCCCCCAAGGCGCGTTTATTATGCTATTGACGTGGGCTGAAATTTTTCGACGTTTCGCAGACGGTCAAAATACGACTGGGTGCTCGGCCAGCCGGACTAATCCGACTACAAAAACACTGGTGTATATAGTCTTTCTCTTCGAACAAAAAAAAAAAGAAGAAGAAAAAAGAAAACACAATTTAACTTCATTCTTCGAGCTTTTGTGTAGAATCTCGCGCTCTGGGTGTCCTCTCGCCCACTGCACAAGCAATGTTTACATCGCTAGAGGTCGTACGTAATTTAACGATCTCTCGCTGTGTTTGTATACATAAGCATGTTGTGCTGGGAGATAATAAGAGTTAGACTAGTGACGAAAAAAAAAAAAAAAAAAAAAAAGAGTAGAAGGAAGAAAAGAAGAAAAAAAGAAACAAAAATGCTAGTTTCACGACCTTGATCGATATGTAAACAATTTCTTGAGCTCAACGATATACTTGAGAACTGGTCGCGCAATTATTTTTTATAAATCTTTTCGTGCTATTATAGGGAAAATTATCGTGGAATCGAAAGTAACCGAGGATCGCGTGACTGCCAGTTTATGTTGCCCGAGGTTTTTTTTTTCTTTTTTCTTTCTTTCGCAGAGGACTTCGGGCATTGCACTTTTTTTTTTTTTTTAATTTCATTTTATTCGACGTTTCTCCAGATTACAGTTCTCTCTCGGTCAGACATCCGCATTTTTTTTTTTTTTAATCACTCATTAAATCGAGTCATTTCCCTCGACCTTTCGGCCGGGTAAGATATTCCTTTTCTCAGAGCAGTTTAGAGCACGCGAGGTCAGTCCTCTACTGCGCATGCGACATCGAGACTCTCTGATAGCGCGCACCAACGCTGTGTGTGTGTGTGTTGTGTGTTGTGTGTGTGCCTACCTGTCGATTCTAACCTAAAACGTAAACTACAACACGATTTCTCCGCGTATTGTATTCGTGTGAAAACTCAAGGTTTTTTTTCTCGAAAAAGAAATAGAAAGAAAAAAGAAAAAAAATTCTTCGTGGCTTTTTGGGTTGCAAACGAAACCGCTCGATTGGAACCAGTTCGCTACAATGAGTTACGATATGCATCGTTGGAGTTTCAGACAACTTCGTGGAATGCGAATCGTCGATATTCGAGGTTATGTATCGAAACACCTGTTCGTGCTGTGATGTAAGTTTATGAGTCACTTTTCACCCAATTAACGCTTTCCCAATTGTTTACCCTCTCGTGCTAATCCGAGCTGCGAATACGAGAGAGAGAGAGAGAGAGATCGAGAGAGGCGCAATAAGACAATAGAATGCGATAAGTAACAGCCGGAAATCGAAGCGCAATACCGTAGGTACGTGATTCGAGTTACGAAAACGTTTTAAGTACGTTCTCTCGGCCAGTTTTCAACTGTTATCGAGGGGTGGGGGGGGGGGGGGGGAGGTCGAAGTCCTCTTCTGTCTTATTTCGTTGAGTCGCTGTTGGACAGTTTGAAATATATAATAAGCTTGTTATCGGGTATAGAATCGAATATAGAAGATAGACGAACATAACACGCCTGTTGCATCTTCATTCAGTAATAGCTGTAATATTTGTAACGTTACACGTACTTTTTTTTCTTTGTTTCATGTGGGGAAACTTTGAACATTGATCATTCATTAACAATCATTGAAATTTCGCATCATTTTAAACAAGTCCAAAGAATTTTTATAATCATATAGGTACTTTTCTTGTGATACTTGACTATATTTATATAACAATCATAATATTAAAAACTGTTTTCGAGGGAATTCAACTTGAGATTAAAGTGTATTAGGATTTTTTGAAATTATTTTTTCAATACTTTTTTTTTGTTTCTTTTTTTTTTTTGTTTTTTTTGTTTTTTTTTAAATTATTTATTAGCCATTTTTGTACTTTAGAATTTTTATAAAGTTTTTACATAGCTCTTCACGCTTCCTTAAACTGTTTATTTACATTTCTTTGGTTATTTTCACACTCTTCATACTTTACATTATCTTGCACACTCGTTCTTTCTCATTCACTCAGCTTTTCCCTTGTTGCTCTCTCAAAATCTCTACAGTATCCGCATAAACTAGGTTTTATCTCGCCCCTCAAAATTCTATTCCATTCATTTTGATCCCCCTCCCCATTTTTTAATAGTTCATCCATCTCTTCTTGGAATTTCGCGTCCACTGTCTTCTTGAATTCTTGGCAATGACCAATATGTTCGATGTTTTCCTTTCCCTGACTACACAATCTGCATCTCTCGCCTTCGAAACCCTTATTGCCTGCCCTACCTACATTTCCTAACCTCATCCTGGCCCATTGCTCTTTATCCCTACCTTGTTCCCAATATTCTTCGAGCCCCACCCGGTCCTTCAGCCACTTGTATTCCAGGCAGTACCTCGATTTTTCAACTTGACACCAGTCGTTCTCTATCGGTTGGTCGCACAATATATTGCATCCTATTTTCATTTTCTCAGCAATTCCTTGTAGTCCTTCACCCATTCTTATCATCTCCAACGATTCTCCGTCCAATACTTTTGTTTATGTGAGCCAATTTTTTCAAAATTATTTTCTTTGGTCAATTTTTGCAGTCGGGAGTTTTTTGAATTTTTTTTTTTAATGTGAAAATTGGTAGGAATATAATTGTTAGTAATTGTTTGTGTCCCTAAAACGAATTGTTGCTCTAATTTTTTTTTAATTTTAAAAAATTTAGTTTACTCAATTTATGCTGTTAATCATGTTTTCTACATTTTTTGCGAATGAAGAATATTTTATCATTTTTTTTAAAAGAGATACGCTATCTGATTTCATCAATGTGAATTATTGATAAAAGATATTGCAATGTTTCAAAAAAATTGTTGTGTCTTTTATAATTTCGATGATTCTGTGTCGGAGAATTTCTTTCAACAAATTTAGTGCTTTGTAAAAGTGCTTATATACAAATTTTCATAGTTCTATTGACACAATTTTCAAGCGCAATTTGCGCATCACTTTTCTTCATACATACTAAAAATACATTCGGCAAAATTGTAGTAGAAACGCTTTTTAAAAATTGTAGCACTTGCTTGACTAGTTAACAGGAAGAACATGTGTAGGTGCGAGAGAAATGGAAATAAATCTATCTCGCTTCACGAAGAATTGAGAGAGAAATAAGCAAAAAATTTGTGTAAGAGCGGAGGTTTCTCTTTTTTTCTTAAATCACAGTAGAGTTGTTTTTTTTAGAACAGACAAATTAATGGTAGATTTATAATTTTGTCGAAATTTATTATTATTATCATTATTCGTAACCAAAGTCCGAATACTAATTTTCGTTTTGGCTGCACTGTGTCCTAGCTCCAGAGTATTATCCCCCAAACGCTCTGAGGCTTGGAGGGGGAGAAAGGGGGGGGGGGGGTTGTGGTTCGTTCGTTATTGGCGGATGTCGAGGAGGGGACCTGGGCACGGGTTTTTCGTGATTGGTAGAAGGGGTCCAAGGACGCACAGCATTCCTTTTCTTTGCGCGCGCTCGAACGGAACAGCATTTTTTTCTTTTTCTTTTTTTTTTCTTTCTTCTTTTATATTCTTGCAAACGATCCGGCACACGGCTGCGAGAATCCTCTGGCTCGACGAACACGAAACGCGTTATACGCCTACGAAACTAACTCACTCAGAGAGAGAGAGAGAGACGGAGAGAGAGAGAGAAAGAGAGAGAGAGGGAGAGAGCCCATAGACCCTACGTTTCCCTATAACGTTTACCTCTCGGTACACACTAACCTACGCCACATTCCGACACATTGAACTACAATGAGATTGCCATTTTATTTTTTTATGTTACACTACACATGCCATCCGAATTACTACAAAGCCAAGTTTCCACCGAGCGTTCATTTAAAGTCTGAATGGTCAATCGTGCATTCTATTACACTGGGTGAGTCACACGCATTTCAAACATTGCTTTTTTTTTTTTTTAGTATTTACACTTTTATTTTTCTAATATTCTATTGTTTTGAATTTGTTAATATAACTGTCGGGTGTTTAGGCTTGAAAATGTTTCTGCATGAACGAGAGTCTTAATTTTTTCTGCAGGAATCGAATGTTGGTGAAAGAAATTTTCAAATATAGTATTTTAATTTCGATATTAATCGAATTTCATTTTTTAACAGTATTTTTTTTTTAAGTTCAATGTTAATAATTAAGTTTGAAAAATTGATTTTCTATTAAAGAAAAATGTTTGGCTACGATATTCAAGGGGATGAGTCTGAAATAGTCGAAAATACCCTTAAGGGTATTTTCAGAAACATATATATAATCTGCAAAAATTAGTATTGTGGATCTTTTAAAGTTCCTACTTTTAAATATAATGTTAACATTTACGAACTCCCAAATCTCGATAGAATTTTATTTATTTTCCAATTTAACGAAAATATTTTTAAAAATACAAGAAACAAAAAAAAAAAAGATCTTATCAACACAATTTCTCAGTTATCTTTGTCGAAAATGCAGTTTCCCTTCAAAGTTTTGTCTTTGTAAATGTAATTTTGGATGCTCGTAAAACATATTCAAAAGCATCCGACATCGGAATCTCACACGAAATCATTAAGAACATTATAAAAAATAGTCAAAAGTACGACCTTTCAATAAAACGATAAAAAAAATATATATATATATCCCAAATATTATAACGTTTTAATCAAATATTTTGCAATACACATTTTTTTTGTAAACGAAACTTTGAAAATCCGTCTAAAATATATTTCTGCCATATTATGTGCTATAATGTGAAAATATAAATCGATCTGTACATGTCATACATCTCTGAATTCAAGCGAGTTCCATCCAGGACATTTTCCATGGACGAAGTCAAGACTCATTGATAGAAAGTAATTCCAGGTGTGTGTGTGTATATACATATATATATATGTATATGTATATATATATATATATATATATATATATGCGTCGCTCGATGGCAGCACCAAAAGAGGGGTTGGAAGGGGCAAGAGCTCCCGAGAATCGAGGTGACAAAATGAAGCAGTGACTTCCGGTTTATCCTCTATCTTCATCCCCCCCCCCCCCCTTCTCGGCTATACTCCCGCCTCTTCGTCGACCGCGGCTTATATATTACTTTTATATTCCGAGGGATCGTCAGTCGCGTCACCGGCGAGAGCTGTATATATATATACATATATATACATATACATATATATATATATAGAGGCGATTCGAAATGGTGTGCGAGTCGGTGCGGTCTGCTAGTCGCGTGCTGCTGCTGCTGCTCGGCTCGGTGGAACTGCTGCTTGCCTTAGGGCGCACGCCACGCAGCAACGGCAACATAGCACACAGTTGGATCGAGTCTCTCTCTCTCTCTCTTTCTCTCTTTTTCTCTTTTTCTTTCTCTCTCGCTCTCTGTACTCTGAAAAGCCGCTCGACTATCATTCACTATTGGCTCTGGCGATGCAGATAGGCAACCGGCCTCGTCGTTTATATCTCTGCGCTGCTGCTCCTCTCCTCTCCTCTCCTCTCCTCTCCTCTCTCTATTCCTGCCGCGACATATACATGAATAGTGCACAACACTTGTGCAGAGTTGCGAGTCTATCGATCCCGGCCTGGCTCTCTTCCGCTCTCTCTCTCTCTCTCTCTCTCTCTCTCTCTCTCTCTCTCTCTCTCTCTCTCTCTCTCTTGATACCATCCCGCCGATCCTTCGATAAGTGCATTACACATACATATATGTACGCACAGACATGTACGCGAGCTTGTCATCAACGACGGGTTATTTCACCGTCACATATGACAGATGAGAAAAAGTTGCAACGTAGGCAGCAAAAAAAACTAAATTGAACATTTTATAGTTTTAACAGAAATACTGTGTCACCAGACATTTACAGAAACCTTGCGATCATTTGATACACATTTTTTTTTTATGCCAGTTTTAGAGTCATACAGAAAAAGAACACATGAATAATGTGTTTAAAAAAAAATTGTAATTTCCATTTTTTTATTCAGTATTTTGTATCGTTTTTATAAGATTGAAGAATTTGTTGTGTCTCTTATTTAATACAATTATTTCTATTTGACTTTTTTTTTGTTGTGTTTGAATTTAACAAATTTACACATTTTTTATCTAACTTCCAATTTGACATATTGAAATGTGTTTTGAATTGGCACAATAGTGAAGTAAAGTGACCATATTTGTTGACGATGAAAAAAAAAAATACTTTCATTACCGATTAGTAAAAAAAAAAAAAAAAAAAGAAAAAAAAAAAACAAAACTTTTCAACTCGATATTTGGTCCTCGTAATTTACGACAGTCAAATAACAACCAAGTCACGTAATCCAAGAACCATCGACGGTCATATTTCCGTAATCTGACGCAACAACGAATATTCCCGTAATTTTGCATCACAAAATGTTTGCACACGACGTTCGTTTGTCATTCTCTCACAGTATGCATCTATTTACTTCACGTCTTCAGGGTTCCGACAAGAACAAAAAAAAAAACAACAACAACAAAAAAACAAAAAAAGACAAAAAAAATCGTGGAATTGTATCGAAGAATGAATGCGGAATATTAAACACTAATGAATGGGCGGCGTGCCGGCTGTTTCTGACTCTCTGTCTCCTACGATGTTTCGTTTCCCTCTCCCTATTTCCGTCTCTTCTGCGTATAGTCGCGAGGTTGTTGTGTAAGTCTATATATTCGACGTATTATGCACGCCCGGTGAGGAGTCGACGAGGTGGAGGAGGAGGAGGAGGAGGAGGAGGGAGTTTTTGCTTCAAGGTGGGAGGGGGTCAGCGACCGTTACGTCATCGACGGTCCATGCTCGAGACACGCAGGGAGAGCCCACGGGCTCCACGCTCGACCTCTCCTTCTCTCTCTCTCTCGCTCTCTCTTTTTCTCTCTCTCTATCTTTTTCTATATCACTTTTTCACTCTTCCGCTGAATAACACCGTTCGTTCGTGACATCGCGCGCACGGATCCGACGGAAAAGTAAAAAAGAAAAAAAAGAAAGAAAATGTCTCTCGGTAACGAGGATGAGAGCAATGATCGCGTTCGACTCATCGTAACGGCCTCTACGTACGAAGGATAGACAGTTAACTCGACAAAATCGATAATGTTCACGCTAAACGTTGGAAACTCAATGAAATTACCGCCGCTTATCTAGACGCTAGAAAGCACTGTATAGTATAAAAAACGTTTTATTGATATACAGGGGGAAGGGGGAGGGGGATCTGTAGAACTTTGGAATTCCGAGCTAAAATAATGTAGTGCTATATAAGCTTATTAAAAATGCATTATTCGCATGACAAAAATAGTTAATTATTAAAAGGATGAAATTACATTTTCCTGTATTCATCAAAATTTCATTCTATAGTGAATTATTTTCATTCTGTTGGTATCGAGAAAACTGGACACTCATTAAAAAGAAGACGAAATTGAATGTTATTATTATTGCTGATAATAATATTGTATTTAATATAAAAAATATGAAAATTTCATATTTTTATAAATTATTATTTATATAAATATTGTATTTAATATAAAAATATAAAATTGAATATTATTATTATTGCTGATAATAATATGCAATTTCGTATTTATTACATTTATTTAACACACTTGAGAGATTTAAAAAAAAAAAACAAAAAGGTTGATCTACTAAAAACATTATTATCATTAGGGCAAGATAAATAAATGATATTCTGGACGACGGTTTTATATTTCGTATATGTAGAGCGTATGAAATGTTGAAATTTCACTATTTGCTCGGCATTAATCAGCGCTAAAAGCTTTTCACTCGAGCTTTATAGTCCATTGTCCAATTTTATATAATTTAAAAAGCACAAAGTGATAACGCTGTTGCCGTTCTTGAAATTTTCACCATAAAATGCATTGTCTCAATCATGTTAGTTGGAAACCCGGAAAATCGTAGACAAAGTTTTGAAAAAAATTAAAAAAAAAATAAAAATAAAAATGCAAGTAAAAATATTCTAATCAATGAATAATTCATTTTATACTGAATTTATTTAATTGAAACGCATTTTTACTACATTTATTTCAACAAAATTGTAGTTATCACTGAAATATTAATTGACACTACAATATTCATACACAAATTAATAAACAATATATAATTTAATATTTAATATTCATAATATTCTTTTTTTTCTCTCTAATCGAAAAAAAAAAAAAATTTATAATTATTTAATCCGTCGTTCATGGACTGAAAAAAAAAATTCGAAAATTCTTTTATCAACAATAATAATGTATGCGCATAAAGTGGTAACTGTAACTGTTTAGCCTCGTCTGGCTTTGATACAAATGACTGTACGAACGATAATAGACGTTTGCAGGCTACGCGAATCGATCGTTTCTCGTTCGAATTGCAGTTCCTTCTATAGACTCGCCGAGCTCGTGAAAGATACAGACATTGGCTCTTGAAGGTAACCCGTCAAACATTAGATATTGGCAGACTTCAGTCTTGCCACGGTTCACCCTGTCATCCGGGTTATTCTTTATAACATGCCAACAACCGTACCCTCTTCTCATGGAATGAGGTAAAACTGGCGAAAGAGATAGAGAGGAGTCGCCTGCTGTTCGCCGCTCGGTTGTTCCCATCAAACGTCGTAGTGCGCCATAAACGATGGATCTTCTTGTCTATCCCGCTACGTTGAGTGACGGATATCGATGGCCTTATCTCTTTTTTTATAATATATATATATATATTTTTGTTTTGTTTTCTTAACAAAATAGGTTCTAAGTACTCGGAAATTTTTTTTGAAAATTCTGTGGTATATATAAAAATGTTTTTATATATAAAAATTCTCCGCAGTGGACTGGTTTTGTCTCCTAATTTTTTTCGATTTTTTTTTGTTTGTAGGATAACGATTGAAAATCGTGGATAATTAAAAATGTGTAAAAAAGTGTTTAAAAAAAAAATAAGTGCCTTTTAGAAAAATTGCGGAAAATTCGGAAAAAATTCTCAAAAATCTTGTGTTATATATTATAAGCATGTTTTTATAAATTTAAAAAAATCCCACAGGTTTTATCTTCTAATTTTTTTCGATTTTTTTTTTTAGGGAAAAGATTGAAAATCGTAGATAATTAAAAGTGTTTGAAATTTTTTTTTTTTAAATTAGTAACTTTTAAAAAAATATATATATATATTTTATTTTAACAAAACACCTTTTGAAAAAATCTCAAAAATTCTGTGTTGTATATAAAAATGTTTTTATAAATTTAAAAAAATCCCACAGTCGACTGTTTTCATCATCGAATTTTTTTCGATTCTTTTTTTTTTCCAGAAAAAGATTGAAAATCGTAGATAATTAAAAGTGTTTAAAAAAATCTTAAAAAAAAATTAGTACCTTTTAGAAAAATTGTGGACCCAATCGGAATGGTCAATGCTCAAAGACCCAGGTGAAATGCCCCATATAAGTATACACACACATATATATAAATAGATCGTGAACGAGATTATATGCTACATAGAAAATGAGGATTAAAGTTCGCGAGCTCGGAGAAATAAGAAAGAATTAGAGACGTGAAAGAGGGTGCAGATACAGAATGAAAGAGAATAGAAGAACATAATGAAGGGAACTCGTTAAGCGGAATCTCATTAATACCGCGACGTTCCAACGCGCGCCTTCGTCGCACGAGAAGGAACGCACGCCCCTCTCTCTGTCTCACTCTCTCTCGTAGGCATTCGATAACCTCTCGGGTCGAAGACCCCCGCGTGTGCGCGGCCCTCCTGTCGTATAGCCCGCGTGCTTCCGCTCCTTCTGCCCGGAAATTCTCCCCCGCGGCCAATCGACAGCAGTCCTTTGTCTGTTAATTTCTCGAGCTTTCGCGAATTCTGCCCCACCAACCTCATCCGAACTTAAGAACCATTGAGGCTGAATTTGACTTTTCGGATATCCCTTTAAATGCAGCCACTATTTTTCGCATGAAAAAAAGGGGGCTTTCTGCGTGTCTAATAATTTTTATCTACAGTTTTAAGAAAACAAGAGGCAATAATAATTTTTTTTTTTCGCAACAATGATAAAAAGGACACATTTATAACTCTAGCATTAATTTCCCTACCGAATAATCGCTCCATCGCGACTAAATCAATTGAATTAATGAGAAATAAAAATGATATTTGTAATCCAAGGTTAGTTGGTTATTCTTTTTTTTTTTAAATAAATAATAATGACTCATTATCGAGCAGGAATAAACATTTGCAGGCTTTAGCAAGAATGAAAAAATACATTGAAACAATTATTCTCTCACAATGAGTGATAATATTTTGTGGCTTAATGATCCATAATAAATTTCGTGACAAAAATATTTGAAATACATTTTTAATGAAAATAGTGGCCATCACTTCTGCTTGACATTTTACAGTATTTAATTGCAATGGAGTTTTGCCTTTTTTTTTTTCGTAGAAAAATTAATGGTAGTCATAAAAGTGCCAGAAAAAAGAAAAACTAAAAACAAAAACGAATGTTGTTCACGTTGCTGGTGCAACTGTTAACGGGGCGTGTAACGACAGTCCAATCAGAGAGCGTCTGGAATTTTCGTAATTTCAATAACTTCATAAACACTAGTGTAACTAGGGTAATTAATTGCCGAGTCCATAAATTTTACGTAGCCTTATAAAACGGCGCGCCAATTAAGAGTACAAGAGAAGAAATTCATGCTGCTTCCCTATCGTTATTATTATTATTATTATTATTATTTTTTTTTTTCATATTTTTCATCACCAGCGACAATTTTTTTTTCTCATTGGGAGTCTGTGGTGTGGATACTATTGATTGAAACCTTTCCTACAAGCGCCTCGTTATTGCGGACAGAGCGAGTCGCGAATGCGTATCAGAAAAGTGAAGCAATCGAGCGTTTCTTCGAATGAAAATAATATTTCTTTCTCTCGTGGCATGAGACACGTCTTTTCCCGGGTTTCCGATGGTTATTTTCTCGACGGGTGGGTGCACCACGACGACGACCTATCGATCCCTGGCTCTCATTCGACTCCCTCTCTCACATTCTCTCTCTCTCTCTCTCTCTCTCTCTTGCTCTTTCTCTCTACCGCACTCTCCTGTTCTCCTCCTCTTCTATTCCTCCCGCAGCACCCGCGTCCGTGGACTTAATTCCTACATGGGCAATTACTTCGCGGGCGCGCACACGTTTCACCTGGCAAGCCAGGCGACCAGCAACGTCGAGACGTATACACATCCTATATATATATATATATATATATGTATGTATATATGTATAGATGTGTAGCAGTAGTGGTGGCGTGTTAATTTCACCGAGAACCTCCTCCCGAGTTTAGTTCACGTGTTCCAACGCGTTACAGTAATAACAGTCGTGTATTGGTAGACACACTGTATATAAGATCCAGAGGGATAGTAGTAGGATAGGAAGGAAGGAAGCCCAAGCAGGCAGCGTGTACAGAGCCGCGATGACGATGGATAATGTACATTGCGGAAGACCAACGCAAGAAGGAGACTAGCAGACGTTAAATTACTCGAGGGCTCCCGACTGTGCTTCGCTCGTACTGTAAAAAGTACCGGATGCACCTGAGAAATCACTTCATAATGAAATCACAAAACGCAGTTGAGATCGTAGGATGCTTTTGACACAGCGAAATTGATAGTACAAACTTTTCTAGAAAACACATCAGTTCTCATCAGACTAATGCAGATCGGAGGATTTGGCGATATTTTTATTTGGATTTCTCGAAAATGGTATATTTTTGAAAAAGTTCTATGTTACAGCAGTAATTTTTTTTTTTTTTGCCCGAATTTCAGAAAGCGAACAATAAGAAATCAGTTTTTCGATCGCCTCGACTATGCAGACAGATTATTAACCATTTTTTACTCTTCGAGGAAAAAATTAATTCGTAAAAAATATTATTCAGAAATAATTAAATGTGTGTGTGTGTGTGTTTTTTTTTTAAGTCATATATACTGTCATATATATATATATATATATATATATATATATGACAGTTCTATAGCCATGAAATTCCTTCTGGAAGCAGTAGAGTTCACTCGACTCGTTGAAAATTGTTCTCGTCCTCGAGAATGAGGGATGGTGGAGTCCTCTGGCCGCTTGTTCGAAAGTGGTCCAGTTTTGCGCTGAGCGAGTATGGAAATAATTCGTAAACGCTTTTCTCTACACGATTCGTCCCTGAAGTTACACGAGTCTCTCCGGCCGTCCGTGAACGTGCCATTGCGTTTACTACCCGAGCGTCGGACCGCTTTTTTTCTCTCGCTCGTTCTCTCTCAGTGGCTACATATGTAATCGTTGCAACGTAAACATTACCAAGGGGCGAGGCAATCAGCAATATGACGAGAGTCGTCATTTCCGTTCGCCACGATTACGTCTAACGATGTCGCTCGAGCAGGCCGGCTCAATATCGTTTCAACTGTTGTTGGCTATTGCTGTTGTTGCAGTTTCTTTAGAGCCTCGCGAAGTACTCTTGAGTACGAATTCAATGGGTCTCACTCTCTCTCTCATTTTATTTTTAACTCGAAAACGAAATCGCTTCAGAATGTTCCCATTTCGCGCATGATGACTTTCAGAGTATTCTCTCTAAAACTTCGGATTCAGAAAAATTTCATTTCATCCCAATTTAGAAGAGAAATAATAATAATAGTTTCATGAAGAATAATTTCGGAGATTTTGTTAAAAGATTTTTCGAGGAATTCTTTGTCTCGATTTTTTTATACTGGGTAGGTCGATGAGTGGCTGCAGTAGTTTTGAATAAATCAATCGAACAGGTACAATTCTGATTGTGTAATTTCTATGCGTTTGTTAGACACCAGAATTCTTAGGTTTAGTAAGTTATATGAAAAAATGCTAAAGTTGCGCCTTTCTGGTAAGAAGCTAAAGCCATTTTGTTTCATAAAGCATGAACAGTGATTGGTGTGATTTTTGTCAAACGATGTTCATGTTTTTAGATATAAAATGTACACGGTACCGAAGTACTGTGATTCTGGAAATTAAAAAAAGTAAACAATTTATGCAACAAAAATACATCTGTTAAAAAAATGTAAAAAAAACGCATTGATACGAAAATTGACCCTGCGTAGAAAGATATCGTGGTCATCGAAACAAGTTTTATAATCAAGCGCAAAGCTCTCTCTCTCTCTCCACGAGCCTTCCTATTGAAGACGGAGAGCTCCGCGTCGGAAGGTTCGGTCTGTTCGTGCCTGTGTTTCAGGACGATATGGCAACGTTGCGCAGCATGCTCACAGACAGGGGCCTCCGAAGAGAATTGCCCGCTGCGTGGCAAAAGGCGCGCTCTCTCTCTCTGTCTCTCCGTAGATCCGTGGAGTTTTCGGTGTTTCCCCGAGGAGGGTTGCGCGCGCTTCCCGCGACCGCGCAGTACGTACGGGCCACGTGCCTCGGAACTGCCGCTACTTTGGTTTGCGCATGCGCTCGCAAACATTGCTGCCATGTTGCGCCAAGGTGCGATCCAATGGGGAGACGCGGTGGCGCGCACCTCGCGACCAACTCGGGCTCCGATTGGCTGCGTCGGTGGGTCGTTCCCCGGTCTCGATGTTTTTACGAACTTCCCACGCGAGAGAGCCCCGTACCTCCGTCCAGATCTAATTTCGAACCGCTCGAAAGACCGTCTTCTGCTCTCTCTCTCTCTTCTCTCTCTTCTCTCTCTTCTCTCTCTCTCTCTCTCTCTCTCTTTCTCCTTCTCTCTTTCTCTCTCGCACACCTCCCTTTATATGCTTTTCTCTCGGTCTCTTTATTTCTCCGTCTCTGTTCCCCTACTCTCTCTCTCTATCTCGCTCTGTCTCTCTCTCCGTTATCTCTCTATCTCCTCTTCGCTCTTTCTCTCTACAGCGCTTCTCGTACACGGTGGCCCTGCGGAATTGCATCCATGCAAAAACAAGGGGCTTACGCGGCGCCAGGGCCGACTGTAGAATATTATCCGACTGCGTGGAATCTCGACGAGAGAGGACACCGGCAACTCGAGAGTTAGTATACTTTAATGAAAAAAAAAGAAGAAGAAGAATAAGAAGAAGAAAAAAAAAAAAAATTAAGTCTGCGTAGACGAGGAGCAAATATGAAAAGATAGCGCAAGATTGGAGCCGAGGATACGGCTTACTATGTACTTCCTTTCGTAATACGTCTCGTCGTACTTTGATCAGACGACTTTTCATGCCACTTTATCTAACATCTGTGTCTATATATCCGACTATCTATATTTTTCAACAATTATTTCAGCATCATTTTTTTCAGTCTATCGTACGAAACGAAAACTGGAAGAGAGAGGGAAAGAGATAGAGAGAGAGAGAGAGAGAGAGGGAGAGAAAAGCATTTTGAATGCACTATCTATTGTTCCAAACAGTCTTCTTGAATGCGATGTGACCCATTTTCGGTGAGAATAAAGTAATGTTTCTTTCTCTCGTCATCATCTCCTTTATTTTATATTCTCTATACAAAAACAAGGAAGGCTTTACGCCGTGGAACAAAACTTAATGGTCTCAACATTCAGGTTTGGGTGCCATTCGAATGGAGAAGCATTTTTGTTTTGTTTTGTTTTTTAAAAAGTAAAATAATTACGACTAATTATTTTGCTGAATTGAAAATGTTCAGGCTTTTTTTTTTTGCAGTATATTATGAATAGTTTGGTGTAATTATTATTTTCAATGAATAATATTTTATAATTATTTAGTGATAAAAGTATTTGTATTACTTTTTCATTTGGATGACGGTGCGTCCGTCGTAAATCAACCATAACATTCAGTTTTACTGCAAATAAATTATTCTGATAAATAAGTAAATACATCTGTTAGTTTTTGTAGTAAAAAATGTTGTTTGTATATTACGATTTCTTTCATTATTTAGTAAAATAACAAAAAAAAAAAGTAAAATTGTCATATTACAACTTTTTAATTATTAGATTTTTAAAAATGCAGAATAATACATTTTTGAGAGTTGCAAATTTTTCTTTTGTCGCTAATTCACAATTTTTCTTGTTGCAAAAAAAGTATTTTATAAATTATAGTTTGTGAGCAAATAGTTTCTGTAATTTTCTATTTCAGTTTCATAAAACCTGAAACTTATTTTTTTCGTAAAAGTAAAAAAGAAAATAAGTTTTTGCAAAAGTAAATTATCCATAACATCCAGTTTTACAGTAAGTAAATTATTCTGATAAATAAGTAAACACATCTGTTAGTTTTTGTAGTAAAAAAAGGTTGCTTATTACGATTTCTTTCGTTAATTAGTAAAATGACAAAAAAAAAAAAGTAAATTTGTCACATTACATTTCGTTAATTACATTAAAAAATTAAATTAATTAAATTTAAAAACTGCAAAATAATTTTTGAGAGTTACAAATTTTTCCTTCCTAGCTAATTCACAATTTCTCTTGTTGTAAAAATTGCAGAAAAACTATTGTATAAATATCTCTGTTTTACAAAACTAAAAACTTATTTTATTCCGTAAAAAAAAAAAAAAAAAAAAAAAAAAAAAATCTATTTTCATGACCAAAATTTTGTTTGTCACAAGAGTTTATCTTTTCATTGCGTAGTATAGGCTTCTCGTTCGTCGTCCGATTATCCTAAGCCGTGGGATCTCCGCGAGAGTACACGGAGGGAACTTTTAGATAGCTTGGTAAGAAAGCAAAAACGAAAAAAAAAAAAAAAAAAAAAAAAACAGAAAAAAAAAAATTGCGGAAAGGCTGGATAGACGACGAGCAAACATGAAAGATAATGCAAGATTGAGCGAGAATCCGAGCTACAAAAACCTCGTTGAAAATATGGTAGTTGTTGATTACACGATTCACGAGCCACCCCCCTCCCCCCCCCCTCTCTCCTCGCCATCATCTGTATATCTATCTCGTCTATCTATATCTGTCTCTCAGCATTTGAAAACGCCGCGTCATCTCTCTCGTCGGATGCCCTCGCCGGCTATATGGATAAGAATTATTCGAGCCTCCAATGATGCCGTTGTTCGTTCTATCTCACTTTTTTTCCTCGCTCTTTCGCTCTTTCATCAACATCGCGGGTTTCCTATTTCGCACGTGTCGAGCGCATGACGCGAGCACCAAAGGACGATGCACCGCGAGCTTAACATATATATATACATACACACACACATACATATGTATGTATGTATGTATACTTTGTCGAAGGTATATGCTGTGTACATATATATATCGATGCGAGCTTCCGAGCTCCGATGCGAAAGACCATTGTTCGACCATGTCTCTTTCTCTCTCTCTCTCTTTCTTTCTCTCTTTTTCTCTTTCTCTCGATGTATGCGCGAGGAGCGAGCGAACCATGCCCTCCTTACGTGTCGCGAGGCTCTCTCACGAACTGGGTGCAAAGTTTATCGGGTCGGGTCACTCGAATACATTTCCGCCACGCGGCGAGTGTACAGCCCACGACGCGCGACGGTCACACCCGCTTTCACTGTACGTCCTTATATATATATATATATACATATATACATATGTATATGTATATAAGATCGTCGTGGAAAATCGACCTGCTCGTCGCGCGGTATTTCGGTAGTGTCATCTAAAGACGCTAAAACCATCCGGCGATCGATATTCTCTCACACATACATGCAAATGACTCATTCAACTGTGTAATCAAGAGAGGATACAATCACAGTCTCTCTCTCTCTCTCTTTCTCTCTCTCTCTCTCTCTCTTAGAGAGAGTTCTGGTGGGTTGTGAGATTTGTGACGTAGGAGGCTTTCTGATAAGCCTGATGGTCCGGGGTCGTCCCTGGACAATAGATAAGAAAGCCAGACTGGTTTATATATGCCAGTTAGTCATGTAGGTCTAACTGGTAAATGTTGAATTTTACAGAGAATACGAGTATCCAGGTGTTGGCAAATTATTTGATGATAGAAATTAATTTTTTTTATTAAAAAAGTAGTGATTGTAAAAAAATGTGGGGTTTGGTTTAAATGATTGAACGTGGAAGTCATCGTCAGGAAAATTTGGAATTATAAGAGAAATAGCGAAAATGGAGTTTAACATTTTTTGATACTTTTTAGAATTATTATTAGTAAGTCTTGTTGGAGTCAAAGACGTTTTAGTTTTTTTTTTTTTTTTTTTTTTTAGGAAAGAAAGAAACAAAGATATATTTATTTGTTTTTCAGCTTCACTACTCGCATTGCATGATTTAATTACGAAATTACGTTTGAAAATTAAGCACAGACTGGAAATTTGTAGTATTCATTAGCACTAATGAATAGTCTACAAATTAATTGGTCTGGAAGAATTGATCAATTAGTTAGAGAAAATCGATTACCATGAAAATGAGTAATTTTGTATTCTATAAATTCGCGACTATTGCACTCTTCACTTTATCCTATTTCATTTTGTTGAAATGAAAATTTAAAACTTAAAATTTCACCTCGTAATCGCCTAGTCGTAATGTTTTGTAGATCTACAAAAATACTAATTTTAAATGCTAATTCAGAATTTCAATTTTAATCGAACTTCAAAATATTTGTATCCAAATAAAAAAGACTTATGATCTTCATATTAGTCCAGTAACAATCTTCAGTCCTTGATAAAGAGCAAAGAATAAAATGAACAATTTACTTCGCGACAATCTCAGTGTCTTTCGTATCCACTGAAAAAGCACGTATCAGCAGTCACCAAAGTCGCGAAAGTTTTTCCCATGACAAATTTATACCTGTGTTATAAAGGTCGTTACGACCGATGTCTTTTTATCAGTCGAGCCACCTGCATCGACTTTTTTCTCTTTTTTTTCCTTGTTTTTTCTCTCCTCTCCGTCCATCTCTGTGACTCAGTCGTTTGCCGAGGTCTCCTGTACACATAGCAGCAAAGCAAGTGTACATTGCCTCTTGAGTGGCAAAATATTCAGGGTGTGGCGGGTTGGCCTTCGCAGACAATAAAGGTCGGGGAGAGTCTCTTTGGGGGCGTACCGAGCGTTCTTCTTAGGGGGATGGTATCATCGCGGAAATGCGAACCATTTCACGAAGCTCCACATGTAAATTACCTGTATTTGAATATATATATATATTTTTTTTTCTTCAAAACTATTTGCCCTTCTCAGTATTTTTCTAACGATTTAAAAATTTTTTCATCTCATTGCAGGCCTACGCAGAGCTACATAAACATCAAGAGTAGCAGTCCGGTGTCACCGCGTACAGCTGGCGGTGGTAGCTACGTTCAAGGGACCCCGGGAACACCATCGGCAGGCGGCGCGGTCGGCCCACCAGGCGGTGGCAGCGGCGCGGGGGCCACGGGGGCCGCAACCGGCACTGCCGTCGGCAATTACGTCACCGTGCCTGTTCCCAGTGGCCTCCGCTATGTACACCCTTATCCGCCACCACCACCGGCACCATCGGCCCCCGTCAATCAAACGCCACCCCCGCCGGGAGCTACGGCGGCCTACACCAGAGACCCTTACAGAAATGCTACGCCGAACGTAGGTATTTTCGATCCACGCGATCGACTTCCGGCAATTAAACGAGCTTAAAATATATCAAGAAGCAAATGCTTTAGCACGAGGTACGGCGTATATATAACGTCGCGAAAGTATTGTACGTAGAATTCGCAGTTTAAAGACCCTAGAGGCAGGAGTTTTGAGTACGACAAAATGTATTAATAACTTTAATGTTGTGAGTAATAACAGAGGCAAAGAGGGATTGGGATACTGTAAGGGATTTTATAGGCGAGACGAATGTTCAAATGGATGCTCGGTTGAGATTTTCTAACTTGTTGATTTGGGATTGGACAGCCGAAAAGCTGTATAAGGATACACTAATGTCGAACGAAAAAAAAGATATGATTCATTTTTTGATGTCGGTTAAAATAGTCGTAATTAATGAAATTAGGTGCATTATTTCATGACATCTCGATGAAGATCTGACGATGACATCTCTCAATCGGCTCCGTAATTTTTTATACTAAAGTACTTGTGAAAAAAACACGTACCGAATTTTTTTTTTACATTTTTTAAAAACATTTTTTGACATTTTTCAAAAAACCTACGTTTTTGAAAATCTGAAAAGATTCTGAAAAATCTTATAAAATATAAGAAAAATGTTGAGCCCTCTGCGAAGATGAAGATTTCATAACTGTCAAAGATAGATTTGAATAATAAAATAAAAGATTAGAATGCATTTTTGGGATAATAATGAACGAGAAAGCTATATTAAAATAATATCAGGAGCATTCCGTGACATCTGGATCAGGATCTGCCGATGATGTCTCAGATGTACTCCGTAATTTTGAATACGAAAGTGTACTTGTCGAAAAACACGTGCCAATTTTTTTTTTTTTAGATTTTTTTAACACTTCACCTAAGATATAATTTTTCGAAATTTTTCTAATCCTCATTTTTTTTTAATTTGAGAAAATGCAAAAAATTCTTCTTTTAACACTTTTTAACTGAGATATAATTATAATTTTAAAAACGTAGGTTTTTAAAAAAAATTCAAAAAACGATATCTCGGGTAAAAAGTGTTAAAAAGATCTAGAAAAATGTTGGTACGTGTTTTTCGATAAGTACTTTTGTATAAAAAATTACGGAGCCGATCTGAAATGTCATCGCCACATCTTGATCGAGATGTCATGGAATGCCCCATATATAAAGAATTGCAAAAATGGAAAAATATTAAAAGAAAAGATTAACGTCTACATTTTTTTATTATCAGATCTCGTGCATTACGAACAATTGAATGCATGTCAACATCAATTTTATTACGATAAATTTTAAAAAATCATGTTTTTTTAAACTAAATTTGGTGTCCCCACCATTCTATTAATTAGGAAGTTATGTATTTTTTTTTTAAATAGTGGAGGATTCTTAAGATCCAAGATTCGATTAAAGATTGTGCAACAGATTGGTCACGCTTGGTGTGAAGGTGTATCGCACCGCCTTAATGTCATAAAATAAATCATTATACTCGCGTTTTTATTTGGAAGCGGAAGCGTGTTAACGTTGCTAAGCTCTCTCAGCTGAGAAATCCTACGCGTAGACAATAACGACGAAATAATATTAATAATAACGAGCGAAATTGAATGTAACAAAACTACATTGCAAGAGACTGTAATGTGTCTCCAGGCTTTTTAAAATTTATAATTAACATTGAGTAACAGCTCGTGAGTTTGGAGTTAAATTGGCCAGCAGCGTGATTGTAATTAAGCTATTATGACTAGATGAAAATTTGTATGCAAATTACGATTGCAATCTTGTAAAAGCGTAATTGGAAAATGTAATCTAGACGTTCAACGAAAATTATGACGATAACAATAACAGCAATGATCTATTTGTTACATATCAGTCTGCGAGTAATAATCTACTCGGTGCTTGGAATAATATTTGTCAAAGTATGAAAGTGTTGGAGAGTCGAGAAAATGGCAGTTCATACGCTGTCGCGTTGCGCTATGAAAGAATAACGAGTTCCGCGGAGAAAAGCCGGTATTTTTAATAAAAATTATTCTAGCCCGGCTGTGCGTATACGATGAATGAATCGAGTACGTTTGCACGAAGCTTTTCTTGTGAGCCCGTGATGGAGGTACGCCTGCACGAAACAGATAGCTTTGACCTGTAACGACAATGGCCCGTAACTAATAGTCACGGCGTTACACCGGCGCGAGCTGGATAGAGTGAGGCAGGCGGGCTTGCGTGGGCGGGTGAAAGTTGTCTTTCCCCATGCGGCTTCGCCCTCCTCTCGGCTCGCGCTGGTTCAACTCCGCTGCTGCTGCTGCTGCTGCTGATTCTATGCCGTTGCCGTTGAGGTTGTCGCCGCAGGGCCGAGGCTGCGTTCGCGCATCTCACGAACTTCGACATGCGATGCCGGCCGGGAATGCAAACACGTCGATGCTTCGGCAGGCTTGGCTTCCTCCTACTTGCGACTGTTACTTGCGCGGCACAACGCGCTCCTCGTATATGCGTCCTTTGTTCGATTTGCGATTCACGTCGGGTCCGCGTCTCTTTGCTGAGGCAACCGGCATGCAACACAGAAGCTAAATGGGAGAGACGAGAGCTTCCCAAGGTGTAGCATGCGAAAAAAGACGTAGCTGTAGTTATTATGAAAGGATTCCTTTTTTTTTTTTGTTTTTTTTTGTTCTTCAAAAAGCGAGCTTGGAATTTATGAGAACGTGCGTACAATAGAAACGCGCAGAGTTTCCATTTTTTACATCCTCAAAGGTTGACGGTGTAAAAAGGATAGAAAACGAAAAATAAAAATTGTGATAGACCGAATTCGATGATTAAAGGGGACGTACTCGAGTCGCAAAAATGATTTTAACAACGGAATCATTGAACCGGGTAGGCGGTAGCAGGCCACGGATTAATCCAGCCCATCACCCGAGGCTTTAATCGCCAGATTTAATAAATCCCTGCCAGTTCATAAAGCTCGAATTTTTCCAATATTTCGACATATCTCGATTTTACAAACTCTCTCTCTTTCTCTCTGTATCTCACTCTCCTTCTGCTTCGCAATTTTTCCACCCATGCGACGGGGCAGCACCTTTCATGCTTTGCGGAAATAATTCGGTTGTCGCGTGATACTCGACAATATAATCATGTAACTTTCTCTGTCTGTCTATGTGGCCTATCCCTCTCTCACTATGATTACAGCCGTTTGGTCGTCACTTACGTTTCGGTACTTCCTTCGAAGACTTCCACGCCATAACCACACCCACCTTCTATTTATAGAAAGATAAATATACTATACGTGTGTCTTGCAATGCGATTTATCAGGTAGAAAACCTGTAGGTAGGGTCTTCTTCTTCTTTTTTTTTTTTTCGGAGACTGAGGAAAAAGTTACCAATCGATTGGTCAGGAACGTACGGAACGTTGAAAGACGGACACAGACCATTCATAAAAATACGTGTACAACGGATGTGCGCATAGCTAGCGTGATTGTTCGATTATTTTCTTTTTTTTTGTTTTTTCAGGTAAACGAGAGGGTGGCAATAAGTGTGAGCAGCAGTCCGGTGTCGCAGGTGGGTGTCGGCGTTGGGGTTGGCGTTGGGGCCGGTGAATACGCTGTGAATAGTCGAGGGGACCGTCCACGAATATCCCTGCTTCCACCTGCCTCGGTTGCCCCGGCGCCCTCGCCAACGGGACCTGAGTATCACGTTGCATCGGCGCGAA
Organism: Perithous albicinctus; assembly: GCA_964016905.1. Lineage (NCBI taxonomy): Eukaryota > Metazoa > Arthropoda > Insecta > Hymenoptera > Ichneumonidae > Perithous > Perithous albicinctus. The sequence continues at coordinate 10,557,240 of OZ024702.1, read as the reverse complement.
ATCCACGAGGAATGATGCCCATGCAAACGGATCAGTACTGCAATCGGGGCGTCGAAATGGCCACCCTCCAGGAGGCACCGCCTTTCAAGAAGATCCGACTTGGTCAGCCTCAAACGCAACCACAGTGTCAAACGATTTCGCCAGCGGACACCTGCATCAAACAGGAACACGTGCAGTTGCAACAGCCACTCAGGATAGATACGCGGGTGGGTTTTGACTTCCATCTTTTTCGACACTTAAAACGTGCATGCGTCTCGCGCTCTCGTTTTTGTAATAACTCCATCGAGCCAAAACGGTAAAAGCTTTTGCCACTTGAGATAACATTCCTCGTTGCATTCAACACGAGGAACGAGAATAGGGCGCCGCGTTCATCGAGCGTTCGCCACTTTTCCGACCTAGGCTCCGCGGAGTCGTATCTCATCGTTATAGAAAGTCTTAGGGTGCCTCATTTTTCGTGTGATTCATGCAGACACGAAAAAGGGAAAAGGAATGTAGAGTACGATTTTGCACATTGCTTACGCATTCATTTTCAGTTTTCACCAAGCCATATCTATGACGAAATATGATGTCCAATTTCGGTTTTCTTATAGACGTGGTTGTGGGGAAAATGGAAAGTAATGGCGAAAACCATCTGCCAGATTCTACTTTATATCCTTGTTATACAAAAAAATTAGTAACTGAAGTTCAATGATATTTGCGTTGTCAAAAAATTAAGTCATTTTTATGAAAAGATTCTAATCTATATATCAAACATTTTATAGAACGCACTTACAATTATGAAGAACTATTTAGTCCAATAATTTTACGACAATCAGAGAGATTTAAAAGTTAAAAAAATTCGAGTTGTACTGAAATTTGAATGTTTGCTACTATACATACAGATTTTTTTTTGAAACCGCGTTTTGGAGCCCAGTTAAGCACCCCAACACTGGAATCTAAAAAAACAAAAGAAGAAAACACAATATACCCGAAAAAAGTTTCTTATATGAGGAAACAAAAACGGGACTTTTCTGAAATACGATTCCATGGTATGGTTATGTGGGTTTCCTGTCCACCTCAGCCCGTGCGTCGGTACGCAGCGCTAGGATTTTTGAGGGTTGAAAGCCTGAACGGCGGTTGGTTATCGACGTCTCGTCAGCTATCCGGTGGCGACTGCTTTACCGACCCGCGCTCAAATCCCTTTTTAACGGATTTCCTGCTTATCTCTCAACGATATTCGAGCTTTCCTCTCTTGGATACATTTGCATCGCGAGATATGGTAACTGTATGAAAATCTTTTTGCTAGGAGCAGCCAGCAGCTGGTGCGTACACCCCACAGACCGAAGCCATTTCGCCTACACTACCAGAGCCTAGTACGCAGGAGGATGCCCAGTTCAGAAGCACGAAAGACGATTTGCTACAACAGATTGCCAAGGTCGACAGGGAGATTGCTAAACGTGAATCGCAAATAAGTAAGCTCCGGAAAAAGCTCAAGGAGCTCGAGGAGGCGGCTAGCAAACCCTTGGAGGCTGGGGGTCTCAAGCGACCTGTTGAGGAACAGTCGCAACCCGCGAAGCATCAGTCACTGGCGCAGAAGATCTATGCTGAGAATAGGGTAAGAATTGCTGTTGTCAAGTTGTTCAATTATTAGACCGATTCTCTCGCGACACAAGTAAAATTTTCCTGCCTGTCACGATAATTTATTATTTTTAACACATTTTTCAAGACTTACTGTTTAAAGAGAAAATTCATCTTGTATCATCGATACATTATCTTCGTTGGATTGTCCAAATTTTAACGTTTAATGACTCCTCGATCGATTGCAGAAAAAGGCGGAAGAGGCGCATCGGCTGCTGGACAGGCTAGGTCCGAAGGTGGAGTTGCCATTGTACAATCAGCCTTCCGACACAAATGTCTATCAGGAGAATCGAACGAGGCATCAGTCTTGCATGCGAGCGAGGCTCGTTGCGAGGCTTCGAAGAGAGCACGCGGAGCGCGCGTCTCTTCACCGGCAGCAATCGCAAACATACGCGATTCTCGTGCAGGAGTGGCACCGTAAGGTGGAGCGTCTCGAGGCTACGCAAAAGAGAAAGTCCAAGGAGACGAAGAATCGTGAGTTCTTCGAGAAGGTATTTCCCGAGCTGCGAAAACAGAGAGAGGATAAAGAACGATTCAACAGGGTCGGCGCTCGTATCAAGAGCGAAGCCGATCTCGAAGAAATCATGGATGGTCTTCAGGAGCAGGAGGTATTTCTCATTATTCCTACAGAGTTATCGAAGATTTTGAAGCAGCCACGAGATTTGGCTGAGTATTATCTATTAATTGGAACGTTATTATTGGTCGCGTGATGTGTGAAGAACAATTGTCATTGAGAGAGTGAAAGAGCAAGTGAAAATGTACCGTTATCTCGGAATCAAGATGAAAGAGAGAAAAGAGGAAGGCACGTTACTCAACTTCTTTCCGCAAATGTTGTTAATCTTTGTCTCTTCCTTGTTTGCCATTTCCTATACATGTGTTCAATTCGATTGTTAATCACTTTACCATCTCGACTTCGGGAGGGAGGCTTTATTCATCGTTGCTGATACTTGGATCGTGAAACTTTGCCAAAAATTCTGTTTGCACTCGCTATTCGTCTTTAACATTTATATTTTTTTTTTCGTAGAATGATTAATCCTCAGCACTTTATTTTCGTATCTCTGGGCGATCGATATTACGTAATGTCGACATTATCTGATTTTTCGATCATGTTTGGCCGAAGAATAATTTTTTCGTTTACGATTATCGTAAAAAAGGGTTGAGATAAGGCAGAATATTATTATTAAAAAAAAACAGCTATTCGTTAAATTAGTAGGTATCCGCTAACAAAAACGTAAAATCAATAAATTCTCATGGACCGCCTATGGTTAACTAGGTTTCTGTAATATCTGTCGACGAGCTTTACTGGTATTCGCTAACCTACACCAGCTTTGGTTTTTAACAAATGGCGAGAATGAGTATAAATGATATTACCTGCTGCAATTAACGTAACATAGGCTTACAAGATTTTCTTGCATTAACCACCTTTCACAATTTCTCGAGCTTCAGTGCAGCTTTGTGCCAGATTGCCCCTTTTTTATATGCTGAATTTCCTCGCTTCCTTTCTTGTTTTAATATATATTTTTGTTGTTGTTTATCACTGAAACTGAACTTCAGCGCTAGTTTTGCAAGCTTTATAAAATATTGCATTACGAATGATAATGATAAAACTGATTGATTCTCGGGAGATTTAGAGCATTGATATTCTCGCCTGGTCCTTCCTACCTGTGAGCGACTCAGGCAACCGCTGAGAATAAACCATATCGGCCGGATAATCGGACGGAGAAGAGTGTGAAATAATTCACCATTGGTGAATAGAATCCGTGTGGCAGAATGGAATTTATATTTAATGCAACGAGCATGTTAGAGACGATCACTATCAAAAGTATTTTTTTTTTTTTTTCTCTATCTTTTCAATACGTTTTTAAAAGTTTTTTTCTTTGCTATCGGCATAAAATCGCAAGATAACGCGAGCAAGAAGAAATCCTTAAGTTCGACGATCGAGAAAGTACCGTAATTGCATGAGTAATATCGATACCGCGATATGTTTATTGGTTCTCATTGTGCGATTTATTTCGTTCTTCTTCATCGTAATATCTATTTGTGGATGCTTCATGGAAGATTCCTTACCTTTACTGATTCCCCAGGAAGACATGTCGACAGAGTTAAAAAATTCCATTAGAGCCCGTCAGGTTAGTAACGTGCAATTGCTCTTTTCACCCTTGTTTTGCGGTATCACGTACCAATTATGGATTATTCGAAAAATTAAAAAAAAACGCCTTATTCGTTGAAATAATATTCTATTCAATTTTATTGAAACTCGCATCCGTAATTGGTATGTGCTTGCCAAATTACGTTTCATGTCCCCGTATTCATCGAGTAATATTACTTTTTTCATCAATAATCAATTTGACTGTCATTAATATTTAATTTCATCGCGTATACGCCAGTGTGAGTCTTAATAAATTTAATCATTGTGTATGTGACTGTTATCCAGATGGAGGACAAGAAGATGCGCTCGTACGCAGTGATACCACCGCTGTTGCTGGATACGAAACAGAGAAGGATCGCGTTCCAAAATCGCAATGGTTTGCTACAGCCGGAGGAACTCATGGCACTGCACAGCGAGCGCAAATTGATCAACGTGTGGAGCCCGATGGAGCACGAGCTGTTCAAGGAGAAGTATCTTCAGCATCCCAAGAATTTTGGAGCGATAGCTCAATCCCTAGAACACAAATCTGTTCCAGACTGCGTGCATCATTACTACCTCACTAAAAAAGCTGAAAATTATAAACAGCTGTTGCGGAAATCGCGGCAACGTACGCGTAGCTCCCGAAACAATCCTAACAATAAGGTGAGCGTGTGACAATGAAAAGAAGAAAAAAAAAAAAAACAAAAGAGGAAAAAAAGTGAATGAATAATAAAGACTATAGACATGTGCGTCTAGACCGGATTCGCCGAGGTAGCTGCCGATATTGGTTTCCCAACATCGAGCGGCTGTTGCCTCGCTTTAACGTACAGACGATGACCCCATTCGTTTCATTACAGGTAAACAATAGTAACTCGACACTTGGAGCGATAGATATATTAACGACAGGCGTTACGACGAGGCTGCAGCGCGAGCAGCAACAAAAGACGCAGGAGAATCCTCAGAGTAGTTCGGCGACAACGTCGACAACTTCAACGACATCGTCGTCGACTACGACGACGTCGTCGTCGTCGTCGTCGTCGTCGTCTACGTCGACAACGTCAACGGCATCGTCGACGAGCGCGACGACGACAAACACAACCGCGTCCAGCAATGTCTCGACAACGACCGCCACAACCTCGTCCGCCACCACGGCCTCGATTGCCACGACGTCTTCGAGTTCGAATCCGTCAACGGAAACGACCGCCACGTCAACAACGACGAGTGCCGTATCCGTCCAGAGTACCACAACCTCGACTACCAGCGTTCTCACTACGTCCTCGACGTCTAGCGCCAAGGACGCGAGAGAAGCAAACAAGGAGAACAAAGAGAACAAAGGCGACTCCAAGGATTCAATTGTCAAGGATGTCAAGGAGGAGTCACAGTCGAGCTCGGAGACGGCTTCCGGAAAAGACTCGAAAGCGTCGTAAGTCTTGCAATTTATTTGTTTCTAATGTTAATCGATTCTCTCTAAAATTATCCACTTATTGTTTTTAGTGTTAAGGTAATCTTCTATAATACATATTATTTAATATAGATTAGATTTTTTTGAAAAATATACGCCTGATCTTTGGGATAAAGCGAATATCGCTTTGGTTCGCTTTAATTCGCAAAGCTTCCAAAAAAAAAGGAAGAAACAAACATCTGAGTGTGAAATTTGAGAGCGGATTAACTTTAGAAATAATGCTATTTCCTATAATTTGAAACATATCGTTGTCACCGGCCTTTTTGAATTTCTTATTCAATTAATTAATCAATATTCTTTCCTGCGTGGGTATTTAAAGAATCGTTTTAAAGCGTTGAATTGCTAAACCTCTACGGAAATACTACGATGAATAGTAAAAAAAAAAAAAAAAAAAAAAAAAAAAACTATCGCTGTAATTTTTTAGAGATCTGCAAACTAGCCCGCCTCGTTCCACAGATCGTTTTGCAGCGACTTTTCATGCTCACCGGTCGCCGTTCGGTTTCAATTAAAATAGAAGCGCAGCGAGATTGATTGAGCGGTGTTCACTCGGCGGAATTCATGCGTTGTTCAAACAGAATCGTATTCGTGTCCCGCGCAGAACCCTCGCTATGATCGTGCGCGCACCCCTCCCCCCTCCCGCCCTTCATCCCCCGCGAATATCCACTTAGCGATTACCGTATACCCCAAGTTCGACGCTCGAAGACACTCCGAATTAAATGCAAAAATCGGTTTAATATTCACGCAGTTCTTAGCTACCGCGTCTATGCGACTATGACTTTGGCGTTTGTTCGTCATCGGAATGATAATAAGTGAACGAAGGACGGCCAAGGGGATTTGCCTGGGCGCAACGTCGAGCGCGGCGACTGCTCTGAGGTTCGCTCGGTTATTAGCAGATTGTAATGGTAATCAACGGTTATCGGTTAGCGGGGGCATTGTTTGCACAGCCATCCACTCGACGTTCATCATCTTAATTGACTAGAGTTCACAGATCTCATCGCCATTCGAATGTTGCCACGCGAACTTACAGTTGCGAATATAATGACCCTGATATGTCCGATTACAGCAGTTTACGCACAAGCGAAACGAGGTTCGACGGACCAGATGGAATTTCTATATTTAACAGCGATGCAATGTAGATGCTCTTTCTCTTTTTTTTTTTTTTTAGTGAATTCATTGCGTCGATTCTCTCCGTTTATTCGGTTAAAACCCCGTTTCTTTAAAATGTTCCCGATTTTTTTTTTTACAGTACCGAGACCGCTGGAACCTTGTCATCTTGCATAAATATTAGCGGGACGAACACTGCCTCGTTACAAACGGAAAAAGATAAAAAGAAGTCGGCAAGTGCGTCGGGCAGTGTGAGCAGCAGTAGGTCAAAGGACAAGAAAAAGGAAAATCACGCGACTCCTATGGAGACGAGTGACGAGGAAGCTCAGACGATCGACAACATCGGTGAGTGCAATAAAAATTATTTCAATCGTTCACAATGTCGATTATCAATTTGTTTACGTTATACACAGCGTATAACAAAAAAAAAATATATATATTTTTTTTCAGGCAGTTTATGAAATTATTAACTACCATTTAATTACAAATAACTACGGTAATCGCGAAAGGCAATATCCATTAGGTAGGCCGTCACGTTGCCATAGCTCGATGTGACCAATATCATTGAAATTATTAGTGATTCGACGGTCACTCGACATCAACGACACGTGTAACTTGGATGAGCGCTCGCGGCTGTAATAACTGTATTTACTCGTGTTTAATCAGCAATAATAACGGCATAACGTGTGTGCATCGATTTGCAATTCGCAAAGGGAGGTGCGTCAGGTTGACAGCATCATTATCCTAATTGTCGAGGACTTTGGCGCAAGTGCCCGTGACGTTCTACAACGAATAGCCGATCCATACTAAATTTCATTACAGCAGGCTTTTCTCCTGTTTTTCACTTTTTATAGCCCATTTCACGGTTTAAAAAAAAAACAATGTATGGGCAAAATCTGAAACGCCAGATTTTCAAGTGGGCCTATTTTGTTCATTTGACAGAAATCTTGTGCATTTTATGGATGCTTCTTGTTTAATTTGAAAAGTAACACAAAAATTGTGTAAACTTGACGAATTTATAGAAAACACATGCCAAATTAACAGACATAATTCGAAGTACGAATTTGGATTCGTAGTAAATTTTAGTACAATTTTGAATTCGTACAATTGGCGAGTAAAATTATTTAGGATAATTGAGGAACTACTCACATTGATATCTGTTCATTGACCCGACCGATGAATATTCGCATTAAAAAAATAGACCGTTATTCTAGAGCGCAAGATCCGCGCGTTTAACTTACCTTACAAAACATTATAATGATGCAAGCAGTCCCCATAAATCATGACTCGAGCCTCCAGAATACGGAAACTGATCGTCGGTGCTCGTTGCTAATACATTTCGCATCGTTTCACAATACTTAATCTCCACAGGAACTGGTAGGTTTGCCATTCAGCTGACCATTTAAAGAGACTCGTGATTCCCGTACGGGTGGGTTTTTTTTTTTTTTCGCGTTATTTTTATTAGGTGCACAATTAACGACGAACTTAATAAATTACGACATATATACATCACTGAAATAGCCGCATTTGGCACACTTTTAAACGAGACAGCTGTACCCCGCGTACATGAATACATTCCGAAGATTGAATTCCGCTCGTAGCGAATTTCACTTTGTCCATAAATACTTTGTTAATGTTCACTGCCGACGGAATTAGACAAAATTACATTTTCGAAGTACTTGCAAATTGCGCTATTACCATTTTTTAAATTTATTTAGATAATCTTATATTATTATTATTATTGGAAAAATCGTGATCAAGAGATAGCTCGCAAACGATAAATTGCAATTTAATAATAATTAAAACAAATTAGATTCCGTTAATGTCTGATATTTCACAGAAATACGCCGAATTGAATTTTCCGTATTTTTATCGGTCCGAGTTTGAATTATTAAGCGTAATTGTCATTTGACAATAATTCGTATTAAAATGAATAATTTGATTTTATAAATATGTAATTAGAAAATTTGATTTTGCCACTTTCCGCTTTTCAACTATTACAAATTGAGTCCTTGAAAACTTATAATTCACTGATCTTCCGAATTGCTCGTACCTTGAACAACCGCTGTCGTAGATTCTCCGTCACCGCTTGTCGTTCTATCATCGACGTTTGCGTGGCAGAGCTTTCTGTGCTTGTGTACGAAATAATAACTCGGAAATTTGCTGCCGCAGATTTTACACGGATAGTACTGAACGTTTAGATCCAGCAGTTTGACTTCTCTGCGTCGTCCGTCTGGTCGATTGGCACTGTTGTTTGCATTAGTGTTGGTCGTACCATCCGCGTCGACGGTTGGCAGAAGGTGTCTTCTCGCGTGTTTTCTGTAGCAGTAGTGCGATTTAAATGTGTGTCGACAGTAGCCGCAGGTGTAACAGCCCGTTGCGCTGGAACCGCCTGCTGTACGTGTTTCGATCGACGAATTGCCACCCTCGGGTTTGCCGTTCTCGTCGTTCTCTCCAGATCCGCTAACGTCGAGATCCTCATCTGGCGTCAAAAGCCTCTGTCGTTGCGGGCTCACTCCTGTCGTCGTCGTTGTCGTGGTCGTCGTCGTCGAGACATAATTCTCATTAAGAACACGATGAAATCTGACTGGACCGTCGCAACAGGCGACGTCGTAAATGACGCCCGAGCTGCTGGTACCTGGAGGCGCAGCAGGATCGTTACTCGACCTTGAACTACCGGCACTTCGGCGATGAACCGATTGCTCGTTAGCTGAAAATGACGTTCTCTCGTTACTCTCAAGCGGGCTCGGTACACTTTCGACAATTGAAATTCTGTCAGTATCCTTTTTGTCATCCTCTTCGGGTTCCTGCATTTTCTCTCTTTCCTCCTTCGTTCGACAAGCGGCAACTGAGATTTCCGGGCTCGATCGTATTTCTTGATGCTGACGTCGAAGTTCCAGGTTCGCTGGTTGCGGTGACGGCGAATTTTCCCTGAAACTTGAATGTAAAATGAGATGACAACTTGAGTCTATTAGAAAAATGGATAAAAGTTAAAGTGTTTATTAATTCTTCAAACCTATAGGGAATCGACGAAACAGGTGGTTCTTGTAAGATTGAGCTCGGTAGCATCGAGAGACTAGACGGTAACTGCAAATTTGGCAAATGCGGCAGTCCCACGGACGTCGAAGGATATAAATTCGGCTGGGACCAGCATAACGGTGGACCAACTAGTCGATTAGGAACCGGTCGGAGAACTGTTCCTGGACGTGATGTTGGAGGTGCTGGTAGAGGCGGCGGAGGACCACGAAGCCGGAGCAATGCAGCGCGACATTGCTCGAGGGCGCCAGGCATGTGCAACAAATGCGTTGCCAATAAAACGCTGTAGATATTGTCCAGTGTCACTTCCAGACGTCCAGTGTACATATAATTTAGCAGTGGAGCAAATGCCTCGCCACCTATTAAAAAAAAAAAATTAACGGCGCTTTTTAACTTGAAAGTTTGAGACACTACTCATTGCTTGAAATATGGCCCGCAATTTTTGCCTTTTCATAGAAAAATAAAAAAATTAAAAAAAAAAGTCGAGTGATGTTATACAGGTAATTACCGACGGACGAGACGGAGACTGAAGTCACGGGTGACGTAGCGTCGTCTCGGCCGGATGTCGACGTAGAGTTTGTCGCGGTTGCGAGAAGTGCCTTCAAATAACCACTGTGAGCGGCGAGAACGCCTCGGTGAGCCACAAATTGATGCTCACCCTCGTTTCCAACTCGGACGAGTGTGTCGGGCGGTGAAAGTGTCTCGAGACGTGGATAAGCCTCCTCACCGCCGAACCACGCTCTGTACAGGCTGTACATCTTTCGAGTGAAAAATTCGTTAATGACTTTTCATTAAAATACTTCAAAATTCTCCATTCCGTCTCGTGCTTTCGCTATAATGTAAATTAAATACATTTTTCTTCTTCTTTCTTTGGTTTTTCATTTCAATATTTATCACACATTGGTTGTTTAGTTCTGTAATATCTATTACACTTTTGATTTACAGATAAATTAAGCCGTGAAATATTATAATTGCACTTCATAATTGATTAAACACTTTTTATGCTCGCAAATGTTTTGGTTGGTAAATCGCGCAATGACGAGCGCGTTCACACGACGTCACGATGGGTTGCGTCCCGTGATTTGAACGCCCGGAGTCGCGGCTCGCGCGAGAACGCTTCAGCAAAAACCCCACCGCTCGCTATTTTCAACCCCCCCGGATTCTCGCGGCCTAGAACCGCCCCCGATGAACGCAGATTGGCCGTTGCCCGTGACACTTGCCCCCGCGCTTTCGCAACTCTCCCGCGTCACCACGAGCTTCACGTGTAATACGATCTTGACGATTAACTTCCACTATCGATAACATGATTATAAATCATTTTACACAGTGTGTTTCTCAGAAATTCCAATTCTAGTATCCGTCATTTATAGAAAATTAATCTCTCCCTTTTAATCGAATACGAAAGCCTCTATTAAGTCGACAGACGAATTCAATATTCTGAATTGATTGAAGGATTTCACAATCAGCTAAATGATCCAAATCTGGATGCTCAAGACGAGTTTCTAAACCTGCACAAAAAATCATAGTGACACTATCCTTTGTTGAATTTTTTTTCTCTAGAAATCAAAATTACATTTTTAAGACGGAGGGAATCACGGATCAAGTTTAGCTATTTTTTTTTTCGACTATTTTTCTCAGTTGCCGATGATATTTTAAGCGTCACTGACAAAAGCTTTCGTGTGAAACGTTGGAGTTGCATCCTTTATTCCAGTGAACTGAAATTCTCAGGGTTCAATAGTGGCAAAATAATTTAGATGGCAATTTTTTTTCAATTGCTAGAAAATTCCCTTCAGAATTTCATTTTATGCTTCAAAGGATTTTTTTTTTTTTGCAAAAAAATGGCATTTACAAGCAAACATCTTCCAGTGTCCGTGAAGGAAAATATTTTGAAAAGTGTCTTTCTTTGATCAATTATTTTACCCCACATTACCGCCGAAAAAAAAAAAACCGAGATTCGCTGAGCGAACGAAAGGAGGATCATAAAAAAAAAAAAGGAGACGTCGAAGCTGAGAGGCTTCAAGAGTAGCCCTTAACTGATGCGTCTTTTGGAAGCTTTTTCCCTTTCGGCCTCTGATGTTTTTCATCAAATTAAACCGCCCGTCGTCTCTACTCTGTTCCCGTGGTATTTGCATAATATCGTTTATAATTCACGTCGCGTTGAACTCGGCGCTTTATTCCGTTATACCGCAATATACAGTACCCTCAATGTATACGTATACAGAGTACATAAGGTGTACTTTTCGTTTCGTTACGTTCTCCGGTCCTCACTAGAAATGAAATTGAGCGTTGCTCTCTCTCTCTCTCTCCCTCTCTCTCTCTCGTGATATACGTGTACTTGGGGTTTCAAACAAACATAAAGATATTTTAATTTCATGTGTAGATATATATCCTTTCCATTCCCTACTTAAACATGCATTTTTCTCGAATATTCGTACATGTAATGTTATTTTTCGTTTCAACGTGCTGTCGTAATCAGGCGACGAGTGGGAATCATGAGACAAGTGCATCATCTTCACGAGTGAACCACCGGTTGCATCAATATATCGGGCATCTCTTCGCCTTCTACGAAGCCGTTAGAAGCGCTCCCCTGGGAATCTCAATCGCTATATCATCAGCGTTCAGGACAACACAAAAACCGAGAAATCAAAGGCTCTCAATAGGAACAATTGTCCTTTGTGTGACAGAGCTACGAGACGAGTGTTTACCTCTCGATGCATTGACATTATAAGTCTACAATTGCAGGATCGTTTGACTATCGGACGACAGAACATTTTCTTGTATTACATATCACGGCTCGAGACCGGGGGAAACAAGGTATTATGGTGTGGAGCCCCCAGCAGCTGCCGTTATACGCCATTCGCAAATAAACAAACGTTAGCGAGCGAATCCATCGCCATGGTTGGAGGAGGCAAGCAGCACGGCGTCAGAATAGAACGGCGATTACGCACATTTCCCTCGAGAGGACGAAGCTCTCCAAGCCCCGAGGACACCCCACCGCGCACTCTCTCTCTCTCTCACCATTGGAATATACTGACTGGCCGACGTTGCTGTCGAAATCGACGCTCGCGAAATTGTCTCGTCTCCAACGATCCGATAGGCTTCTCTATAACCATCCAAATTGACATCGAGAAATTCGAACCTTCGTCCATATTTACAGACACACAGATGATGTATCTGAATGAGAATGATTTTTTGATAGTTGACTATAATGTTGTTACAGATATCCACTTCTAGCTGCTTCAATTAAATTTCAAATTGCTAATCATTTTTCTAATGGTAAATACTTTTAAAAAAAACGACATTATATTACAGATTCACTATCATTTTGAAAAAATAAAAAAATTTCCGTGTTTTAATACAACTTTTGTTGCAGATATTTCTTCGGAAAATCGAAGAATTGCTCTGTCAAACTCGAGTGATAAGACAATTAAGATAATCGGTCTCATATATCGGTCTTTGACTCTTGGTGGCTCGTTGAAGATGATGCACTTACTTGAGAAAAATCAGGATAACCCAAAAATCTGTCTCAACTCGAAAAGGTCCAGAGAATAACTGACATCTCTGACTCCATATTCACCAATGTTGAAGTATTGGCCTTGGCGAAAAGTGTGCTCGTCGGTACGGTTCACAAGTCGCACTCGCAGAGACACCCCAGGAACAATCGAGCTAAGAGAGTGTACGAAGAGACTCGAGAGTTGCCGGTTGCACGGGCCAATCGAGTATACGTATGTACGTAGCCGACGAAAGAAGAGAACGCTCGGTTTAATGCCACGAGCCTGGTTGAGACAAGCTGAGCAAACACTTTTCATGATATTACGAGGCACACCGCTGGGGCGATTTCGCGAGGAAGCTTCACTTCTCTCGTTTTCTTTGCCAATCTTCTTTTTCCGCACTCGCATCTCAATCTCACTTTTATCCTTCTTTCTCTCTTTTCTTTTCCTGGCTTTTTCTGTCCTTTCCACTTTCTCATTCAATTCTTATTCCTGACGGTAACCGTCCACTTATTCGTCGAGTAAATCGAATTCCGACTAGTTCAAAGAATTTCTTCTTGATTGTTTCCTCCGCTATATTGCTTTCCACACTCCTCTCAATCTCCCGTACAATGACGAACTCTTGCGTTCTTTCTAAACGATAAAAATTGTCTTCGATAATGGCTTCGAGCCATGAAGGACATTTTTATCCAATTGATCTCGTCTAAATTATATATAGTTAGACAATGAACAAGTACGAAGCGTCTACAATATGTATATAGTTTGATTGTGACGTTTCGATCGAGTGATGTGGAAGCGTTTATGATGCGAGCGTTCGAGAACTCGACATTTTCTTCGCTCTTATCTCTATCTCCGGTTGTCCCTCTGGCCTTTCTGACGAAGGTCGTCCACTTATTCGATGACTACGTCGAATTCTCACCACTTGAAAGCATTTTTTTTTTTTCATTATTGCTTCTCCGTTACAATACTTTTTAATCTCGAGAGTTGTTATCCAAACTTGAAAAACGTGGATGCCTTTCGAGATTTTAATTACTTTGAGAATCAACAATCACACGATTATAGACTTGCCATTTTTTTTTTACTTTTAGCTATCTGTAATCCACGAATAAAACCATTCGTAATGATTGCCGCGATGTTTGATCGTTCGAAGAGCTCTGAATCGAAATTGCCGCCCGTCCCGCCAATTTTTTCTAAGTTTCTAGGCATTTGAACGAACAAAATGTGAAAATTTCAATTAAATCGGAAATGCCATTTCGGAGGAGAAAAAATTGGCAATTTTATTTAATTGAAAAATGGCGTAAAATAAAATCGGAGAATTTTACAAAAACTGTTGTTGGAAAGTACGCTGAAAATCCAAAATTTCATGTTGTCATGATTTTTTTTTGCGAGCCGTAGTATTGGCGTTAAAAAATAAATGGCTTCAATGGCTGGAATATGCAATAAAAAAATCTGAAAAAAATTCCTACGTTTTTTCTTCAACTAGACCAACGTCCTGAAGAAATGCGAGGAGACGTATTGTTGACATGAAAAATTGGGGTGGCCGACTTGACGTGTTTTGCCCCATATAATAAATGAACGATGGTCCTATCAGAATTGTAGTTGTCCTCGAAAATTTTGCATCATATTTTGATAATTGGTCCTGTGACATGAATTCGTTTGACGACAACGAGCATATTTCTGTCCAACAAGCTCTAAACATGTATGCAATATCTAAACAGACGTATCTTTTGATATAACGCTGCGTTTAGTATAAATATGAAATTTCCGCAAGCTCACCGAGACCGCGGGTAAATTGGTGGGAAAATTAAATGGCGGCGAGAGGGAGTTTCAGGGAAACAGAGAGAGAGAGAGAGAGAGAGAGAGATGGAGAGAGAGAGAGAGAGAGAGCCGGCGGCTTGGATGTTGGCCCGGGAAGCGGACGAGCTAATTAGCGTCTTGATTTACTTAATCCCAATTAATGCCTCGACTACCTGCAACGTGCGCTCACAGGTCTCTCGCGCGGTACGCTCTAGCGTTCGGTGTGCATTGGGTATAGGCTCCTCTCTCGCTCCCTCGCTCGCTCGTTCGCCCACCCGCATCCGTGCCGTTGCTCCGCCAAGCAAATAACGGATTATGTACGTACTGTTACACGTTAACCCGCGCAAACCCAGGCAAGGAATATTCCTCTCCGCCCGCGCACTCGATCCTCCAGCCGGCTGTGCTGCCTCGTAAACTCGACTCCTTCCCTCCTTCTTCCAGCTTTCAACCCGTTCTACCTCCCTCTGCTCTAGCTTCTCCCTTATTTGAGTTATTATATTATTCTGGTTGTCAGCTTTTTTTTCCTTTTTTATCTTTTTCTTTTTTTGTTTGTACACCAAACCTACTCTTTTTCGAGTGTTGACCGACTCTGTAGTACAAATTACATTGTTGCTGTGACAAAACAAAAATAACTACTGTTATAACGCTTTCAGGGAAAAACTTTTTATGGCGTAATAGCACTTTTTTAAAAATTTTGCTGCCTTTCTTTTTTTTTTTATATGTTTGCCATTTTTTTTCTGTGTACAACACGGAGAAAAATGTTCAGGCAAATGTATTTTTGACGACGATTATATTGATTGTAGTATTTTTACGTAGTTATTGCATTCTCATAGAGGAAGCTTTATTCCCATCACACTAAAAAAAAAATATATGATTCAGCTGAAATTCGGCACACAAGTGAAGCGGTTGTCCCGCTTTGACTGTTCTGATTTTTAACAAAATCTATGCGGGCATTTAGATTTTATGGCTTTTTGAATTTTTCAAAAAAAAAAGCTCATGATTGCTCAAACTTTTCTAAAATTTACTATATTTTCCTAAATAATAAATTTCACAGTGTAACCTCTGGATCCTCTCGTGATTTATTCGTTCTCTCCCACATTCACTAATTGACAGATGCTGTTTGTATACGTGCAATCCACAATCGACGCTGCAGTGGCAAAAAATAAGGGCTATAAAACGCATCATACTTGTTACCGAAAAAATGGTTCTTCGTAGAAGAATAGATTCACATGGACCTGCTTTAAAAGAAAGTCGTTGATCAATTCAGATATTGTCCAATAGACAAGTCGACTCGCTCCCGGCAATTCAGAGTAATCCGCGAACGTTGTGGGGTGCCGTTCGTAGATTTCATCCCCCCATCCTCTTTATACTCCCTAATTGACAGATGTTATTTGCTCACAGTGCAAAGCCACAATTCCAACCGCCCAGCAATTAGCCCCGTAACATCCCCAGCGATCACCTCGGTTTTCCGTATCGACTAGTCACACAAAACAACACAATTTAACTGCTGGCGGCAGTTGAAATAAATTTTTCGCTGCCTCTCTCTGCCTCTTTGTTCGTCTGTGTATCGATAAAATTTTGCGTTTGAGCCATCGGATATTGAAATTTTTAACGGACGACCGCACATGAACATATTGGGACACGGTTAACGCACTTGAAAATTATATTGACGCAATCAGGGACGCAAAAGCCGTACGCATCAATGGGAATGAATGACAGTAACAGATGTCAAGTTGATTGGTAATTGGTAAAACAATGTATAACTGAATTTTTGGTTCTCTCATTGATTGCGCTGTTCTGCGGCAGCGTTCATTCGGTTTAGAGGGATGCTCGTTGTTTGCTTTTAATTTTTTTCTCTCTCTCTCTGTCTTTTTTCTTTTTTTTTTTTTTTTTTTTTACTTTACAGTACTTCCCAACACAAATCTCATAAATACATTAATTCGAAAGCGTTTCGCCTGGAGCAAAACCACCCTCTCGATATCTCGAGAAAGAGGCACTCGACCCTTTTCTCCGATATTCCATACGCTCGTAGGTACGAAGAGTATTCAGTGGCTCCTCGATAGTTTTCTACAGGAAATACAGGAGAGATTGGAAGTTGTTGGATCAGGCGAAAATTGAATCTATTTTAGTTTAAACGAACGACGGTGCAGAGCCTTTTGCCACTAAATTAATTGTTGTTATTAATTATTGTGCATAAACAGCAATTATTCAGGCCTTTGCAATAATATCATCTAGTAGAAAAAAGAAGAAAGTATGAAAAATCTCAATCTATTCGTTCTTATACGATAGATTTTTATTTATATTCATCAGTGCAATATAAATCAAACAATTTGACTCCCAGAAAATTAAAGTTTTACACACTAAATATCTTCTCTTAATTATTTACCAATTTTTCTTTTTCATTGAGAATTGTATAGCAGAGCGTAAAGCTAACGAAAAAATTAGCTTTAGGGATTAGAAAAATGATGATAATTGAAGAAAAAAAAATGGCTAAAAATGTAATCACAGAAATAGATCCCCCAAGCCTCTCCGTCTCCTTTTGACAAACACACATGCATGTACATTAGTGGCTCCATGGCCGGCTCGATCAATCCACTTAACGACTCAAGTCTTATTTGCGACGTCGGTTGCATTATATTCGACCGCTCACGTGCAATTCCCGTGGTACTCACGGTCGTAGAATCAAACGGAATACTTGAGCGCGGTCGCGAGAGAAACGGTCGGTGCTCCTCGTAGCCCTTCTGAATCGCCGATTACCGCGACCCGCTTAATCCCCAGGATCTCGCTACCCCACTACCAGCCTCCTGTAATTAGCGGGAATTTCCGCTGTACAATTGTACAAACGGGTTCTACTTCGTAGTTACTTCGTATCAAGAGCTTCACGTTTTTTTTTTTTTTTTTTTTTCATTTTCTCATAGTTAATTATAAAAAAAAGGGACTTAGACTACTCAGTTTATAATGCATTCAATTAATTTCTAATTTTTAATATTAATTATCCATGATTATAATATTTCTGATCGACATTCTCAAACAATATTCGCTGCAGCGAAATGTTTCATCGATGTTTCCCAACGAGATAGAGAGAGAAAAAGATAGTGCCGAGCTTTTCGCGTTTCCATTCTCTCGCTCTTGCTTCATAAAACATTCAAAGCAGCTCTCCTCGCCAAACCCCTTGCCCACCGTTTTCTCGTTCCGCACTCATCAGCCCCTGGCTTAATTAGTAGGATCTCTCGCACACACATTGCATTTTATACCACTCATTTATCTCTCGAAACCGTTCTCTCTTTTTTTTTTTTTTTTTTTCTTTCTTTCTTTCTTTTTCTCTTTTGTTTCATTATGATCGCCCGGGCTCTTCCCAAGAATGTGTTTGCTGTATATCAACGCGATGCGTGTATTTCGCTCATTACACGTTTTCAGGATGCTTCAAAGGATTTTCACTGTGTGATTATTCCATCAGTCATACTCGACCGAGGATTCTCAATGATGTTCTTCGACGGCACGATCATAATCCGAGCTTCGTGCGATTGCAATATTTTTATTCATCAATAAACGCTTACCTCTCTCGTGCTACTTGAGAAGTTTGACGTAGAAAGAAGAAAGAAGAAAAAAAAAAAAAAGAAAAAAAAGATCCGGACACAGAGTACGAGAATTCGCTAATGCAGCCACTCGGGAATGGCTTGTCAATTAACGCAGCTAGTGTGCAGCGAGTGAACATCGGCTTTCCCGATTCCCACGGCAGGATATCGATATTTTCCTGCAGTTCGTTACGATTTTACGTTATCAAATAACGACGCGAAATCGGGCCTGTCTGTTACAGGGGAAGAAAGGTCGATCACCCTAACTCCGATGTAATTTATTCACGAGACAGCAAATTATCTTGCTTCTATTATGGATATTAAATTATTGTACATGCAACGCTACGAAATAGTAATAATGATAACGATTATTCTATAACAAATTATAAAAGAAATCATTGATTTGTGTTAAACTTATGACCGCAGGGTATCCGTGAATGCGCCGAAGAAAAAAAAAGAAGAAAAAAATATATCGAAATCGACGAGATATAGCAGCGAATGAAAACGGAAATATAGAAGGTTAAACGGCTGTGGTTACCCCGCTCGATCGTTGAAATTATACCGGAACAAAATTCAGGACTTTACTCTCGTCTGTGTTATGCTCGCATATACCCGAAGAGTACTCGAAGCCAAACCCGCCCTGTCGACGACGGTTGAGCGAGAACTTTTTAATTGGCTACCCTTAATTAGTTAACCAGCAGTATCTCCGTAATTATTCTGTTTCGCGGTAGTTCTGTACACGTACCCATTCCTTCGCTATGGTTTCGTCCTCTTTTACCCGTTCCACCGCAACTACCCTCGCGTTTCGTTTTCCCTTTTTTGCCTCGATCGTTTAATTTTTATCGTTCAGCTGCGAACGCCTTCCAGCTATTTCGATATTTTTGTTAATTGCGCAAAAAAAAAAAAGAAAAAAAAAAACAAAAATAGAAAGACAGAAAAAGAAGGATATGTAACGAGCACAGACTGGAGGTCTATTAAAAAGATTTTCGACAGGAAAAAAGAAAAATATACGCATGATTGCAGGGTGCTTCTGTTTGCACTAGCATTTTAGATGGAAAGTGGTAATGGGAGATGTGTATGTGTGTATGTGTTCACGTTTTTTTTTCTTTCTTTTTTCCTTTTTTTTTTTTTTCGATCGCCTCCCACACTACTCGCCAAGTATACACGAGATCGCAAATTTGTTCAAGATAGAATCGAGCGCTATGGGCCTTTACGGTTTATTTGATTTTTATCGTGGTACAACTTCCGCCAGGTCGCGTGACGCTAACTACACCGGAACTCTCACTCTCCGCCGAAGAGAAAAGAGGTTCTTCGTGGCCGTCGGTGTGTTGTCCCCGATTGCATTTGAAAATGCAAGCTCGATGGCACGGTATAACTGCACTTTGTCAGATTATGATTCCCGTATGATAGACGTTTGACGCGGGGTTGTCGCGAATTTTTAACGACCCCCGTCGCGTTCACGACGCCAACGAAATTGAAATTTCGTCCTTCGGGACTTGTACATTCGCACATTATTGGAAACTCACGTAAATTCCTTGACTCCGATATTTTCATTTATGAACAAAGTAGCTAATAAGAATTGTTAAGCTTCAATAGCAAGTGCACTGAGAGAGAGAGAGAGAGAGAAAAAAAAACACCAGATTTTCGTTAATAAATTTTACTTATCGTTTATATATTTTTCCTTAGTATGTAGGAATTAATAATCTAATTAAATTGCTGACAATAGACGTCAATTTGTCTCAAATATGGAGTAGAATGTAAAAAGAAAACCTCAGTTTGTGACAGTTTGTTCATACTCTGAAGAAACTGTCGAAAAATGTTTGAACTCTCTTTGAAGAAATTTGAAGATTGAAATGTTTGAAGACAACTCGAAACTGGGTTGGTCTATTTCCTTATAGAATTCCTTGATATAAAAATGAATTAGTAAAGAAAAGTACACGAATAAAAAAAAGAAAGATTGCCTGGAAGGAGAATTTACAAAACGATAGTATTTAAAATGTAATCTGTATTTAAACCTCGATTTATTTGTATTTTTGCAGAGAGCGGTAGACAGCTGGGTCCGCATGCTTGTGCCATCTGTCAAACGGTGGTCGAGGGTGGCGCGCAGAGTCGCGCGTTATCCCGCAGCCAAGCTTCGCAGTACGGTCTTCGGGAGGAACAAGTTCAGCCCGGTGCGAGAGTCTGCAACACCTGCAGATGTAAAGCCGTACGTGGTCGTTATACCGCCTGTCCACTACCGGGATGTCCGAATCTCAACAACGCCAACTCGAAAACGCGGGTTAAGCGATTGAGAGCACTGCCGCCTAAATGGCTTGACCTGCCCCCCGAAATTCGGGAACCCGTGATACAAGAATTTCGTAAGTTCATTTCGAGTCTGCATTATTCTATTGCTTCGGCAATACGAAATTTAATCGTGTAGAGTGTCGAGATCGATCGCTAATTCGATTAAATTTTCCATAGGTATTGTTATATGGCGATTGAGTTGATTACTATTGGAATGAAAATTCGATCGTTCTGTAATTATATTAAAAATCCGTTAAACCACGATGTTTCCAGAAATACCAAGCAACGCAACGAAATGCTGTTCCGCTTGTTTCAACCGAATATCCCGACGTTTGGCACCGCATCTCTCGGGCGGAGCGGACGCTTCAGAGGAGAGCCCCGAATTCTCCGCTCGGCAATGGACCGACGAGGAGCTCAAACAGCTCAGAAGGGCATTGCGGGAGCACGGCACCAATTGGCCCAAAGTATCCGAACAAATACCGGGAAAATCGAATCATCAGTGCAAAAATTATTATCTAACGTATCGAAAGAAGCTCGGATTGGATCAGGTGGTTGCGGAGTACTATCAGTCATTGGGCGAGGAGAGAAGGCCTTGTCTCACGGACGAAGAGGAGAGCGGCAGCAGTACGAGCAGCTGCGACGAATTGGCTGTAAGTTATGTGAAATACATTCACCGAAAAAAGGGCCTCATGAATATTAATGTAATTGCAGATAATTATATGCGCGTTTTTTAAGCCGTATATATTAAGCTCAAATTATCGGTATGGTAAAGTTACGATGAAAAAAAAAAAGTCTGTTATAATACATGGATGAATGCATAAATTGATATACGTAATTGAATATCATTTTCAAAAAGTGTAAATGACACGATGTCTGTATCGTTGCTATTAAATTAATTATTTGATTATTCAACGAAAAATCGTTTGATTTTTTAAGCAGGTGCACGACTCGAGTGATACGGCAAGTGCTGGAAGCCCGGCGAACACGATATCAAGCAGTACGCCAGTGTCTCTGGTACCAACGGCGGGTTCGACGACAATGAAGGTCGCTTTTCCATCGGACAATGTCGCGGACATAAGAATATCATTGGTGCCTCCTTCGGCGAGCGGAGTTCCTCCGCCGCAGCAGCAGGCATCGACGACGAACGCGCCGCCGGCAACCAATCGCGAGGACTACGACAGCTCTGCCACGGTAAGATCGCCACGTTTCTCTAGTTCTTTAACTTTTCAGTTCAGTTCTCGCAGTATTCGATAACCTTTTTTTTTTTGTTCTATTCGTAGTGAATTTTTTTTTTAGTGTTGACGTGATCCTTTTCGTTCCTAGCGTGTGAGATTTTCGTTGCGTTTTCATCATGTATCTTTGTTAAATTGTAGTTATTTCTTTTTCATAATACCGCCGAAGACTGAAAGATATTCAAAAGAGAATTTCGCTTCATTTTAAAAAATATAAAAAATAAGACACTCTTAAATTAACATGGTAAAAGAATGAAAAAAAATATATATACTGCAATTCAATTACCATTCTGAGAGAAAATTTTCTTGCCGCTGGAGTGAAGGGATTATTGTAATTAAATGTCGTTAAATGCCTGATCCGTCGTAAATTGGTGTGACCACGTTGATCCTTAAAAATTACAAATGTTTTTGCTGAGTTTCGAAGGAACGCAAGTCGATACGCATGTTTCCGCGCTTCCATTTAACTCTATCAGCTCGATGGAGCCATCTGATAGAGGTACAATGATTGTTCCAGGAGACGGCGGACGAGGGTCAGGGCGGCACAGATGTGGACACTACAAGTGCGACGGTTACGATCCCAACGACTAGTATCACGAGTACTATAATTCAGCAGCAACAACAACAGCAGCAGCAACAGCAACAACAGCAGCAGCAGCAGCAACAGCAGCAGCAACAGCAGCAGCAACAGCAACAGCAGCAGCAGCAGCAACAGCAGCAGCAACAGCAGCAACAGCAGCAACAGCAGCAGCAGCAGCAGCAGCAGCAACAACAGCAACAACAACAACAACAACCACTGCAGCAGCAACAGCATCAACAGCAATCGCAGCAGCAGCAACAGGCACCTCTGCCACCTCCGCCAGTCGATCATTCACCTCTCACTGCAACCAGCACCACGACTCCTCTGACTGTCAGGGATCTAATGAGCAACGTAATTGAGAAGCAGATGAAGAAAAATTCCAACAGTCCCGCGGGACCCGGAAGCTCTTCAATATCCGGAAGCTCGGGCACACCCACGATATCCAGTATTCTGAAAACTGATCATCGTAACGACATAACGTTCGTACGGGAGTACAAGCCATCATCGAGTATGCCCTCTACTGCCATGTCCAACAGGGACTCAAATCTGGCGACGCTCTCCGTTGTGTCTGTGCCTCATCACAGTCATCGTTCAGCTGCAAGTCCTCAGCAAATAGGTAACGTTCACTTTTTCTATTGAATGTGTAAAACAATATATTTTTTTTTTGCTAATTTATTGGCAAGAATTTTTCAAAAAGAATTTTCTACTGCCGCAAAATGCTGAAATTCGAATGAAATTAAACTTCAATACTTTGCGCATTGAAGTTTAATTTTAATTAAAAAGGATACAGCGTTATAACTGCAATGTCCGTGAATTTTATGGAGCTATAATAAGAAAAAAAAAAAATATTGCCAACAAAATGCAAGCATTTTTTTATTATTAATAATTTATTTAATAATAAACTTCAATACTTTGCGTATTGAAGTTTAATTTTAATTAAAAAACAAACAGCGTTATAACTGCAATGTCCGTGAATTTTATGGAGCTATAATAAGAAAATAAAAAAATATTGCCAACAGGCCAAATGCAAGCAACCATCACGCCTTGTCCACCAGCTGTATCGAACGCGCAATCACAGTCGTCGGATCACTTGCCGAAAGAGGGTCTGATTGTGATGCAGGTGCAGCAGGCGTTGCGAGAGACCGAGGGCACGCTTGATTTGAGTATAAAGAAGCCAAGACAACAGCAGGATTACAATCACGCGTTACAACCGCCGCACAAACCACCGCCAGTGACGCTCTATCGTCCAGAGCCACCACCAGGGGCATACTATCATCCTCATCCCCATACGGAGCAGCAGCAGGGTCGTGGCGCAAAGAGTCCATTGGTTTACTCGTCGTCGCCACGTCCGCAGGCTCCGGTAACACCGAAAATGAACAAAGTCGCAGCGCCACCTCCGCCGCATCCAAAGCTATCGCCGAAGCTCAGTAACATCGGTTCGGTGCACAAAGGCGGTTCGATAACTCACGGCACGCCGGTGCAACCATTTACCGTGGAGAAACGCGTTTACGAAGGTCTCTTGCGACAAATGACGCCACCTGGTAATGCGGGCTCTGTGGTAAGCGGGAATCCACCAGTACCAAAGGAAACCGGTTCGATAACACAAGGAACCCCGGTGCCTTCGTTCACCGTTGAAAAACACGTGTTCATGCCCGAGTATCATCGACCGGCTATAAGACACTCCCAAGCAACAACGAGCAACGTTAGGGCTCAAAATCAGAGCCAGGGTGTCGTGGTGACACACAGCAATCAGTACAACTCATATCCTGCCCGTCCACCGCCAAGTTACACGATGGAGCAGCATCTATCGTCGCGTCAGATAATCATGAATGATTACATAACGAGCCAGCAGATGCACGCGCGAAGTCGCAACAGCGGAACCGGCGAGAATCCAGTGAAGAGCGAGGCACCGCCACCTTCGACAATGTATTACACAAGCACACCGCCGCCTCAGTCGCACACACAACCACGCCAAGGTGTTATACAGAGGCATAATCCACAGAAGCAAATTCTCTATCCACCGCCGCCAGCTGGCCTCGAGGCTTTCTCGAGTCTTGTTGACGTTGCTGTGCAACAGCCGAGTCTTCCCGTGCCCCATCCACACGGACATCCGGCGTCTGGTAGCGGCGGACACGAGGGTCTCGGGAAAACAATGGCTGATCGGCTACTCGCCGATCGTTACGTCGACAACAGTCGTGCTTTTCGCGATCAGGAGATGCGACTGCAGGAGCATCGTATTGCTTTGCAAGAGCATCAGATGGCTGTCGCCCATCGACAACAACAGCATCAACGAGATCGCGAGAGAGAACGAGATTTGGCGCATCTTCGAGAGAAGGAGGAACATCGACTGCAACAGCAGAAGGAACTGCATCAACTCGAGCATCGGCTCTCTGTTCAACAGCAACAGCAGCAGCAGCAACAACAGCAGCAGCAACAACAACAACAACAGCAACAGCAGCAACAACAGCAGCAGCAGCAGCACCATCATCAAAGGGAGAAGGAGATGCAACAGGAGCATCGTATGGCGCAACAGCGTGAAAAAGAGTTGCAGCACGTCGAGCATCGCATGTCGGTACAGCAGCAGCAGCAGAGAGAGAAAGAGATACAGCACAGCGAACACCGGATGACCGTGCATCAACATCGGGAGAAAGAGATTCAGCATCAAATGGCCGCGGCTGCGCAACGCGAGAAAGAACATCAGGAACATCGTATGGCTGTACAGCAACGCGAGAAGGAGATACAGCAGCAACAGCAGCAAGAACACAGGCTCGCGCTTCAGCAGCAACAACAGCGAGAGAAGGAGATGCAGCAGCAGCACGCGGAACATCGATTGGCTGTACAACAGCAGCGGGAGAGAGATCTCGCGCATCTTCATCAACAACAACAGATTCAACAGCATATTCAGGCGCAACAACGCATGGAGGCTGAGAGACGACATATCGCGCAGATTTATCGCGATCAACAGCATCAGCAACTTGACAGGGACTCGTCGAGACTATTGGGAAGTGGATTTTCGCAGTCATCGAGAATCCCTCAGCAACAACAGCAGCAGCAGCAACAACAGCAGCAACAGCAGCAGCAGCAGCAACAACAACAGCAACAACAACAACAGCAGCAACAGCAGCAGCAGCAGCAACAACAACAGCAGCAGCCTGGATCGAGACAAAGTCAGCCGACAAGTCAGCAACAACAGAACGAATCGTCGACTCTTACAGCTGCCAGCTTGATCGATGCGATTATTACGCATCAGATTAATCAGAGTGTTGATAACACCGGTGGCACTCCAGCTTCGAATAGTCAACCGACCCGACCTGGCGATCGTTTATTCCAGGTATGTGCACAGTATACGATTACTTTTCTCTAGCTCACAGAGAGAATTTGTCTAACGGTACATTTTTAATTGTGTTTTTGCAGAGTTTTCACCGTGAGAATCAAGCAGAGCCGAACGGTGTCGTGCACAGTCCTGCCGGCGATGCTAGCGGATCGAACAGCGGCTCCGGAAGTGGTGGCAACGGGAAGGTTATGACTCTAGGGGAACACGTCGATCACATTGTAACGAAGGATTATGGACCTCCGCATTCGTCTTACAGATCTTACACGGGGTAAATATTCAATGACGTTTAAGACAATTCAATAGTACTACTTTAAATATGCTTTCATAAAAAACTTTCTTTTTTATTTTTAATTAAAAAAAAAAACATTGCGGAATTTTGGCTTTGATTTTTGTGAAGGAGAGATTGGAATTTTTAAATCTAGTCAAGCGAACTTTAAAAAAAAGAAATTGGATTTTAGTCGGAAAAAAGAGAAAAAAAGTTTTGTCTACTTTTTTTATAACATAATAGTTAATTTTTTAGAAACCAAGCATTTATTAAAAATTCGCTCGATCAGTGCTTACTTATTGAATTCCAATGTAAAATGTCTCGTGCTACATACCCAATTTTGTCCCTCCTCAGATACCAAATGTCCGAAGACCAATGGAAGCGACGGAAAGGATCAGAGCCCGATTCCGTGAAAGCTGGCGATGAGAGACAAATCATACGTGTGGCTCAGCAGCAGCAGCAACAACAACAGCAACAGCAGCAGCAACAACAACAACAACAACATCAACAGCAGCCACAACAACCACCCCCAGGAGGAAAGCAACAGTTTCACTCGGTAGAACCCGTTTCGCCACCGGACGCAACAGCCAATCACTACGCCAGACGCTTCTACGAAAGCACCACTGCCACGACAACTTCCGGTACTCCTTCCAATAAGCCCCATCTATCGCCGCTCGATTACGTTAAAAACAAAATAGTCGAGGTGATGCGTACCTCCGAGGACGACAAATCAGGTGCCGGAGGGGATCGTAACGGCGGCAACGGTAATAACGACAAGGACGATAAATGTGCCGGTGTCGATAGCCCATCGGGAAGCGAAATGATAATCGACGAGAATCCTAATCAACAACAACAGCCACCAGCACCGGCGCCAACGAACTTTTATCCATTCAGCGCGCTTGGCGTGCATACCGGTCCACCGCCAGCGCCACCGCCTCCGACATCAGTATCGGCTTCTGTTACTAAAGTCGAACAAATGCAAGCCGAACCAGCGCCACTATTGTCCGCGCAATACGAACCACTCTCCGACGAGGACTGAAGCCGACGGGCATGTCTAAACAACGCTTTAGAGCGCGAACGATAAACGTGACGAACACAACTCGTCGATCGATCTGTCTTTTGTCGATCAATATTGATCATCTTGTCAATCTCGACGAGAGTGGAATGATGCAATTTTACGCGGTAGGGCAAAAACACCGTGTTGTTGTTTTCGTTTAAATTACGTCTTTGTCGCCAATCCTCTTATATATATATATATATATACACATATATATATATATATATTTTTAGTCGAAGCTTGTTGAACCCGAGAGAGACGAGCACGCAATTCGTTGAACAAGTGGGGGAGGCCCCTCTCACTCTGTATGCACGCAGTTGTATTTTTACCGGGAGAAAGTTTTTACCCATCCTTTTGTGTTTTTTCTTTCTCACTCCAACTCTCAATCGTCAGAGACTTCGTACGCTTCTGTTTGTTTTTTTTTTTTTAAAACGCGATGCGTTTTTAGATGTTGACAGGACGACGGTGTTTAATTCTATGACGCATTCCAGTCGTTGCCCGCTCTGGCCCGATGAGGAAAATTGCACGTATTTCTCTCTTTTCTTCCTTTATTTTTCTTTTTTTTTCTTTTTTTTTTTTGTACGATGGTCACGATAATACGAAATAAACATACGTGGGCCCGAACGGTTTCCTCGATCATTCCTTACAATGGACAAGATTTTTTTGTTGGTTTTGGCAAATCGCAGATTGTTGCTTCACACACACACATACTTACACGTGTAAAAGAAAAAAAGAAACAAAAGCGTTTCAGCCGAGTAAGGCTAATAGGAGATCGCGTCGCGTGGAACCATGAAGGTACCGCGCGCGGCCGATAACTCCAATCGGATTTGTTTCATTGAAAAGATAAGACGCGCTGACTCTCTCTCGCGGGGGCCTCGACTGTTGGCAAGCAGCACGAGTTGTAAGCGCGAACAGCGAATGGCAAACGCGCCTGAGATGTCCCACTGATACGGTCCTCAGTCAAGAATTAAAAAAGAAAAAAAAAACAAAAAAACAAAATAATAAGAGACAATTTTTTTTGTATATATCATGAATATAATCGTTAAACGATAATACTGCGTTAAAGGTGTGCGTGTTTTTATTTCGAATGCGTTATATATGAGTACCAGTGTGAGATGTAAGCCCGCATATATACCGACGAGAGAATAATAAATAAATGAATAAAAGAAAAAAGAAAAAGAAAACGAAGAAGATGAAGAAGACGAAGAAGAAGAACATAAGAAGAGGGTACGAGTGCGACGAACACGTGTTTGGACACCCGTGAAACGTACAGTTTTACGAAATGATCGTTTTACGTCTATTAACTCTTTATTTTTCCTAATTTTTTTTTTTGTTTCTTTTTTTTTTTTTTTTTTTTTTGGTAAAGTGGTCGGAGAATTGTAAGTTTAAGGCACTTGTAAATAGTACATAGTATCTAGTTTTTAAGACGAGCAAGTAATTATATGATTACTAGTTTACTATAGTAGGATAAGAGAATCTAGGCTTAGCTTAAGGTAACAGTAGCTAGCATTTAGAGGGTAGGAAACCACGAACTGACTAGGGAACTTCTCCCGAGACTACGTTCTCTTATTCACGAATAAACAACCAATTAAAGAAAAAGAAAAAGAAAAAAAATTGAAAAAAATTATAAATATGAAATTGATTGAATCATCAATGGAATGGATGTGGATTTTATTTAATTTAGCGAATATATTAAACAAATGTACACTCTGGTTTCTACAGAACACGAAACACATACACACAGACATACACGCGCATACAGACATTAACATGTACACGCATCTACACGAGATACACAGACTTTTTATACAGCCTAATTTTATATTTGTACGCAAACGTGACTTCAATTCATATGGACTTCACCGCCTCTGAACGTCATTCGTGGCTTTATAAAGAAAAAGAAAAAAAGAATGCAAAAAAAAAAAAAAAACCAGCGAAATCTGAATTCAAATCTTATTAGCGCAATCGGCATTAATCTCGTACCGCGAACGGTTTCTTTTAGGGATATCGAGCAAATATATTTAACTTTATTCCAATTGACTCACGTTAATTAATAAAAAGAAAAATGTGAATGACAAAACAAACAAAAATTGCGAAAATACGAAGAGAGACTGGTGCCTTTTTGAAGAATCGCGTATTTTGTACGGATTCGCGCACCTTTAATCCTCGAAAAAAAAAAAAAAAAAAAAATTGTTTACACCTCGGTCGGACTATAGAATTTTTTCGTTGCGCGCTGAAGAATCTCGATGCTTCGTAAGGCTTACGGGCAATAGGTTCCTTATTTTATTTTTATTTTATTTTTTTTTCTTAGATCCGTTTGCGATAAACACGAAATTCATCATTTGGAATTCATCAAGAAAGGGCCGATGTTCACGCAAACACCAACCCCCTCGATTATCTCGTCGATCTCTCGCTTTTCAGTACAGCAGAATCGAATGTCTCGCAAAAATACTCCCCCGTATTGCGGCGTGGGTGCAAAAAAAAAAAAAAACAAAGAAAAACAAAAAGTCTCGTAGAGTTATCCAAGCGTTTCACCTAAAAAATTAAGATAACCAAAAATAAATGCCGCTAATTGAGTCGTATCTATCAAGCCCCGCGAAAATTCGACTGAAACTTATAAAGCGTTGCAAGATCCTGCAAAAAAAAAAAAAAAAAACATGAAATAAAAATAAATAATACTGTCAATGCTTCCAGAATAAAAGTGGTCTGATTATATCGAGCGAGCGAGCGAGTGAACGATAAAGACAATGAAAAAAAATAAAAATAAAAATAAAGTCACACGAGATTTAGAACGGTCTTCGTTGCTGCGAACGAATTGTTCGTAATTTTTATGAGGTTCTTAGCACTTATTAAGCGTGAAAAACACGATCGAAGTGTATCGTCACTGGCTACTGCTCCAAAAGAGAAAAAAAAAAAAAAAAAAAAACGAAAATCCTAGACTAGAGTGATGTAATGTTACTGTAACAGTGTACCTATTCGACTAAAGCCTGGCGAAGGATCGACGGCTCGATCTACTTGAAAAAAAAAAAAAAAAAAAAAAAAAAAAAAAAAAAAAAAACGAAAAAATAATAAAAATAAAAATAAAATAAAATCTTATTGTCCCCCTCGATCATCCGCGATTAAAGGCTGAATTATAAAAAAAAAAAAGAAAAAAAAAACAACAAAACAAAACATTGACTACGAGGCACGCTCGTCCTCTCTCCACATAATTTGTATAATAGAACGAGCTGAAGATAATGAAAGAAGCTGAAATAATAAAAAAAAACGCGATACGATACTATCTACGAAAAAAAAAGCAAACCTATTAAATAATTGATTAATGATGAAAAAAAATAAAAAAAAAAATTACAATTAATAGCGAGCGAGCGCATACCACGCCTACAGTAAACTACAGGTGTAGCATACACGATAATATTATTATCAAAACAATTCAATGTAAATTGTTATTTTTGTTGAAATAAAAATCACCTCCGTTATGACCGGGCCCTGTTCGCTCTTTGGTATTATAAAAAGAAAAGAAAAAAAAAACAAAAAAAAAAAACAAAAAAAAATCACGCCTAATACTCACCGCGCTTTCTCAATGAAGTCAATTTATAATTACAAGTTCATGGCTCTTGCATGAATCATACGTTCCCTTGCGGCCTTGAATTGTTGGAGCACATTATCCACGCTGCTCATTAGAGTTCCAGCGCTTAGCCTCTCGAGAGCATCCCTTTGCAGGCATCGACTCTTCGTAAACATTTTGCTCTGATGAGCAATATTTATATTTAATTTAATCGTACCACCGGCCACGACTTTTAGACGAGTCTTTTCGAGTCTCCGGTCCACGTGGCCGTCGGGGATTCCGCAGTACGTCATGTCATCGAGCTCGGACGTGCCTCCGGTGAAGAAACGTCTTAGTGCGTTTAACAATCCGCTAACCGGTCGCCAAGTCGACAATTCGAAGGAATGATATCCTGGCGATGGTGGAAGAGGCAACGAAGCGTAACCCTCGATACGATATCTGCAATTATTGAATGCTTATAATTAATTAATTAATTAATCGAAGAGAACGTGAGATCGCGCGTACTTATGTCGGGCATATATTTGCACGTTTCCAAATGCATTACCTCGTCCAACTATCGAGAGACGCTATGGATATAAGCAGGTACGGCCAGGATGGTTGCACATTGTCGTCGTTGAGACTCTTCAGGTCAAAATCCAATGGTATTTCCATGACGTAACTGAAATTCGCTCTTGATCTCACCATACGACATCGTTGGCTTCTACCGGATAGTCTCTCCGTCTCGTTTGTACTCCAGTTCTTCGGCAAATCGATCAAGTAAGTTACGAACAGAGCGTCGTAAGGAAAGCCACTCGCAGAGACTATCTCCAAATTGAGAATAACACGCAGAATGTTCGACGGCGGTAATGTCATGTCGTTGAATATCTCGAGCTCCTTCAACATTCGCATCTCGTTTGTTTCCTGAAAGATTTTTGGAATATGTATTAGTCGATTAAATTCAACGTTTTTTGGGAAACATTTATGGGGAAATTGAAATTGAAATTGCGGATCTGGTTCATGATATTTTATATTATTGTTTCGACTCTAAAAAACACTTATGTTTTTCTTTTAGATTCTTTTATACTATATTTGATTTAGGTATGATTTTTCAAAGCGATTTAAAAAAAGAAAAATTCACCAAAAATTCCCTCTGTTCTTAAAAATGTTGATATTTGCCAGAGAATTTTTTCAAATTTTTTAATTCCAACATTTTTAAGAACAGACGGAATTTTTTAAAAAGTTTTCAGAAGCGATTTAAAAAAAATTGCTTGTGAATTTTTTTTTTTTTAAATCGCTTCTGAAACTTTTGGAAAAATTCTTAAAAATCCCGTCTGTTCTTAAAAATGTTGATACTTGGCACAGAATTTTGGAGATTTTTTTCAGATTTTTTAATACCATCTAACAATATGTCAGTTTTGAAAAATCATACCTAAATCAAATTTAGTATAAAAGAACGTGAGAGAAAAATATGAGTGGTTCTTTAGAGTCGAAACAATAATATAAAATATCATGAACCATAAACATTTTTAAGAACAGACGGAATTTTTTTGTCATTTAGACAAAGCTTGAAAAAAGTAGTATACCAATTTTGAAAAATCATGACTAAGCCAAATATAGAGAAAAAAAATTCAAAAAAAAAAAATCTGATTGCTTTTCAGAGGTTGTTTAAAAAAAAAAAAAGTCAAAACGAAAGAACACATCTTTTTGGAAATTATTATAAACACGTTTAAAACAAAAATTGAATTTTATAAATTGAACAATCGTTCATTTAACTGCCAACCGGATTAATGATTAAAAAAAAATCAAACAACATTTTGTTTCTCATATAAAAATAGTACATTAGTGAGAGGAAAGATAAATGTCTTCTTAACTGCTAAACATAAAAATACAATGAATATTTAAATGAGGCACACGTATAAATATGTATTCATGGATTGGCTTTTGATGCTGAGAAGAATCGCTTCATTATAGAAGTGTACATGATCGATCGAAAGAGGAAAATACATGATTCATGCAGAGTTTGATGAAAAGGAGGCTCAATTAAAAAAAAGAAGAAGAAAAAAAAAAGAAAAAAGAAAAAAAAAACGCGGCTTTGCGAGGCCGCAACAGATTGCAACTCTGAAATACCCTTTCAAAGAATCGTTATTGGACAATTGTGAAAGTGTGTTTTGCCACCTGCGTGTGAAAACGCGCGGCAGTCCACGCGACGTGTGTCTCCGTAATCGACGGTATATAAACATATATAGATGCTCGGTGTGGGTGAATGTTTCACACTGACATTCATGCGGATTCAGAGGATTCAGTTGTTTCCCGACTGCCGACACGGAAACAGGTCGATCCAAGATAGTAACTATAATAAAATACCGTACCTTTGAATCGCCAGACTTTCATACAGACAAACGCGCGCGCGCTTAAAAACGCGCGTAAAATATATTATCCTTTGAATTGAGAATCTATTTGAATTTGCCATTAAATTGTTGCATTCCTTGAAGCCTGTGTCACGCATTATTTCTTGATTTATCATAGGGGGACGAAGGAAAGACGCACTTATTTTCTATCTTTGCTTGGTATCCGCGCAAATTGTAAATTCCAACGAGAGAGAAACGTAAAAGCTATTAAACGTAATTATCGGCGAGTCGTTTGTGTGAGCCACGACTGTGAGACGACTATGAGAAAACAAGGATACAATATTAATCATCACTATAGTTTGTGATTAGTGAAAACCGGTGTTTCGAGAGGCTCGGAAGAACAAAATGAATACTTTTGGAGTACACAAGATGATGCGACAAATTTCGGAAATCTCCTATGTCGGGTATGTATATAAATGTATTTTTTTTTTTTTTTTTTTTTTTTAGGATATTGGCGAGAGTAAAATAGGGCTTGGTTTTTTTTTAAATATTCTTCGCAGCTGGAAGGCTTCAGTCTTTGGAGCCTTTTTCGTATATTTGATTTTGTTATGAATTTAATTATGTAATAGTTGGAGATCGTGTTTGGAATTATTAATTTTTGTAGAGGAATCAGATTTACAAACTTCACGTGTCAATGATTATTGTGTTTTTGCGTTTTGTTCCAATGACAGTCGATTATCTCTGAGACAGTGTTAAAATATCTTGCTCCAATTTTTTGAGCCTTTTCATTTTCAAAAAAATGAAAAAAGAAAAAAATTGGAAATAATAACAACTTTACAATAGGCAGCAGCTAGAAATTTTTTGTATGCAATACATGATTTTTAGAATTTTTTTCAGATTTTTCTAAAGTACTTCATTTTGTAAAGAACGTCAAATAATCATTAATAAAAAAAGTCTAATTTGAGATTATTTAAGCAAACTCTCAACATTTATTCGGAAAAATCTTTAAAAAAAAAGATAAAATTCAAAAGTCATGTGTTGCATGCAAAAAATGTCTAGCTGCTGCCCATCATAAAGTTACTATTTTTGTCCATTTTTTCGTTGAAAATCGCGCCTGAAAATTGGTATAGGTCCATTTTCTTATTTTTTTTTTACATAATCAGACAATTATTCAATATTTTAACAATTAATTGATCCCTTTTGAAAACTGGAAAATGTTGACTTCAGTCGTTTTATAAAAAAAAAAAAACTTTTCTTGACCGACTGATAAATACTTGAATCTGGAAATGCTCTTAACCGAATAATCTATATTGAGACCAACTGATAAAACAAAAAAAAAAATCTCTAGAATTTTAGACCTTTTTTTTAGACTTTAGAGGCACCTTTGATCACTGCGAAAATGAGATTCCAGCGGTTCGTATGCGAGTCCAATAAAACTCGTTTCTCATACCGGTTGGTCCCAAAATAAATAGTTACTGGGGTAGAGATGTGGCTATTTTATCCTGTGGGGCTTGGAAATATAGCAGAGCACCTAAAATGAATTTTTAACTCGAATTAATTACAAGGTCGTTGCACAATAAATGGAATTTAATTTAATATTTAATCGTACTAAAGTGTCTAAAATAATGAAATCTCTTTTTGTTTCCTCATTAAGAAAACTTTATTTTCGCGACAATTTTCTTTTTTGAGATTTTCATGTCAGGACTCTCAGAATGTTACGAAACATCGAAAAAATGTGCGCTTTCGAGCTCAAACAAGCCTGCAAAGTTTTGAACCTTGAAAATTGCTTCTTCATTATTTTACATTTTTTCAAAATGCTTACACTATGCAAAGTAGAACTTTGCAAATTGTTTTCTCTACAAAACTTCCTCAATGAGGAAGCCAACATTTATCAACATACTTCCTCGCAGAGGTATAGCTTTGCAAAAAAAAAATACTTTTGTCAAAGATTCATAATAATGAGGATGCAATTTGCAAAAATCCATTTTTAAAAAAATGTATCTTGATCATCCTGTACTCCAACGCCAAAGACAAGATACGAAATTCCACCTTCAAAATTCCTTAGATTTGTTGTTGAAGAAAGTATGCATTTATTATATGTACCGTCTGTCTATAAACATAAACTCGCGCGTATATAGTTTCATTTATCGGTTCCCTTAACAATCCACAGAGAGTTAGGTAATATCGATGATCCACTTGTACGTTTTCTGCAACACTTGGAATCAGGAAAAGTAAACAAGATATTGGATTAAAAAAAAAAAAAAAAAAAAATCTCGAAGAAAAATGCAGTGACGAGGAGCTCTCTACGTATACACGCAAAGACGTAAAAGGCACAGATAATACAACTTACGTGACGTAGAGAGTCTCTTTGTTGCTGGAAATCTTCGATGCTCTGTTGCTGTGAAGCATGTTCGATCCAATAATCGTAGCCCATTCCCATTGCCTCGACTGTATAACAATCGTTGTTCGTGAAATCGGGATTGATCGTCAATGTTTTGGCTGCTCTGTCGTGCGTTACAGTGCAAAGAATAATTTCGCAGTCTCGGGAACTACCGATTGACTCGTCCTTCGACGATAGATCCGCGAGAATGTACATCGTGCTGCGTTCTTTGTACAAATAATGATTCGTACGTACACGAGTGTTCGACGGCCACGTGTCGATAACCATTTTGTTGTAACGCTCGACGAAGGGCTTACGATTTTTAATGCACGGCAACGCATTCTCATTTTTCGCCGACAAGGGCGATCGATATTTTTCGGTCAATGGCCAATTATCCGGGTAATAAGAGTCATCCTCGATATACGAGAATAGACGTGTTTCGTCGTTGGAATCGGTATCGATTAATATACGTCGATGATAATCTTTTTGCACGTCGTTCTGGCAATTTCTCTCTTCACGATAAAATTTCCTCTCAAACGGACTGAAAACCTTTTGCTGCCAGGGGAACTCGCGTTCCTCGGCTTCCAAAAAATTGGAATCACGCGTCTCTCCCTCGGTCTCGAATAGTTCGGCGAGTAACGATTTCTGTTGAACGATTCTCACCCTGTAACAATAAACACACGACGTGAATAAACGTATATAATTTGTGAAAATGCTCGAGGCCCGCTTGCAATTTGCCAGATGGCCCAGCCACGCAAGTTAATCAAATGTAAACATTTAAAGTTTTGCCTTTGAAACACACACAAACATATATGTACTACCCGGACAGTAGCTTTACTCGGTGTGTATCATATGGTTTATTTTTGTGCTTTCCACGCCTCCGTACGAGATGCCATTTCTACCATAGAACAAAAAATTGTGTTTTTTTCTATTTTTTTTTTTTTTTTTTTAAATAAAAAAAAAACAATATTAGCAACATTATTATTTTGCATGTACAGGTTGTAGATATCAAAACTGCACGAATGAGAATCTATTGCAATTGTTATACTATCATAATCATAATAAGAAAAATGATGCTCAGTAGAACTTTGCACTTTACTTCCTCATTCAATTTCATTTTTCACAAAATCATCTCTATGAGAAAATTTATTTACGCACACATTTTAGAAGCGATTTAGAAAAAAAAATCGCTTATGAATTTTTTTTTTTTATTTTTCAGAATTTTTTCAGAATTTTTAGAAGCGATTTTTTAAAAAAGATTTCAACGTTTTTTAAAACACACGGAATTTTTGAGATTTTATTCAGAATATTCTGATCGCTTCTGAAAATTCTTAAAAAATTCTTAAAGATTCCGTCTGTTCTTAAAAATGTTGATATTTGGCAGAGAATTTTTGAGATTTTTTTCAGATTTTTCATGAAATTTTTCCTGAAAGATTTGTGGATCATGCAGACGATTAAATTCAACGCTTTTTGTGGAAAATTTATGGGTCAATTTGGTTCATGACATTTTTTGTATTATTGTTTCTTCTCTGAAAAGCACTTATTTTAGATTCTTTTATACTAATTTTGATTTAGGTATGATTTTTCAAACGTAACGTATTGTTAGATGAAATTGAAAAATCTGAAAAAATTCTGTGCGAAATA
Organism: Perithous albicinctus; assembly: GCA_964016905.1. Classification (NCBI taxonomy): domain Eukaryota; kingdom Metazoa; phylum Arthropoda; class Insecta; order Hymenoptera; family Ichneumonidae; genus Perithous; species Perithous albicinctus. The sequence continues at coordinate 10,520,366 of OZ024702.1, read as the reverse complement.
TCAACATTTTTAAGAATAAACGAAATTTTTGAGAATTTTTTCCGAATTTTCAGAAGCGATTTTTTTTTAAATCGCTTCTGAAGAATGAGAAAGTTTATTTACGCACACGCACACAATGCATCCAGACAATTTTTCGAAACCATTTTTCTCAATGTTTCAGACCATTTTTACTGTTCTGACATGAAAATCTCAAAAAAAAAAAAAGCTTCCTCCATGAGGAAGAAAAACATGGCCAAATATTGTCTTTTAAAAAAAATAACAATTTAAATAATCAATAGTATCAAAATAATTATCTTTAAGTAATAAGTCTAACAAATTTCATTAAAAATTATATTTTCAATATAATCAAACAATTAATCGTCTCATCACAATAATACGAATGTTTTTAGTTGTTGTCTAAATGCGCAGTCGTAAAATGCATCTGCCCTCTAGTGTATCAACATCGCTATAGCATCGAAAAGTGTATCTTAATTAATTTTAACGTCTCAACTTATCCGACTCCTCTTCAGAATTTAATTACTCTCATTTCAAAAGTTTTTCATATTTTGACTAAATATGGATAAACGTACCCTTTTGTCATTCCCACTAAAGCATCACTTATGCAATCCCAAGAATTTCATACACGAACGCGATCTAGTCGATCGAATATACAAAACCCCATCGTACCTTAGCTTAAAGTTTTCTATTGGCTGTGCGACGCGGTAGTTACCCGCTATTTTCAGTCTTCCAGGAAGATAACCCAACATTGTCGTAAATTATTCATCAGCAAATGCAGGCTTTAACCGTTCTACAATTCAGGGACATTCCTTTGTTCGATACCCAACAATGTGTAACAAGTACTGACACTGTCGAGACGAATTTGGAAGCTTTTCAAGCTTCCGTTCACGTTGTGTACGCCTAACGGTTGCCAGGGCAACGCGTGCTACACGTGCAATTCTGCATCGAGTACAATCACAGTTCGTGTATATATATATATATATAGTTATAGAACTCAAAACAGCTGGTTGGCGACAAATCGGTAGTCTCTTAAAAATCCCCAAAATCGTCATAAACGCTTATTTCTGCTGCGAACGGTATAAATATAATTATCGGAATTCCCCCAGTTAAAACCGCGGTACCCGGAGAAATACTTTGAGTCATATGGCAGCGAACGAAGCGCTGTCAAAATGTCTGTAAGACAGCAATATCCCAAAGCGAAAGAAAGAGAGAGAAAGAGAAATTTCACGGAGGCAGAATAAGAAAAAAGTGAGAGAGAGAGAGAGTGCCTCGATGACGCGCAACTAAAGTTCCGTTTGCCGTGGCCGCGAGTTTCGTACACCTTTTTCTTTTTTTTTTTTACTTTATCACACAAGGAAGCGTCTCTCTCTCGTTCTTCAGTACGATTGGGAATTTCATAATGACTCATAACGCCGAGGGCCGTTACGTTTCGCGTTAGTGATCTGTGGCAGAGCTGTGAAAAAATCATCATCAGCTTGTTGCGTTTTTAATTCCCGTAACGCAGGTAAAGGTACCTCTCGTGTATGTACGATATATCATAACGATCATAACCTTGCATCACGTTAACCAGGTTAGCACGACAATTCCAGCCAATAATCGCATCGCAATATCCACCTGTAATAACGGTACTAAAGACGCGCCCCTTCCCGCGCTATCTTCTAATAAGCGTGTGTCTTGCATTCTCGGAACTATGAGTAATTTGTCGGTTCATGACACAGTGCACGCGTTATCGTATATTGATAAGACGATATTGGGAGGTGCCGTGAGTTGAGTGATAAATCAGTGATGATCAGTTGTCCTTTACCTATGGCACACGAGAGTCTGTTCTGTCATCACTTGTGGCTTTTATTTTTCTTTTTTTTTCTTTTTTTTTCTCATATTTGACGCGAGTATTTAAAGCTGGGGGTCAATGAACTCGAAGTTATGATTATATAGTTGACATTGCAGAGTCTGTTGAGCCAAAGTTTACGTAATTTTTGTCTGTAAGTTTATTGCATTGTAGTAAATTAAATTCAGAGTTTTAGCAAGTTTTCGTGATGTAGAAATGTAGTGAATATTGTAGATACAAAATTGCATTTTTTTTTTTTTTAGTTTATTATTATTATACAGCTGTTGTTGATAAAGAAGTGATTCTATATTTTTGTGTTCTTTTTCCTTTTTAGGAGCTTCAAACTCATCAGAATGGCGAGCGGACAGGATCGAGAGTCAGGTGTGACAATACCGCTCCAGTATAATGATGCTGTAAGTCATTTTGGTTTTTTATTTTAATGCAACAATGTGTATATAGAGAAATTTGTCTATACTAACGCTGACCAATTTTTTTTTTTTTTTTTTTTTTAATCAGGAAGTAGTTTCAGATAAGATTGGTTCTGGGATAACAGAAATCTGATAAAGTATCAAAATTAGTATTTAGACATGTAAATAATGCTCAATGATATAATTGAATAAGTAATGATAATCAATGCGTAATTTTGAACATTATTTCATCATTATATGCATTTGTTTGCATACAATGGAAGTTGATGTGTATTAAGGTGTGTCTAACTATTTTACAGGGATCTCAATTTTTTATCTTTAAATATAGGCAATTTTGAAAAAAAAACGTGCTTACATATTCATTGCTAGAATTTATAGTTACAAAGTTATGAATTTTTTAAAAATAAGATATTTGAGAATTTTCTGGCAAATTTGCCTCCAAAAATTTGAGAAATCAAAAATTCTAAAGTCATGCACAGAAATAAAATTTTTGAATTTTTGAACTCAGATTAAAAAAATAATTAAATTTTTTAAAAAATATTGACAGCAACAAATAAGTTTAAATGAATCCAACTTAATGATAATGGCTTTGTTTATTTCAAGGTTACAGATAGATAAAACTTTTAAAGGTCATAAAAGGCTAATATAGATAAGAAATATTTTCACTTGAAGAAATCAGTTTTTAGTCATGAAAATATGAGAAACTATTTTGTTCACATTTTTCAATGTTAGAGCAGAAAAAAAGAAAAAAAAAAATGGATCTGAAATATGTATCAATTTTTTGAAAAGCAACTTATAAGACTTCAAAATACATATTTGGAAAATGAATATTCTTCTATAGGAAATTTCACTGCAGAGAACCATTTTTTAAACCTATATACACAAAACAATATTTAAAAAAAGAACTTGTACACTAAACACATGTTTTTACCAAAACTTTTCATGTATTTATACTAAATTTTCATAAAAAATTTTCTTTTTCATTCAAACTGCGTGTCAATGTTTGTAATTATTTGACTTTACGTTTGTTGCAGCACTGGAAGGGAATTTTCGAGAAATACGATCTCGACAGAGACGGAAAAATATCGTATCACGAGTTAAAAGCGATGGTACGAGGTTCGACATACTCAAACGATATTCCAGCCAGAGTGGTTAGAGTGATAATGGACAAGGCTGATTTGGATGATTCGGGATATTTGGAATTTCCGGAATTTATAGCCATGGTGCGAACTCAACGTAAATTTATTTTAAAAATAAAAAAAGCGCAGTTACTAATTTACCATTAATAAAATAATGTCTTTTTTTCGTCGCAGATTCATCGGAAAGATATGCAAGGCATTTTTGGGCATTTCATACAGCGTTATGTTCATAAAATGGTGCCACAAAGGCCAACAGCATCCACGCAAACTGCCCGATTTTCCAGCGATTCGCCGGACGGACAGTACGAGGAAGAATACAGCTGCAGACCACCGGCGATAGCGATGATTATTATCTCGATAATCGAGATCATACTATTTATGTACGACGCCATAGCGCACAAGGCCCTTGCGGTCGAGGGTCCAGCCGCGACACTCTTCATTTACAATCCTTACAAAAGATATCAGGCCTGGAGGTATCTGACCTACATGTTTGTCCACGTCGGGTAAGCAATTCATTTATTGCTCGTTAAGTTAATTGCCTCTATTTAAGGACATTATTTTCTGATTATCTATGGATGATAAAAAAATATATATATGAGTTATTGCTGGCAAAGTCAATAAGCGACCCTGACACCTTCCGATTCGCTCCATAAATTTTTAATAATATTCTATATGCTCAAAAAAAAAGTTTTGATTTTTTTTTTTGAGATTTTCATTTACTTTTTTCGTGAATTTTTTAAATTTAAATTCTTTGCCCCGATTTAAAAAATCGAAAATTTTCTTTAAAATTCTGTATTAGGTTTGCGTGTTGTTTTTTTTTTTTTTTCGAAAAAAAAAGCTATTAAAAATTGAAAAAAATGACACGAGATGTTAGTTCGTGATTGGTTGACGCAAGATTATATTTTAATTTAAAAATAGAAATAGAATTGTTGAAATAGAAAATGAAATTATACAGTTTTAACTCTCGATTTGTAACTTTCGCAAATCCAACCATCAACCAACCGTTCTTGGCCACGATGATTGGTTTACGTTTGAATAAGACAAAATAATCCTAATTTCAACTTTAAGCTGAAAACAGCGATGGTTGGCTTTTCCTTCATTTTTCAGTAAAAAAAAAAAAAAATCTAGGAAAAATAAAAAATGTTTTTTCTAGCATATGGAATAGTATGAAAAATTATGGAGCGGATTGAAAGGGTTCAAGGTTTAACCTTTAATGAGTTGGCCAGGAATACCTCATATATATATATATATATTTGTCGAATCAATTCGTGATTTCATCGCTAATAGTCCGAGGTTGAGCTCGTCACTCGTGACATTGAGCCGTCGGAAGTGAGTTCTCTTCTTGTGGGTTTAAAATTAGGAAGGGTTTTAGCTCCATACACTCGTGATACTCAGCATGTCACCTTCTGCGCTACAGAGTGAAAATTTAAAGCCCTATGGCAACAAATAGTACGGTATTTTATTAAGAGGCTGGCTGTTCGTTGCTGGGCCTCGAATTAAATTTCTACAGCGAAATATTGAAATTCTACGGGTGATTACCGTTCAAATTACGCCTCATCCACAAATATACTTCCGTAGTTTAATATATCGGCAAACAGAAGTTAAATAGTATTACAAATGTTGCCGATTGTGTAAATATAATAATTTACAAATGACTGATACGTAGAAAACTAAATTCTTCAATGAGCTTTTGGATTTGAAAGCTGTCGCGATCGAAAATATTTTAATTTCCGCAAAACTATCAATTACTTTGTGTTTGCAATGAAAATGATTTTAATTATTTTTTTCACATACATTTAAAGATTCAATCAATCTTTTTCTTGTTAAAATCAAGTCGATAAATATATTTTTTTAATTTAACCGAAAAGATGATATACGACTTCTGTACTTAGTATTTTTTTCCTGTGACTCATATTTTTCTAACATTAATTTACAAAAAAAAAAGGCACAATTTTATGAAATGCTGGATTTTAAAAACTGAAAAAATGCTATCAACATTATAGATACTATTTTCAAGTAGTACTAAGAAGAGTAGAAGCTAAGAAAAAAATGTGCGAGCTCCGTTTTTCCAACATATTTAACTTACTGAATTCTTTTCTCTCTTTAGCGTCTTCCACTTACTGGTGAATCTACTGGTCCAAATAATGCTGGGAATACCGTTGGAAATGGTGCACAAATGGTGGCGAGTACTTGTGATATATTTGGCCGGAGTGGTAGCAGGCTCTTTAGGAACTTCCGTATCGGATCCGGGCGTCTTTTTAGCTGGCGCTTCTGGTGGTGTTTATGCATTGATAACGGCGCACGTAGCGACAATCCTGATGAATTGGTCGCAAATGGAGTTCGCGGTACTTCAGCTATGCGTATTCCTTGTGATAACGTGCGTGGACGTTGGCCAAGCGATTTACAATCGTTTGGCGGTGGATCAAGAGATGGGAACGAAAAATCAGATCGGCTACGTTGCTCATCTTGCCGGTGCTCTCGCGGGTCTTCTCGTCGGTATCAACGTGCTACGTAATCTCGAGGTACAAACGTGGGAAAAGGCTGTTTGGTGGGCGAGCATATTCACCTATACAGCCCTCATGACTGCAGCTATTTTGTGGAACGTTTTGTACGGTTCCTACTTCCCGGCGTCCATGTGAAACTGCAAAGTTTTAACCGCGAAACGACGGATAATTAATTAAAACAACAATAATCCCGATGAAAAAAAAAACGATTGGGATTTAACTTAAAAAAAAAAAACAAATGCGTTCGTAGTGAATACAAAAAAAAACGCACACATTTTAAAATAAGTATTTAAATCAAATGCGAAATATTTTTTATCATGTTCTCGAAGATATGTAATTTTGATAAACGACACGTTACGTATTCAAACTGCGACGAGATGCTAGACACAGTTAATATCGTAGAACAGAAGAAATTTAGGAGAGTACAATTTATTTATAAGTGCAGATTGGATATGGCGATTTTTTTTGTTATATTCGTACTGATATGCAGCTACTATGTTTTAAACGACAATACGGAAAGGGTACAAAAGTAAATAATTACCTGTATTTGTTTATTAGGATGTTTCACAATTTTTTTTTCTGAAAATTCAACAAAATATGTCGTTAAAAATGAATAGAAATAAAATATCGTCTTTCGCCCCCCAGATATAATTATAAATAACTAGCCACTACCTTCTTTAAACAGAAAGCTCTGGCGATCAACTTTACGTGGTGCTTCATTGAAATAAAGTCAATTTTACGTTACAATTAATTGAGGCCAATTAATTAGCCGCCAGAGCCCTCTATTTGTAGAAGTTAGTGGAAATTTTATTTTTTTATTCGTTTTTGACAACATTTTTTGTTGAATCTTCAAAAATTTCTGAAACAACCTATGTATTTATACAGGGTGTCCCATTTTAATCTTCCAGTTAATTTATCTCGAAAAATTCTGTCCAGATCAAGTATTGAGTATAGTGAAGCTTTTAGGGTTCGAAGGGGGACGTTAAAAAAAAAATACAAAATTGGTTTACCATTCAAAATGGCGGAGTTACCGGACAGTATTTTTTGAGATAAATCAACTGGCTAAAATAGTCGAAAATGGTCTTCAAACCTAACAAATATGGACTTTATAAAAAAAAGTTCCCTGCAAAAGTTGTTAGTTTTGATATAACAAATTTTTTGATAGAAAAAAAAGTCATGGTACCATTTAAAAAAAACATGTCGGCGGTCGTAACTTCGGCATTTTGAATGGTAGACCAATTTTGAATTTTTTTTTTTTTAACGTTTTTCGAACCCTAAAAGCTTCATTACACTCAATACCTGATCTGGGCAGAATTTTTCGATGTAAATCAACTAGAAGATTAAAATGGGACACCTTCGAAGTCGGAGCTGACTTGCGCAAAGTTGTATCGCACTACTTGAAAAAAAAAGACCATGTTTCATGTTTTTTTTTTTCAGTTAACTTCATTTATTATTAATATTATTTATTCCTCCGTAAATTGAGGAAACGACTCTGATTGCGGTATAAAGTGGAGGTCGATGTATAATATATATCGTCGCCAAGCTCATTCGTAAAGTGCAATGTTTTATTAGCCCATTAACGTGTAACGATGACACTTGGAACCGTTCAGTATACACAAATTCATGCACACACACATACCCACACGCACACACGTAGGATTTAAGATGAGAATACCTCGAAAAATATAGATTTTTGTTTTTTTTTTTTTATCATAAAGGTAACCAGTATTACGATAACCCTGTGTATACAGCTGATTTATTTCAATAAAACTGAATTACGCATTGCCGAATTAACATCACATTGTCGATAAGCAAAGACCCAGGAGAATCATCTGAAACATGTTTTTAGTAAAAAAATAAACAAAAAAAAAAAATATTTCTAATTTTGGAGTAATTTTTAGGAGCCCGATTATTTAATTATTTCAAATTTCATGAACTTACATTCATTAATTTTACAAATTATGAGAATATATATTTATTTATTAAAATCTTCACAGAAAATGCTTCAAGCGAATAAAAAAAGATTGACAAATGAGTTTCAATTCACGCTTTAGACGCATTACAAAACAGTGGATCAATAATAATAATAATAATAATAATAATAATAGACGATAAAAAAAACGTCGACGTTTCACCTGGATCTTCCCTCAACTAAGTTTCTATTTAGACAAAAAAAAAAACAAATTGAATAACCTGCATCAGTGCTTCCGACGAAGTACAACAAAATCTAATTACGTGACAGCATATATCGCGTCAATGAATTAATTATGTGGAAGACTTTACAATGTCCCGATGTCGTTCCGTGGAACGAATAAAATATCAAAGGAATGTCGCGATTGTCACTCATCAATAATTACGATAGAGGACCGCTCTACGGTCTAAATCCTGCTATGTATAAAATAAAAATAAAAAAAAACCAAAAGCTGTATGCTTTCGAAACTACGCTTTATCAGAACAGGAGGATATATAATTTGACCTCGTAAAATTCTGTCGAAAAGTATCGCGGCACAGCTATAAAAAAAAAAGTTGAAATGTCTTAAGTACAATAAATGTTATTATTAAATATCAAGTGGAGTTAATAAACGAATTTATAAAACTAGTTTGTGGAAGCAGAGGGAGGACGCGTTTAATCAACAATACCGTTGACTGTAGAGCTCGTGGAGCTTCCACACTGGATGTGTGTGTTGATATGATAAATTTAATCGCACCAAGCCACGGGTGTGTTTTTCCTTTTTTTTTTCTCAATTCAATGTACTCTCTCTCGTTGTCGGCTAAGATTTACACTGCGCTTAACGCATCACCGCGAGATATATCGCGTATTTACGTATGGATTTGTTTACATATTTACAGATTGTCAAAATATATGGTAAATCAAATAGCGTAATAGTACGTCGCGTAAATTCATAGTAAAAAAAAGGGATTACGAATATTAGGTAAAAGTGCAAAAATATACGTACAATCGTCAGTAAACAAAAAAAAAATACCAAACTTTCGCGTGTCGAGGATATCCGTTGTTTTGCCTTGATCGAATCATCACAATTTTAATATCACCCTGAGTCGCCACGAATTTCTTTTCTTTTTTTTTTTTTTGTTGTTTCTCACTTTCATCGCTGGGTCTCGTTTTTTTTTTTTTTTTTTTAGTAAAAATACTTAATTTATTCTTATTCCTAAATGGACGGATGTGGATTTAGTTACTTCTGCGGTACTATCGGCACTTTCTCGTCGTAGTCTTGATCGTCGGGCCTTATGAATTCTAAATCGCTCTCTCCGTCGGAACTTGAACCGTCGTCTTCGTCGAAGTATGGTCTCTGAATCGCGATATCGGCACCCACCTCGATTTCGCCTAAAAACAAGGGAAATAACATCATTTTTTTTAACGATAATCGAACGATTATAGTGAATAGCAGACAAAACAATAATTTATCTAATAATAATATTATATTTTTTTCTTTTATCTGATCATTTTCAATATACAACGCATTGAAAAAAAAAATCAAATAACAAAAATATCGACTTTTTCTGAGTGATGTACCTCGTTGCGCTGGTCTCTTGAATATTTCAACTTCTTTCTCGTCGTCGTCGAAGAAGCTCGAACCATCACCGAGCAAACTGAAAGCGTACTCTCTCCAGTTATTTTTCTGCGCGTTTCTCTTCGTTTGGCACCTAGAGTAGCAGAAACCTCCGAGGACGACGATTCCCAAGCAAACGATACCTACAAAAATTTAATTATTTCTATAATTACGTAAATTATTTTTTTTATGGGAAGGGTTCATCCATTTCGGGCAATATTCAGTCCTGGACATTTTTTTTCTATGATAAAATTACAGTTGGACAATCAAGTACATTGACATTTTTTTTAAAAAAGGCGACTGTTTTGCTTGAAATATATGTACAATCCCCTTAAATGAAAAACACGCTAGTCTTACCGGAAATTATTATAAACACGAGTCTGGGCATTCCGAGAACGCTCTCATCGCGAAGTAGTTTAAACATGAGATGCGAAAATTTCTTCAGATCCGGCGTCGAGATCAATTTCGTCTCCGAAATATAACCAGGAGCAGTTGCGGTGATAGTGTGACTTCCGGAAGGCAGCAAAATCCAGTATGCTCCGCTCTTGCTGTTTGCGATTTTGTGCTCTGAATCGTCGTACGTTAAAACGGCATTGGGAATCGGTGCGTCGCTCTGAGTGACAACGTAACCCGTGACACCCTGATCGATTGTTTTTAACACTGCCAACAAGCTCTTAACGTTATCTTCCCACACCTCCAACGGATGATCCATATTGCAGCAAGTGATATAAACGTCAAGCATCAGTGTGCTCGTATTCGTGTAAATATAATCCATTAACGAGTCTTGTCGGCCTCCAGCGATTGCAATACCGCCGTGCGTCAATCCGTCCTTCTCGAGATTAACTTCGGCGTCGCAACGTTGACCAGAAGTCGCCATTGTCGGATGTACTTTTGTATATGCCAATCCCAACTTTCGGAAAACACTTTCGTCCTTAGTCTCGTAATTCTTAAGCCCGAGATCTCGGATTTCGCCGCCATAGGGAATCTCAACGTGTCGTGAACCGCTGTTTAAATTAAGTGCGACAACAGCATTAATTTTCTTGAACCAATCGGCTATCAGAGCGGCATCATCAGTCAATTTTTGGTCTTTTGGGAAGGTCACACCATTTTTCAATGTTGCAGGTGAACAAGTGAGATTTCTATCACTTTCAGGGTGCAAATCTGGCGCGATGAAAATGGCAAAACGCTCCAGATAATCTGTTATGTCTTTGTCTTTTTTATAGTTGCTCAATAGATGAGTGGCGAAGGTTGTAAGAACCTCCGACGTAACAGGAGCTCCAGGGCCAACGCCGGCTGAGAAAATTACCGACGGCCGTCCGGCCAATTCAATTTGGTCGTTTTGTATTCCAATTTCTAGTGCCATTATCGTCGCGCCTTCGGAAGTTCTACCGATTGTATGCATCTGCGATATACGCGGATACTTTCCATTGAGCTCGTCTAATAAACGATTAATGCCATCCAAATGACTGTTTTCGTTTCCCAGCGCTGGTTTTTTTCTCGATTTTTCCGTTATCATTTCTACCTCACCGCTTGACGTCGATTTATTGAGCGTGACATTCACGTCCGTTATTGTGTTCTGTCTTATCTCAACCGTGATCGTTTTAGTCTGGTATCCTTTGCACGAAAAGTGTAGAACATAACTGCCAGGCAAGAGAACTTTGTTGAAGTACGCCATATTCTGCGAAACTTTGTAGGTTTTATCATCGTACTGAACGGTTCCATCGCGAAGCGGTTCACCTTCTTCGTTCTTTATTACCGCGCGTACACCTGTTGTCAATTTAAAGAGCAAATCCTTCAACGGCAGCAAATTTTCGCGCCAGATTGTAGGTATCGTCTCGGCGGAAGGATATTTGCAGCAGGATAGAGAAAGTGTCACCTGCAAAATGAAAAGAAATTATTGCTAATCTTCGTTGCTTTGAAGAAAAAATCCCTGCGTGTTTCGAAATTTCTACTCACCACCGGGATGTTGTATTTCTTGTCGATATAGTTGCCGAGAACAATCGAATCGTTCGATGGTGCGTTACATTCTTCCTTGGACATTTGGGACATATAGTCCTCGGCTAGTTTCGTGAATACGTCTGATTCACTGTCTGTATAGCTAAAGAATAAAAGTTCACAAATTTATATATTTATCTCTCACAAATTATCAACAAAATCAGGACAGAATTAATTCTATTGATTTTTTTTTTTCTGATTTTTAATTCCTGTCTGTGAAAAGAATATTTTTATTCTTATTTACCCGACTTCCTTGGTGCCTCCGCCAAACGTAATTATTGCATTGTAATCTTCATTTTGGAGCATTTGCTTGAAAGCACTCGTGACCGCGTCGACACCGAGATTGCCCTCGACGGCTGACACTTTTTTTCCAACTTCGTCATTTACCAGAGGATTGCAACTGTCCGAAACGCTGTCGAAAGCAGGATCAACACCGGGTATAAAGTGCAAAACAGCGTTGTCCAGTAATCTTTTTATCGGAGGATTTCCTATGCGATCTCCCATTAACAAATGCGTCGCCATTCTCAGAACTATTTCTCGTCCGACAGGCTGAGATGCAAATAATCCACCGACTAAAGCAATATGGAATTTATTTTCCTCAGGTGCTCCCATCTGTAATTAAAAAAAGAAACATCGACATTGAAATGACTTGCAATCATTTTAGCGCGATATTTCTAAATCAATGAAATAAACTTCTACTCACGGAATGCGTCACTTTTAGAGAATGAATAGCCATTGTGACTAAAGAATCTCCAGCCTTGAATTCTGCATTATCGGGATATCGGTTTTCAAGCTCTCCAAGACGAGCGCTGAGTTCAGAATTCTTCAAATAACCGTTCTTCAAGTTGATCATGAGTCGGTAATCATAAGCTGAAGACCTGTACAGAGAATTTAGGGGGAATAATAGAAAGAATATCGCGAGAATAACAGAGATTTTAACTGTAATCGCGTTTTATTACCAATGCTGCGGATCGTCCCGCATAAGCGTAAAGTCAAGAGTAGCCTCGCCGATTTTTCCCTCCGGTACTATGACCGTTTCCGTTGAGGCTTCGTATCCAAGAGCACTCGCCGTAATGTTGTAAATCCCAGGGACCAAGAGACGCCAATAATCACCTGCATTCGCTGTATAAATATCATGATTGATACCCTGGACGGAGATTTTAGCGTGGGCAATTGGACTTCCAATGGAAGAACGTACCGAGCCGTGCACGCCTTTCCTCGACTGCAATAAAAAATAACAAAATGGGTTGCCTTTTTTTCGAAGGTTTTTCGGAAAAAGAATGATGGAATGACATCAATAATACAAGATTTTTTTAACGTAAAAAAGAAAGATTTATTTTGGAGAAAAAAATAGAAAAAAATATTCATATTCTTGTGATTATTTGAGGATTTTTCAAAGTGGAAAAGGGTTAAATATTTTGTGAATTTTGTAGTCGGAAGAGGAACATTCAAATAATTTTGTAAAAAAAAGGTAAGAAAAAAAGAATCCAGAACGAAAGGTAAAAATCAGACATTCCCGAAATTTTTAAGGACTGCCTAAATTTAAGGATATTTCCAGAACATCAAGAATTTCCAGGACCCCTGAACACCATGTTTCATATACGATTAAACATACCATTTCTATAAACGCGAGAAGAGGCTCGCGATTTTCCTGCCAGTATTTCGGCAACTCCTTGGCTTTCGGGAATTTCGTGCAACCAAGCTCCAAAGTTATCTCGAACGCGTTGCTCTTCACATAATTGTAATCTTGCATTCCACCGGTCACCGGATACCACGCGTTGCCGTTTGTGATACCATCTGGAAAACTGTCGTCGAGGAAACCTGCCGGCATTGGACAAGGCTTTCCGAGATGCATTCTTGGATGTGCGTTCGAGTAAGCGAGTGCCAAGGCTTTGAAGACCGCGTTGTCGGGACTGAGATTAGTGTGACTTCCAAATCCAGGAGCATCGTCGTACGGATAATTAGCCACGAGCGCACCGCCGTGCAAATTAGCAGAGAGCACGAAAGGCACTTTTTCTATCCAGTCCATAACGGCTTTTGTTTCCGGCTCCTGATTCCGATTTAACTAAGAAAAATGAGGAGATTATTTATTGGAATTGTGCAATAATAGAGGATGCATTATTAGGGCCGTTAAACAAGAAACGCTTAATTTTTTTGGTCGATCTGTTCGGCAAAATTTTTGTTCTGTGTGATAAATAAAGAAAGTTTGATTCATTAATATTTATAATCTAAAAAGTGAGGTTTTCGCTATATTTTAAATGCATTTTTTAATAGAAAAAAGTGGACATTTCGATCACTTAAAAATTATGTAATATTTGACAGTTCATCCACAATTTTGTTAATCATTTGCATGATTAATTTTACGTACACAGTATGTTATAGTAAAAATTAACAAAATTGAGGATGAAACGTCCTATAATTGAATTTTCATGTTGTTAAAATCTTAAAAATGCAAAAATCTATAAAAAAAAAAAAATAAGAAGCAAGAGTGTCGATGAGCAGATAAACCAAATAATAAAGCTTTTTTTTCAACCGCACCTAATTCATTATTATGCGAAAAAGTCAACGAGGCATACCATCGTCGGTCCGTACTGATCCGGAAAGTTGCGATTAAGATCAACGTGTTTAGCATTCGCTCTCCCAATAACACCGGAAACATCGCCTTCCGTAGACACTTCATATCCGTCCGGATTCATACTTGGCATTACGTGCAATCTGACACCATTAACAATTCTCGTGACTCTGTCGTCGGTGCCATAATTTTCGCACAAGTACTTGAGCAGCAATAGCAACATTTCACGTCCGACAACTTCGTTTCCGTGCATATTTCCGATATATTTCATTTCCGGTTTATTCGAATCGTGCTTTCCAGGTTTCGATGTGATTTCCATTACGTAAAGCTCGCGACCCTCCACCGAACGTCCAACGCTGTAAAGACGTGCGATGCTCGCGTAATTTTCGCTCAGTTCCTTCATGAATTTTTCCATTGCCTTGTAGTCGTGATGCTTGAACTCGATGTCCTGCCAAAATCCGTAAGCGTCGCGAGATCTAGTGAACTCGTGAAGATTGCTCGAGTCTTTTCGCGCTACGGATAAATTATAATAGATAAAAAAGATAGAAACAATAATAATAAAAAGGGAATTCGAGAAGATTGGAGGTGACAATTATTGTGAGGATAAAAGAGTAACGAAGAACACAAGGTACATTGGAGAAACAATCATGAAATCAAAAGACAAACTTGGAAAGAAAATAGAAATAATTAAATAAATTAAGACATTCCACAAAAGGAATCCGAGGGGAGGGGCTGGTGACTAATTTGACAAATTTGCCATAGTTCGCAACAAAGATAGCACTTTATTTCGGACACTGCTCTATACATTATACAATTGTTTTTTTTTTCTTTTTTTTTTCAAACACAAACATTAAAGTACAGATGAGGCTATTACGGTTTATCTATTTATGCTATAACATACTCACACCGTTCGCATTAATCGTCAATTTTGATAACGCCCGACGGCGATATATTGCCACCGCAACTCGGTGTAATTGTACATTTTGTTCACCTTTGCTCATTCTATTACACTGCTTTTCTTTCTTTCATTTGTTCAACGAATAATGTCAATTCACAGCTCATGAGAAAGAAGGAAGAAAAAAATAAGATAGAGTTAAAAATTTGTTCCCGCAAGATGAGATTTAACAGTGAGATTCTTTCGGATATGACTAGCGACAATGTCGTGGAATTCGTTATTCAAACATTCTTCTTCTTTTTTTTTTTTTTTTTACAAATAATTGGAATGTAAATCTCTTTGTGCCACTTTTCGAGACAAACTCATATTTTCTTTCAATGGAATTGTAAGTAAATGCAAGGTCTTGAGAATTTATACTTTTAAACAGCTGAAAATAGTCACCAGTCTATTATTTAAGTTCTAATTTATCGACGCTTCAGAGAGATATGTTTGAGGTCATTAAAGACAACAATAGATATATATATATATATTTTTTTTTGTTAGTTACTCTAGTATTCCCAAGATGTGTATATATATATGTATATAATATAATAATAAGAATCCACGATTACTTTTCATCGGATGAACGCAGTATCAACAACAATGTCTTATGCTATTGTACAGTCGACGACCATTCGAATAGCGATTCGTTTCTCCATACCTTGTGTACTCGTTAACTCTCACGGAAGAAAGGAAGATTTTGTTTTTCTTTTTTTTTCTTAATTTTAAGCTTATCGTAGCAAATAGAATAAAGTCCGATGGTTATGCAGGCAGTATATAATAAACGATATCGGGGAAGTAATTGGCAATAATGGGATGAGTTCCATGTATGAGATTTACGGATAGCGCGCTGTAAAAAAAATAAAAATCAAATAAACAAAATAAAATGGTGAGTTTATTCAATGTAGTTACGAGAAATCAGGCGGTTTTTTTTGTTGGTAAATTCGCTAATTGTCTATGAAATTGACATGAGAAAATGAAAAAAATATATATGACTTCGGACGGACATACGTTAATGAAATAAATTAATTGAGACAGGAACATATAACGTATCGGAATTACAGTGTTTTTTTTTCTTTTCTTTTTTTTTTTTCAGTAATCCCTGATGCGCAAAGAAGACATGATTCTTTCGAGCGGTGATAGGCGCGTTAAGTATGGTATCACTTCAGGATAATCCATCTCGGGTTTACCTTGTTCTTCCAGGGCGTTGCTGCGCAACGTGAAGTTCACGATTGTCGGGCCATCTGCCTTCACAGTGACGTTGATCGGCTCGCTCGGTTGATATCTAAGGAATAATATTGGAACTTGGAGTGTTAAGCGCGGCTAACGACAACGATGCGCAATTATACGTGTGTGTGTGTGTGTGTTCGGAGAAATTATTCATAAATAGCGAAGTGAGTCGGTAAATAAACGGTTATTTAACCGCGGCTACGAACGATATCCGACAGCAATTTATCTATGAAATAAATAATAAATAAAAAAAATGAGATTTCACTTCTTTGGATAAAAATTGAGCTTTAGCGTTTGGCAGCAATTAATTTACGTAAAAAAATTGGTAACTAACATAATTTACCGGTAAATTCGTAACATTATTCATAAACAAATGTGTTACGATTTCATAATTTCATGCACTTACCCCCATGCGCCAGCGGTAAGCGTGTACGTTCCGGGCAGCAACAGCCGCCAGTATTCACCGCGATTGGTCGAGCTTATGTTACGATTTATTCCGTAAACCGCGATTTGAGCACTTTCGATTGGTCTACCCTTATCGTCAATTACGAGGCCTGAGAATGAAAATTAATACAAAATATATGATTTATACAATTTTTTAAAAGTACAGGCTCAATTGATTTCAAGCGAACAATGTTTGCTTTATGTATATTTTTGAAGTAACGAAAATCGCATGAAAAATGCTATACTGTTGATTTTTATCGTAAACGTATTAATAAATAATTTAATAAAAAATCTCAGAGATGATAATATAAATAAATGCAGGAGATTTTTTCTTTTTTTTTCTTTCTAAAATCGAATTATTCCAATTTTTAATTTTCGTATCTGGGCATATTTTTATACGACTAAAACACTGTTAAAAATAATCAAATACATATGATTTTTTTAATGCGTTTTTTTAGCAATAAAAAAAACAAATATCCTTTACATTGTCCAAAATCGGTGGTTTTTTAAAAAATGTTGGTATGTGTTTTTCCACATTTAGCTTCGAAAAACTGTTGTCTGCTAGTTTTGAGCTTACCCTTCACTCCAATATGCGCTTGTTCCAAATAATTGAGCAGTGACTCTTTGTTCAATCGCCAATGTTCGGGCATCAAGGAACGCGCGGGGTATTTACAGCAGCTTAGCTCAAATGTAATTTCTAGAGCGTTCGAGCGAGCATAGTTGAAATCTTGCATGCCACCGACAACTTCGTACCTAAAGCCAAAGCACGCGATAGCGCAATCAGTACGTTTGATAACCGGAAGCAGTCATAAATTCTTATTGACGCGAACAAAATAATTGAAATTTCCATCATAGTTTGAGTTATGGGGGTTTAATTTTTTTTTTTTGACGTACCAATAAGCGCCGTTGGTAACACCACCGACAAAATTGTCCGGCGGGCAGGCATCGCCCTGGTGCATAACGGGATGATGATCAGCATAAGCGTGTGCCAGATATTTGAAGAGCTTATCGTCCGGAGATTTGCTTTCGATGCAACAGGTCCGCGAAATGCTAAGATCAAGAAATTGAAAAAAAAAAAAAATTGAGAAAAACGCATTAGTCAGATATCATTCTGACATGACTATGACTCATAACAAGGAAAATATTGATGTAAAGGAGGAAAAAAAAAATCTATTGCGCAATATACTTGGCAGGGATGGGCATTCATTCAATGAAGATGTATTTGAAATACTTTTAGAACTCAATGATTGTTGATTACTATGTCTATTAAATATTTAAAATCATCGTAACAGAATAATTTATCTACTTTATTTCGAATTATCACAGAAAATGAAAGCTGGTTCTGTATAGAGGAAGCTTTGTTTAAATTAAAAAGTTTTTTTATTTTTATGTTACACGCAAAATGGTCGGAAACGTCGAGAAAAGTGGTAAAATATTTTACCATAATTTGTGAACTTTTTGACAAAATCCACTCAAATTTTAATGCCATTTGAAGATGCAGTTAGACTTCTTATAAATTTTATAAAAATCGCATCGCGCTTTTTATTTTTATGAGATTTTTGTAATTTTGGAAAATGTCTGTAAAATGCTCTAGATTGATCAAATTTTTAGCTAGCAGGCTGAAGCACCGTATTAAAGTTGAAGAGATGTAACCTTTGATATTAAATTTGGGCAAAATCGATGAAAAGCAGTTCGGTTTTTATGAGATTTTCCAATTTTTCAAAAAACTCACAATTTTGCTCTAACTCACGTTAAGTCTCGATAAATCAACTGAAACTTTCTACAGACGAAAAATATCATTCAGCGCCGCTGCCTACCAAATATCGGTAAAGCGGATCAGATTTTGTGATTTTAAATTTAAAAAAAAAATTAACGTTTAAAAAATTAAATTTTGCACACAGCTGAAGAGGAGTCAAGACTCTGCTTCAGTTACTGTGTATTAGTAAAAAAAAATACACATAAATGCCACAGGTTTCATAGAATTTTTATGCTTTGAAAAAAAAAAAGCGCGTAAGCACGCTTGCATTTTTGTATTATTGCACAAGTAACTACCAAAAATGTAGAGGCAATGAAAAGAGAAAAAAAAAAAATGATACAAAGTAGAACTTTGCGCATCGCTTTCTCTCCTCCACGAGGAAGCCAAAAATAATTTAAAAAAAACATCCTCACAGGCTTTGTGAAAACTGAAATTTAAAGAGGCAGCAATGACCAAAGTACTACATTGAATAATTTTTTTCAAGCATCGCACAATAATCACAATTATGTGTTTCAAAAAACTATTTTAAATACATTTTCATTGAAAACCCATCCCCGTTTCTTGGATAATAGAACAAAAAAAAAAAATATATCATAATTTACCCAGAATCGTATGGATAACTCGCAACCACGGCACCTCCATGAAAATTAGCGGAGAGAACAAAAGGTTCGGTAGCTATCCAAGTCATCATAGCGACGGTTTCGTTTTGTCTTCCAGCTACAACATTGGGGCGTCTCAAAAGTAGATTGGTTCTTTTATCGAATTGATCCGGGAAGTCCCTGTTCAAATCCACATGATTGGCGTTCTCCCTTCCAGTGAAATCGCCGTGAGATTCACAATTTCCTTCCTACAATTAAAAAAAAAAAAAAAAAACCCAAAAAAGAACAAAAAAAAAAAAAGCATGTAACATAAAAAATTGAAGTTGCTACGAGAGAACTGTCGGAAAATTGGCTTACCTGAGATTTTTCGAAACCATCTGGATTCAACGAAGGCATTAGATAGATATCGGTATTGTTGACCAACCTGGTGACTCTCTCGTCGGTCGCGTAATTAGTCAGAAGATATTGCGCGAGATAAACCATGAGTTCTCGTCCAACAGCCTCGTCGCCGTGCATATTGGCGACATATTTGACCATCGGCTCGCCGAGACCGCGATTATTGACATTTTCGGATATCTCGAGTACGAGAAGATCTCGTCCCTCGACGGATTTGCCAATTGAACGTACCTTCGCCAAATTAGGATAAGTGTCAGCCAAACGTCGAAACAGGCTCTTGAGTTCGTCGTAATGCGTGTATTGTGGCAAAACAAAATCTTCGTTTGGCGCTGTCGATCTCAGCCGAAAGCCACTCGTGAGTCCATAGATCGCGCAAAGGGCTAACAAAACCCCGCACTTAACCATTATTTTTTTCGTTGATTATTGCGCTGATGAAATTGAGGTTTTATATTAAATATATATATATATGTATGTGCGTGTGTATATTGCCGGATGGAAAGAATGAACGAATGAGAGTGACGTTCTAACGGGACATCCCTCGGTTCCCTATGTTCTCTCCTCTTAGCCCCGACGGTGTTTGCCAGACTCGTGATGACGTCCGCACACCCCGAGAGTGGGGAGATACTAACCTGATCCCACTCTCTTCACTCCTCTTTCCTTGTTACTTTACTTTCCTCTTGTCAGAGGCATCGGAGCCTCCATTCGCGATACGCACCGACACCCCACCATCGACCCCACCGATTATTCCGCCTACTCTTCAATGACGTCACACACGCCTACCATCTCTTTTTTTTTTGTGTCCCCCGCGTGAATTTATCAGGAAATCGATTCTGTGAAATTTATATTTTTGGCCTCGTCAAATGGGGCTCATGCACTCTCGTTGTGACAGATTCGAAAATAAAAAAAAAAATTAAAGATAAGATAGAAAAAAAAAGCTTTCCAATTTTTTGATTTCGAATGTCGGTTATTTGTATATGTAATTGTGCAATTAGAATTTTACGTAATTTAAGGGGAGGGCGTACGAAAGATTGTGAAGAAAAAAAAATATATCAATTTTTGTTAGATTTTATAATTAATAATTAGCATTGTTTTGTTATGTTTTTTTTTATAATACTATTTACATTTTTGAGATGTTTTAACGGATTGATGATCCGTTTGTCTATTTAGTTGAATTTGTATATTCAAGAAGTTTGAGAGACTTTCTTCTCGACGTCAGTCGCGTATTCAGGCTAATTTTTTGTTGGTGTAAATTGGTAATTTTTTCTATTGAAAAAATTAGTTGTTTAAAAAAATGTTTTTTAAAATTTTGTTGCTAAAATTCGAAAAGAAATTTTGAGCCCACGTAATTTTGATGAAAATTAATGTATTCAAAAATGTTCACACTTAATTGAAACTACACTTTTAATACGGTATGAACAATATTGATTCGCAAATATTAATATGCTTGTCAATTATATATTTACTCTAAAGAATTTTAAACAAAAGTTTTCTTGAATTAAAAAATAAAAACAATCACAATAGTCTTGTTCATAAACATCTACGTTTTAAAATTATTTTTTATATCCTCGAGAATCAGCACGAAATTATAAATATAAGAAAACAAAAAAAAGTTCATTTATCAAAATTCATATTTTCCTAGTTTTCAATATAACGTAACATATAAATACAAAAATTCATATTTATTTTCTCCATTCGCGCTCTCGATAGGTCTTTAATTCCTCCTAAAATCAACGCTAAAACGATTGAATAAAAACAGTTGCATGTTTTATTTGTTAAGTGGTAGAAAAAAAAACAAGTATTTACAATTATACGCGTATCGTAGATAAAAGCTTAGGAACCGGATAATCGTGCAGCTTTTCGAGCATAGTAACGTTGAAGAGCCGCTTCAAAAGCAGGACCAACGGTTCTCTTTTCCCATATGGAGACTTTATCTTCTTTCTCATTTTCTTTGATTTCATTAACCGGTTTCTCCAAACCGACCTTCTCTGTTTTATTCGCTACATTAGTATTATCGTTATTAATCGGCTTCGGTTTTTCCTTGTTGGATTTTTCCTTGTTAGTTACATCTTTATCAGTCTTTCGATCCTCTACCGAAGCCTCAATGTTATCCTTCTTCATCTTCGACTCGTCGACTTCCGCGTGCTTCGTTTTATCTTCGATCGACTTATCTTCCTTCGCTGTTTCAATCTCATTATCTTTGGATTCTTCAGCCTCTGACTCGGACTCAGAAGCTTCGACGACCCTTTGTCTGTACTGACGACTTCGCTTCGCCTTTAAATTTATTTTCGGCGATTTCTTCGATTGCTCCTCGTTCGCGGATTCCCTGTCGGAATCGGAACTCGAGTGAATTACATCGTCCTTATCAATATTCGTTTTATCAGCGTCATTTCGTGATACTTCATCGTTTTTCGGTTCTTTTGTATCATTATTATCCACCGATTTTGATTCCAAAGTCTTTTCAGGATTCACAGTCTGTTGATAGAAGTGCCTGTAAAATCCGGACATATCAGGCTGTTTAGTCACATCACCGATAGCTTCCAATCGCTCCATATTACGTTCCTCTTCCTCCATTTTCTTTAATTCCTCGAGTTTGGCCTTGTAAGCAGAAGTAACAAAACTCTCTTTATCGGCGTACATTTCTCCTTCGGCTTCGCGTTCTTTCTGCACCATTCTCTCTATTCTGTGTTCTTGCTCTCTCTTTCTTCTGTCCGCTGTTTTCAGTAAATTTCCAATGTACTTAGACTTTTTAGCCTCCTTCTTGATAGCCTTTCCCTGCTCCTCGGACTGTTTCATCTCATCGAAAACCTCGTCGTACTGATATATAGTAGGGTCCTCGTCGAGAGCCTTTTGCATATTCAAACGCGTTTGTTTCTTCACTCTATTCTTCTCGCCCTCTGCCTTCAGCGCCTTTTTCACCCAGTCGGTTCCGTCATCCTCGTCGGTGTCGTCGTCGCCTCCAAAAACATTGATCGCTTTGGGTGCCGATAATGGAGCCTTTTTTGGACAGATGAGGCCATACCTGTTTTTTTAAAAGTAAATTTGAGGTGATTAGAAGATAATTTACACAAACGATAATGACATTCCGATAATTTATTCGCGAATTCGCAACGGAAGACGAATATTGTTGATTTACTCTATGCAATTTTTTTCGGAGATAAAATTATTAAAAACAGCGATCACGCAATGATTGAAATTTCAATTCGCAATTTCTTCCGAGTTAAAATATGTTAAAATAGCAATCAGAAAAGAATTTTAAGTGAGAAAAATTGAGAAACGAGTACGTGATTTTTTTTGTGTTTGACATAACCTCAATGTCAAAAAGAAATATTTACATTGTGTTCTACTCACTGTTTTCCATTTTTCCTGATGTCCGCCATTACTCTCGCTTATCAGTGACGATTAGATGCGCGTCAAGCTTCGATTGATGTTGATTAAAAAGAGTTTTTGTTTTTGATTGCTGTTTGTGTTGGAAAAGTATTGTTGCATTCTTCCCGTCAAAGTAGTAGAGCATCGCGTCGTTGCGAGAGTGATTTTACCGACGCGTTGGCAATGTAGGAATCATGCTGCGAGACGCTTTTTTATATGCGAGATGCTCGGTCGGTAACAAAAAAGTATTGTTGAATTCTTCCCGTCAAAGTAGTAGAGTATCGCGTCGTTGCGAGAGTGATTTTACCGATGCGTTGGCAATGTAGGAATGATGGTGCGAGGCGCTTTTATTATATGCGAGATGCTCGGTCGGTAACAAAAACTGTAAAGCGCTGTGCTTGACCACAAATGATAAATTATCTTTCAAAATACGAAAAGCACTTGAATGCGTCTAAAGAAGTCTACAGTCAGTGCACTTCTCGCGTTTTATTTAAAAAATCAACCAGGCGAGCTGATTTATCTTTTGGTGAAACAAATATTTGCACTGCGATTTGTACAGACCGGGGTTTGCAAAGTAATTTACTTTAAGATGGAAATACACAAAATTTATCTTGAATGTTTAATCTAAAAGTGTTCTTACATATTCACTTTCGTCGTGACAGAATTATACTTACAGAAGATAATGGGATGTAGGAATAAAAAGAAAGATTAAAGTATTTTATAGGCAAGATTCGTTTGTTTATTACAATAGGTTGATCTTGTACAAATTAATTATAGCCTTACATTTATAACAAGTCAAGTTCCTCATTTTCTTTTTTTCTGACGATTCTCGTTATCGATATGTATACTATATATTTTAAGGGCTAGTCAGAACGATTAACGGGGATGAATTTAGAAATTGTACCCATTTTGCCATTTATTTATCTAATGACATGATAATATGTTTTGTGAGGCATGATTCTTTAAAATTATTTTGGTGATTTTTATTACCACTGTAAAATGTATATGACGATGGTTTTCCTTTTTTTTTTCCTTTTTTTTTCTTTCTTTTTTGTATGAGAAGACCTTAAAAACGTCACTCGACGTTATTCAAAGTATATAACGAGACACGCATTATAACGCATAAATATATACTTTCGCTGTACAAGTTTAATTCCACTTTCGTGCTTATGCCGATTTTCCCATATAGGGTGTGTTCGAATAATGTTCGCTTATTTAAAACAAAAAAGAAAAAACGCTGTACATCTGTTAAAAGAAAAGAAAAGATCGTTACAAGACTACCTAAGCTCATTTAAGAATTATAGGAAGATTTCCGTGTTTATGATCCACCGTCATATTCTCGTCGGAAATATATCAATCTTATTCTCCGGCCCCGCGTCATCGACACTAACTGAAAGTTTCATCGCTATAACTTAGATGTCGGTTGTTATTATTTTTTTTTTTTTTGATACAATTCGTTAAATAAACTGTACATTTTTTTTACCTCATTCTAATATAGAATAAATTACCTAAGATCAATTGTATCGTCGTGTGTGTGTGTGAGTGTGTGTTGTCTCGCTTTGAAAGATCTCAGGAAGAGAGGAGGAGGCGCGCGTGCGGTCCGTAAGATTGATTATTACGTGGATTGGACATCGGTTTTGGTCAACACAAAAACAAAAAGTTCACCCTGCTTTAGTACATTATCATTACATGGTTAATGCGCGGTTCCACTAATTTTACGGTGCTTATTTTTACGAGAGCAGGATCGCTGGTGTCCTTTATAGAATAGGAACATAAATTGCAATTTCTCAACAACAAAAAAGAATTCTATATACGTATAAAAAAAACATGTATACCACACCCAGTAAAGCTGCCATTATACAATTAATTCTCACGAAGCATCACTAAGCCGGATCGGAAGTATTTCGAGGGCTCTCGCACGTGTAATAAAAACGAAACAAAAACTTCCACGCGTTTTCTTCTTTTTCTCTCTTTCTCTTTCTCTCTCTCTCTCTTTTAATTATAAGTTATTTACTTACAAAGTTAGTCGCAGAAAGATGCATTGTTTTATATGGCATTTGAAATAAATTGGCAGTTTTACAGTAATTTCTTATTCGCTAAGTTATACCACTGTAAAAAAAAAAAAGAAAAAAAAAAAAAAATCAATGCGAATGTTTACGGATTGACGTTTAATGGCGTGTGATGAAATTATATTAAACAACAGCGAATGGCTTTCGTCGCTGTGCAGTCTTATTGAAATAGATATATCGACGTATAGTACGCGTTTTTCTTTTCTTTTTTTGTTTTTTTTTTGTTTTTTGTTGTTTTTATTGGAAATAGTAGCACCGTTATTGCAATAACGTTGAACATGCTAGAATGATGACCGGTTAATGAAAGATGGTAAATGGAAGGAACGGAACGTTGACTTATAATTTAATATAGACATACAAGGAGGAACTACCGTCCACCGTGATCTTTCAATCTGCCTTTTAAAAAACCGTTGCATAATTAACATTGCGATTATTATGATACAAGGTCATTATTATTTGATCATCGTATAAACATTATTATCATCACAGTAAAAATATTATTTTATATCTTTCAAACTATTAACGTTGCGCCCGTATTGCGACGATATCAAGCGCACTCGAACGTTATACAACGAGCGAACAAGCAGCGTCACTCTTTTCTCTCTTTTTCTCTTTCTATCGTTACTTCGTGCGCTTACTTTATTGATTATTATTACTCTACATTGTTATATTATTACTTATCGCACTTAAGTAGTCCATCGGTTCATGTACACGTATTGAAAATAAAGTCAGTTAGCGTTTAGTAAAAATACATAAAGTTACCTATATTTTATTCGTCTCGCAGTGGAATATATAGTGTTCGATTAAATTTATTTTCGAAACGATAAATTTACCGTTTATTATTAAACAATAGTCATTGGTCTATCGACGCGATCATGATTCTTAACAATTTTCCATCGACTTTTTCAAATTTATTACCAGAGATGTTTTCCGATAGTTTCTTTTTTTTTTTTTTTTCTCTCTCTTCAATCTCTCACCTCTGAGTAATCTCTTGAAATTGCCACGTGTGTCATATTTCTCCACTGGCTTTTGCAACTTTAACTTCCACTGCTTGAAGACAAGAATCTCTCGCGTGTGTGTGTGTATGTGTGTCATAAATGAAATAAAACATTCTCTTTTTTTTCTTGTTTTTTTGTTTAAACGGCGGTGCGTGAATTATAAATTTGTGAGAATTCTCCGGATTAAGTACCATTGTACCTAAAAGACCTGTGATAATAACAGCGTTTGGAGACTTTTCACAATGCACCGCGAAAAGAATAGCAATCATTTGCGCAGCATTGGAAATCAGCATTCAAGTGTGATTGCAGCCGGAAAAAATTCTGTTCGCGCAAATATCGATCGTCTTAGAAAGTCAGTCTCTTTTCGTTAAATATAGCTGCCCTGCACAGACTGCTCCTATCTATTTTATTTTTGTCTTTAGGATAAAATATATATGTACAAAATTGCAATACCGACGTGAGTCCACTATTTCTATATATAATCGAGGATCACTAGACAGGGAATACGTCCCTTGAGTCTTTCCTCGGCGTATCGTAGTGTTCGTCACACCGAAGTTTGCGTTATACTGTTACCCGAGAGCCACAATCTTCCGTTGTTCTTTTGATCGTTGACCTCGTACTCGGAGTCATCGATCTCGCATAGATTTGTCGATAGATCGCTGTTGCTTGTACCACCGCCTAAAAGTGAATTTCTCTCCTCGAGGGTCGTGATTACCGAGCCGATCTCATCTAGGTCGTCACCTTTGTGGCATCTGTTGCGTCGGGTGCTCGGAAAACCGTAAGGCACTACGTCGTCTTCTTCTTCTTCTTCTTCTTCGTCGGATTCGAGGGTACTAAGGCGACCATTTAGAGGATTCATCTCGTTCTCCGTATCCGTGTGAATGTTATAATGCGGCAGATAAGAATTCGGATGTCTGAGATAACTCTCCGAATCTTTGTATTTGTACTCGCCCTCGCCCCCGCTATCAAGCGGATTTAATCGTTGCGTCTCGGGGCAGTGATAGTGCTCGGAAAATTCAGTACCGCACTCGGAATCACCGACGTACTCGGACTCTTGATCCTCATTAAGGGTCTCGATGTCTCTCGTTGGATCTATTGGACCGTGCACTGTGAATCGTAATACATAGATTATTAATTTATTG
This sequence comes from Perithous albicinctus, assembly GCA_964016905.1. Lineage (NCBI taxonomy): Eukaryota > Metazoa > Arthropoda > Insecta > Hymenoptera > Ichneumonidae > Perithous > Perithous albicinctus. The sequence goes on along the minus strand of OZ024702.1, from coordinate 10,493,400 downwards.
CTTACATTTGTCTTTTTTTTTAAATGCGAAAACATCTTTAGCGTGACTTTTGCTTCAAAAGTGTTCTGAAAAAAAAGAGTCGTTTTGGAAAATGAGTTAAAAATTGCCAAAAGTGTCCTCAATAAATTACTACAAAAAATGTTTTCACATAATATAGTGAGTACAAAATCTTAACTCGGTATACTTATGTTTTTTCTACAATGATCGAAAATTGTTAAACTCACTCGATGGTAGCTGATGAGAGTTGGACTCGTTACTCTCATTGCTGTGGAAGCTCGATGAGTCCGGAACCTCGCTGCCAGGTACTTCCGTGATGTTAGGAAGAGGGTTCTGACTCGGCCTGACCCAGTCTGAACAGTCCCAGTGATACCCTAAAAGCATTGTAGACAAAATATGTATTTCAAGACACGGTACATGCGAAAGCTTTTGTTGCATCGTTGCCGAGCTGCTTGAGCGTAGATAAGCCGACGATATCGGGAATGTGTACATAGGATGTGGAGTAGAAAGAGATGTCCGAGGGCGGAGGTTTCTTCAGGCAGGCAAAGCGACCCTCGGAGCAATAAAGAAATACAGAGAGTGAAAGAAAGAGAAAGAGAAAGAGAGAAAGAGAAAGAGTGAGTGAGACGAAAGCTTGTCCATCGACTTACCACCGACGATGCGAGGATCATCCTCGATGGACGATAGGGACGCAACGGAGGTCCCACCTCCGTGAGGAGTCCGCCGGGTAGAGTTTAGTAGAAGTCCTCCAGTGGTCAGCTCTGGTACCACTGGACTCGCTCGTTTCAGGTCTGTTAGTACACACACGACGACACACCAGGGTTAATATTTAACTCGCTACTTGCCCAAGGCCAATCGGCAATAAACTATCAAATATAATCGGAATGGCGGAATGAAATGCGGGAGTATCGCCTTTTGGTGAATTAAAGAAAAAAAAAAAAAAAAAAGAAAAAAAAACAATAATAAACGAAAAGAGAAGCTATACAATAGTCGACGAGACCCATATATGAGGCATGCGGCAAGCGAAATCAAAAACAAAAATCGAAACGATATATAATAAGAAGCTACGTCGAGCTTTTGTAGGGTATTATATGCGTTGGACCGAGCGACGCGCCTCCAACGTTCTCTCCTTCGGTCCTCCGTGTGTGTGTGTGTGTGTGTTTTGCGGGCTTGAAACTCACCGTTCTTTATCTTGGCTGTATCGGTGATGAACGAAGCCAGATGCATCTGTTCCTGCCAGATCGGCTTGTGTAGACTGTCCGTGTCGCTGCCAGTTGCATTTCCACCGACTGGATTAGCGAGGGTCAAGGTCGGAGGAGGCACCGGGGTACTGCGATTCAGATTTCTCAGATAATCGGGAGGGAAATTTTCAAGCTCGTCGCCCGCGCTTCCGTAGCTTCGCAATGTGTCTAGATTGTTGAGGGCTACGGCAGCTGCCGTTCCGTAATTCGCTGGCTCGTTGTTAGAACTCGGGGTATAGGATGCAGGTCTGGGAGGACATTGGGGAGGTTCTCTCTGCAATGAAATCACACGAAACACCATAATCTCAAAAGCCACGTCACATCCAAACGTTATTAAAGGGTTTGTCAAAGTGTGGTCAGCGTCAGCGCGTATTCAGCAAACAAAAAAGGGCAAATAACGCGATGAATTAACACTAGAGAAATCAAAAGTAGAAACTCAAATCAGAGAGAAAAAAAAAAAAATCAAAGATTCATGCTTGAAAACTTAAACATTAGACAATTAAATGTGAATGAAAAAAAGAGAGATTCTCCAATTACCTGTATAACTTCCAAGTTGCTCAACTTCGAGCTACGCTTGAACTCGTGCTCGTGCGGTCTTGCCGAATTGAGAACTATTTGCTTTCTCGTCTCGTTGTTGATGTTGTTGGCCCGTGCGCGTGTACGTTTCATTCTGATTTTTCTGTAGGTCACGAATACGATTATGAGGAAGATATTGGCAACGAGTGCAATACCGATCCACATCAGTTGCTCCCAAGTTATGTTGAAAGGATCGGATATTATTGGCGTCGAGTAGACAGGATTGCCGCAATTAAGTCCAGTCATATTTGGCGGACAGTTGCAACGATAAGTCCCAATAGCGTTGACGCAAGTGCCACCGTTTATGCAGGGATTTGTCTCGCACTCGTCAATATCATTCTCACAGCGATCACCGCTGAAACCGTTACATTTGCATATAGGGCCGCTATTTCCTTCCTCGCAAACGCCGCTGTGAACGCACGGATTTGGGCTACAATAACGACCGAACTCGCAGCGTTTTCCACTGAGGCTAGTTTCCACGCAGTCGCAGGTGTAGTCACCACCGCCTGGTACAACTTTGCAACGACCACCGTATAGGCAAGGTGAAGAGGCGCACGGATCGGTGTCGACTTCGCACGTAAGACCGGTGAATCTTCCGTGACACTGACACTGATAGTTCTCGTCGTCGGTTTCCTTGCAAGTGCCACCATTATGACAAGGCTGAGAACCGCATATTCCCGGCGGAACGAGTATCGTTGCGGTGTCGCAGCTAAAGGCTACATTAGCGAAGAGCTTCAACTCGGCGACGCTACTCGCACCGCTCATGTGTAGTGGCACGGAGTCCCTCGCGATTCTTACGTCGTCCATACACCCGTAAAAGCCACGTTGAACGTCCTCAAAGCCGAGTATCGTTGGATGCTGTTTAACCTCAGCGCCGAGGTAAAGATCGTCGGATTGAAGATTGAGAATGTCATTGATACCAGGGGCCGAACCGTGCGCCACGTGTTTACCATCGACAGTGAGCCTGGCGCTGTTGCTCTCGCGTTCCAACTGAATCTCGTGCCATTGACCGTCGCTCACGTAAACGCTGCTCACTCTCACGAGACCCTCGCCGCTTCCCAAATCAAATTTATACTGAGCCACACCGTTAACGACTTCGAGAATATTGTAATCGACTTTACCGGCTGCGTACATGAGATTTCCCGTTGGTTGAACCGTTCGAATTCTCAGAGAGAGACTCAATTGATCCTCGATTGTTTGACGGATTTTTAACTTGTCGATTTTGTAACGAGCGTAACTCTTGCCGCTGAATGATATTGGATTTCGCGGTATGTAGCAGGACTCGTCGTGGCATTTGGAAATATCGATGTCACATGTCTGACCGGCAAAACCTTCGGGACACTGACAAGTGTAGCCCTGAACTGACGAATCCGGCACGCAAACCTTGAATATTGGACATGGATCCGTTGCACACTCGTTCACAACAACTTCGCAGTGATTTCCAGCGTAACCTTCTTTACAGGTACACTCGATTTTGTGACGGTGTCGCGGCGAAACGAAACTCATAACGTCAGTCGCCACAGGTAATATTACCGTCTGATCAAGCACGATTTTGTCCTCACAATCACCGTAAACGCAATAACCCTTGTTGCACTTGAAACGCACGATTTCCTCGACCACGAGTTTCGTTGATTCCTCGAGTTCTTCGATATGTTGATTTAACGCCTCGCGAATACTCTCCGATGAGTAGAAACCCGAAGGTCCTACCATTGGAGCGGATTTTCTCACCGCGAATAGAAGATCGAGATCGTTGTGTACAGCTTGACGAGTGGCGCGGGATTTAATCAAATTTACAGAGTCGTCGGTGGACGGTTGAACGCTTATTATAATGATATCCTTTAGTCTGCAATGCATTGCGTTTCTGACAGTCCTCACGAAACCCTTTCGATGACTGAGAATAAAATCCTCGGCGCTCACTTCACGGAATCTCACGATAACCGAATTGTCGAGCATTTTTTCGGCCACGAGATCAACGGTTACTTTAACGATGGCGTAGGAGGTAAATTTGCCGTCTGTTACGCTCACGTTTACACGGTACTCGCCTACATCGAGACGCGGAAGAGCGACAAGCGTACCATCTACAGGATCTATCTGGAAGAGATCGATGTTCAGATGCGTCGCAGACGGCACAAGGCTGTAGTGAAGTGTATCATATTGATCGCGATCGCTAGCGTGAATTCTGCCGAGTACACCACCGGGATACTCGTCCATGTAAGAATTTACGATGACTTCGAGTGGCGTTATAACGGGTGGATATTGTGACTCTTCGATGACTTTTACGACGACCCAAGCGTCCGAATAAAGCGGAGGACTGCCGTTATCAAAAACACGAATATGAAGAACATATTTGTCGCGTACCCTGCTGTTAAACTTTGTGGCTGTGCGCAAAGATCCGTCCTGCTCGAGTCTGAAGGCATCGCCCTCGTTTCCGGAACGGAAGTCAAAGGTATAAGGCTCGGCGTTTGGCAGCGTGTCTGCATCGTTCACAACGAATTTCAGTATAGTGTGACCTAGTGGTTTGTCCTCTTGAACGACCGTAGTGTAATTTGGCTGAGAGAAGAGCGGAGGATTGTCGTTAGCATCCAATATCTCGATATTAACCATCACGAAACTCTGAAGCATCGGCTGACCGCTGTCTCTCGCATGAACCTCGAGTACGTAATTGGATATAGTTTCGCGATCAAGCGCAGCAGCCACCGATATAAAACCAGTTTTTTCGTCAATAACAAATTGCTTTAATCTATCGCCACGTTCGATATGATAAGTAACTATTCCGTTCTCTTCGCTGTCGAGATCGTTTGCAAATACCTGCGTAACTCTCTCGCCAATTTTTGCATTTTCACGAATGGCAGCTCTGTACGAAACCTCGTTGAAGATTGGAGCATTGTCGTTGCAATCGGTGACAGTGATGTTGACAGTTGCGTGATTGTTCAAAGGTGGAATACCTCCGTCGATCGCTTGAATCGTCAGGAAATAATCCTTCGCTCTCTCGTAATCCAACTGCTCGGAAATCGTTATCACACCGGTTTGCGGGTCAATTTGGAATTTTTTGTGCTCATTACCACCGACAATGGAATAGTAGACTTCGGCGTTTGCGCCAATGTCCTTGGAAGTAGCGAGAACACGTGCAACGTCCATTCCCACGGCAACGATTTCTGGCACACGAGCGAAATAGAATTTTGACGTAAATTCGGGTGGATTGTCGTTGATATCCTGAACATTCACAATGAGTGTCGCGACGCTTACGAGTTGTGGTGTTCCCTGATCGAGAGCCTGAACTGTCACGTTGTACATCGCTTTGGTTTCGCGATCGAGAGGTTTCGCAAGAGTGATTATTCCACTGTCGGAGGCGATTAAGAAGTGGCCATCAGCGGAGTCGATGAATTCGTATCTGACCTTACGATTTATACCGATATCGTCGTCGGTCGCGTGTACCTTCGTCACGAGCGTGCCAACCTCCACGTCCTCCGGCAATGTTGTGCTGTACACTGTCATTGTAAACTTTGGAGGATTGTCGTTGAGATCCGAAACGAGAATTTCGAGTTGTGACGAACATTCCCAGACGGGTTTATCGCGATCTTGTACATGAGCGATTAAAGAATATTTTGCTTGAGTCTCACGATCGAGTTGACCAACAGTTTTGAGAACTCCGGTGTCTTTGTCGAGGGAGAATTTGTCGTTGTTGTCGCCGGTGAGATAAAAACGTAGCTTGGCGTTTGGTTCGTCATCGTAGTCGGTAGCGAGAACGGTGAGAACGTAAGTTCCTGGATGCGAGCCTTCGGAAAGAACCTCGCGATATCTGTATCGCAGGCAGTAAGGCGGATTATCGTTAACATCGAGAATCTGGACGGTGACTTTGGTGTCGAATACGTATTTTCCATCGGTTCCAACTACATTCAATTCGTATCTGTCCGTTGTTTCTCTGTCGAGGGCTTTGGCTACGTAGACTTCGCCTGTCGCGCGAACCTGAAACTGCGATCGTGGATCACCAGCGGTTATGTAAAATTCCACTGGTGTATTTAGATCGGTGTCTTTGTCAATTGTCTCTAATTTCACGACAACCGTTCCTGGCAGTGCGTCCTCGTTAACTGTTGCTTCGTATCTATCGTCCACGAAAGCAGGCGCGTTATCGTTGTAGTCTTTTAATTTAACGTGCATCGATGTTCTTGCGAAATGCTTGGGATTACCGTTGTCCATTGCCACCACTTGAAATTTGTATTCGGGCTGCTTTTCTTTGTCGAGTTGAACGAGCGTCGATACCCATCCGGTGTAAGCGTCGACTGTGAAGACATTCGCGAGTTCACCGATGTCCGAACCGAAGGAATAACGAACTTCGCCATTACTACCGAGATCTTTGTCATAAGCTATTACTTTGAGGATCGATGTTCCCTCCTCGACATTTTCCGCTAAATTTATCGCGTAAGGATTGCTCTCGAATTTCGGCGCATGATCGTTCTCGTCCAGAACCTGCAGCGATATTTCCGTCAAGGCTGTCAACGGTGGACTGGAATCGGTCTCCGCTAGAACAGCGATAAAGTGATTGTCCTTTGTCTCGCGATCGAGTGGCCGAGCTACAGATATCTGACCGTTGGAATCGACCGCGAATTGTGGAGAATCCTCGCTTCCCGATATTATCCGATAGGTGACTGTCGTGTTCGTCACTGTTTTCACTCTAGTTATCGGTATTCCAACAGCCGAGGCCTCGGATGTAAAGAAATTTTCTTCTTTACGCTCAAAGAGCGGAGGAATGTCGTGGGGACTCATTATGTAAACGCTGAAGGGCACATCTGCGTGGTGCGGTTTTAAGCCTTTGTCCGTTGCTCGGACGAAAAATTCGAAGAGTTGATTTTCTGTAACAGTTTAAAAAAGGCATTTGTTACTTTAACAAAAAAAAATAAAATTATTCTGTGATTAACGACTTTTACTGTTTATTTGTTTCTTATGCTTTTATTTGCAAAACTAGAAATTAGAAACTTATTTTATAAATAAAAAAAATATTCTGACCGTTTATGGACAAAAAGTTTTACTTCTGTTTTACTGTGTTAATATAATTGCAGTGATATTTAAATAAAGATAAGGTTTTACCCCATGGCGCAGCGCTGGAGATTAAGTACATAGCCCCTGTTGTCCTGTTAATTGCGAATAGATTCTTCGTCTCGGAGTTTTGCAATTCGAAGATAGAGTACTCGATTCTCGCAGCCTCGTCCTCGTCCTCATCGACTGCTTTCACTTTAATGAAGGGTGTGTTTATCGAAAAGTTGCTGTGAATGGAAGCCTTGTATTCACGTAGTAAAAACACAGGAGGATTGTCATTTTCATCGCCGACTTTCACTCTAACAATAACAAAACCCGAACGACCGCCACCGTCGGTAGCCATTACCGGTATTTCATACAATTTTTGCGCCTCCCTATTGAGCTTTTTCTTCGTGACAATTTCACCGGTCAGTCTGTTGATGTCAAAGGTTTCACGTATGAGTGTAGACGGTATTGAGTATATTACGGTGCCGTAATCACCAAAATCTTCGTCCGAAGCCAAAACACTCGTCACTAGCCTGCCCGGCAGTTGATTCTCCACAACAGTGACTTCAACCAGTGGATTCGGGAATTTCGGATTATGTCGATTAGCTGGAAGAATTTCGATCTTCACTCTGATGAAACTGGTATAAACGCCATCGGTCACCGAAACATTGAGCATTCGTAGCTTCTGTTCACCAAAATTTTGCATATTTATCAACGATATTATGCCGGTATTCTGATCGATATTGTATGTTTGCTGTTCGTTGCCGCCAACTATCGTGTACGTGAGCTTATCGTCGACAAAGTCGGGATCGCTTGCCGAAACAACCGTCACAAATTGGCCGCGTTCCGCGTGCTCCGATAGGAAACACGTGTAGGACGGTTGCTCGAATTTCGGTGGATTGTCGTTCATGTCTATCACGGTGACCCAAACGTGAGCCGTACTGGAGAGGCTCGGTACACCGCGATCCATAGCGAGCACCGTGAAATGATGAGAATCCCGTGATTCATGGTCGAGGGATCTCTTGAGGAAGACAACACCCTCCTCGGGATCGATATGGAAGAATTCGTTGCTGTTCTGCGTGTCGTTCTGGATTGCGTATCGGACCTGCTGGTTTATTCCTGGATAGCAAGAAAATTAAACGCGATTTTAGTTTATCTATGGCTTCTGTGCCCGATTTATAAATCCCCCGATAAATCTTCATTTTGGGAATATCAGTTTAATTTAAAATAAAATATATGTTACATATATGGTGCATTCCACCTGGTTTCAACCTGGGTCTGACCCTTGAACCTTCTGAATTGGTCCGCTATTTTTTATATGATTGCAATAGCTCTAAAAATCACTAATTTTTATTTTAAAAAAGCCCTAATTAAAAATCTATCGAGGGATTATAATTTTATCTCGCGGAGGGAAAAAAAGACAGTTTGAAAAGGGGACGAGCTGAGAACTCACCGGTGTCGTTGTCTCTTGAGCTAACTTTCAGAACAGAAGTGCCGAACGAGGCGGCTTCCGAGACCGATATGTTGTAGGAATCCTGGGTGAACTCGGGTGGGCAGTCGTTGACATCAAGCACGAGAATGCTCACGAGAACCTCGGCGTACACGCCGGAAACGCTGTCCGTTGCTCTTACGGTAAGTTCGTACTGCTTCTTTTGCTCATAATCCAGCTCATCCACCACATAGATTACACCTAATTTATTGAAGAGAATGTTGTAGACCCAAAAGCGCTATCCAGCTAAGCATCAACGAATCCGATATTTCATTATATCTCGTACCAGCATTGATGAAATAAATCCAGATAAAAAAATAAGGAACGTATTGAACCGTTCGGTTTCGTCGATACTGAGAGACATTAATGAATGCGGCTGTGTGATAAATGTACATGTATACACAAAAGTCGCAATTTCGTGAATGAGTGATTGTGATCGATGCTTTTATGAACGCCCGCAAATGTAATAATTGGATAAATGTATACAGGCGTGTCATGCAGCGAAAATAGATTCTTTTTCATATCGAACGAAAGCTACAAATACGTTTATACATTTTTTGTACGTTTTTGTGTAATTTCGTTTCGAGAGCCGGATGAATAACAATATGTACTCTTTGTAGTTGCATGATTTTTTTTTTTTTTAAAGAGATTGAAAAATTTTCATTTGGGATAAATGTAATTATGGAATGATGGTGCGCAGGTACACAAATGCGTATAAAGTGTATTTTTCAGAGAAAGAATTGTGTGTTTTTTTTTTGTTAACAGATTAGAGACACTAATGGAACAAGGCTTTATTGCATGCATTATTTGGAATATTGGAGTAATATAATTATCGAGAATATGGGATTTGATATCAGTAATTGGAATTTAGTAGCAGGATTAAATAAGGTATACAGCCGAAAAATGGATTTTCGAATGACTGAGTGGTATGTCGATTCATAAAAAAAAAAGCCACTTAGATCTGTTAGTCACAAATTCAGGTAATCCTACGTGAGTAGAGGATGTCATGCTTAGCGTGCTGCACGAATGAAATCGCATCGCCCGAGAAAAAAAAAAAGAAAAATCAACAAAAAACACAATAAAAAAAAAAAATTTCCAACGCGAAGCATATATACACTACTACGCTTAAAATCGCATGGCGAATGTGCAGAAAAATCGTATGAATGCGTTTTTTCGTTCGCGAAAAAAAAAACCAAAAAAAAAAAAATCCAATCAAATGAATCGACTACCGAGGCAAGAACGAACGGTGTATGATCAATTATCAAAAAAATAAAAATAAAAACATCCACTAAAACTGTAAGTATAAGAGATCCTTCGTGCTTCGGTTTTGTGCGCTCTTATCGTGCATTCACAGCAATGCGAGATAGCTATTTGATGTAATAAAACAGCGACACAGCAGGCCGATAATTCTAGTTTGTTTTTTTTTATACTCACAAGGACCATTGTTATTGTCGGGGGCTGCGAAACAGGGAGATACAACAAAACTTTAATTTTTCTAATGTTCAATCAAGCATCTGTGGAGGATCAAGGTGGGAAAGAATTTTTTTTTATGTGGTTTTCTCGGTCCGGCATTAGAATGTAATACTATTTTTTTTTTAAATTCATTTAAAACAAGAATTATTCACATATTTAAGGGCACTCGATTATAATTTATCAAAGTACTCTAGGAAAATGAATAACCGGGAGTGGATTCCGAGGGGGTTGGGAATAAGTTTTAGATTCGTGTTAAGTTAAAAATCCTACTGTCAAAGATAATAGGATTGCGCATTTTGCACACGTTCTCACCATCGTTATAACACTTAAAACGTTCGAAAGGGAGAAAAAAAAGGGGGGTAGCAAAATCCCGATCGAAGCTGAGCCGGCAATATATACAATTTGGCATTAATAATAAAAAAAAAACGCGTATAGTAAAAAATACAGGAAATCATGGACCATTAATCTGAGACAGTGTCTCGTGCGGAACAGATTAAACGGTTCATTTTTAGTCACTGTTCAACATTTCATGCCGAACGTGAATACGGAATTAAGTGATAAATATAGGCTGAAAAGTCTCACCGGTGTTGAAGTCGAGAGCAAATTCCTCGAAGTCGTTGCCCTTGGTAATGCTGTAGATGAGTTTGCGGCCAAGTGGCGATTCGGCTTGGATTGAAAGGCTCAGCGGCGAATGTACCTCGATGCTCTCGAGAACACTGTCCGTATAGAACTGCTTGTCGAATACAGGCATCGAGCGATCGATTACTTTAACGTTGACTGGTACCTCGATCGAGCACGGTGTCTGGCCTGTAAATTGATTTTCTCTATGAAAAGGAATCCTGTGCGGTGATCGGAGAAACGGACTTTCTCTCTCTCTCTCTCTCTTTCTCTCGCGTTTTCTTCTTTCCTCGATATACTTACCGCCATCGTAAGCCGCGATCGTTAACTGATATTCGCGGTTGTGCCCCTCGAGATTCTGCTTCAACGAGATCTCGCCAGTTTTCCTGCAGACCTTAAAGAGTTCGCCGTGACCCTTTTTCAGCTCGTATCTCACCTCGCCGTTATCGCCGCTGTCCATATCGATTGCGTGGACCTAAAAGCGGATACAAGTTTTATTAGTAAAGTTTTCTCGTGTCTCGAACTCGGTTAGACGGGCTTTGAATGAATATCCGCGCGGAAGCGCTTATATTTTTATTTTTATTTCTCTTTTTTCCTTTACCTTTGAGATAACGTCGCCTTTCTGCGCCTCAACCGACACAACCGCGTAGTAAGGAAGATTAACGAACATGGGACAGTTGTCGTTGATGTCGAGAATCGTTATGTTTACTATTACGTGAGCCACACGAGGTTTCTCACGATCAGGCATCTGGCTCTTTGCTTCAACGATGAGTTCGTAATTGTCGGATGTCTCACGATCGAATCTTTTCCCCGTGGTTTTAATTGCGCCTGATGTAGGTCCAATAACGAACATATCCGTTGGATTGAGAATACTGAAGACAATATGCTCGTTCAGAGCACTACCGAGGACATTGACAACCGCGACAGTCGTGATTTTCGTCGAATTCTCGACAATCGTGCCCTCGTAAACATTATTCTGGAAGACGAGACCGGATTTTTCGGATTTCTCAACGTTCACGTTTATCTGCGCGACGCTCGAGTATTTTCCATCGGACACGCGAACATGAAGACGATAAAATGCTTTCATTTTATCGGGATTGTGAACGGTGATAAAACCAGTTTGTGCATCGATGTCAAAAGTGTGAGCCTTGTTGCCGTCGATAATATCGTATCTAAGAGGAGTTCCTTCTGTGCTGTCGGGATCAACCGCGTTCACTTGCAAAACAGCGACATTCTTGTAAGTTGGCAGTAAAAGCGTTGTGTTGTAATCGTTGCGTGAAAACTTTGGCGGACAGTCGTTAACATCGGTGACGACGATTATCACTTTGGCAGTGGTTTCGGAAGATAGCTTCGGCTTACCGAGATCGGAAACTTTAACGTGAAACTCGAAGGTAGGCACCGTCTCGTGATCGAGTATCATTACCGTTCTTATGGCACCGGTGCTCGAGTCTATGTGGAAGAATTTACGCGGCAGATCCTCGACGATATCATAATTCAACAGGGCGTTGAGCTCCGAGTCGGCGTCTTCGGCTTTAATAACGAGAGGTGTGCTGGCATTCGTGAGAACGAGTGAGCCGATAGTAGCACCTTCGCTTATCTCGCCGCTGTAAAGCGCCTGGAGGAATCTCGGTGCGTTGTCGTTTCTATCGAGTACGTGAACAATAACATTGCACAGTGCCGTTGCGCCAGCCATATTCGTAGCGGCTACAGTGAGATTGTAGAATTTCGTTTTTTCGTAGTCCAAACGATTCTTCGTGACAATCACGCCGGTGCTTGGATTTATGAAAAATGTGTCGTCCTTGTTGCCGCGTCTAAGCTCGAATTGAAGGGAAGAAGTGCTTCGGGCCTCGACGTGTTTAACGTAGGCGCCGGTTGCTTGATTTTCGTAAATTTCAGCGGCAAGCTCGCGTTCCACAAAACGAGGCGGTGCATTGTCGGCCATAGTGACCATAACGTGAACAGGCACGGTGTTGGTTAAAGGCGGTGTACCGTGATCCGTTGCTTTTACAAGAAGTATATATTCGGAAGTAACCCCAAGATCTAACTCACGGGCAACGCGAATCAATCCCAGATCCGAATCTATCGTGAATACGTTGCCAACATTTCCGGAAGTTATCGTATAGGCGATTCTCGCATTTTCGCCACGATCCCTGTCGATAGCGTAAACCTGAACGACCGCAGTGCCAATCGGCGATGTCTCGAATACTTTGCCTTGAATAATCTCGCTTATGAACTCAGGCGTATGGTCGTTGTGATCGTGAACGGTTACGACGACTCTGGCATAATTTCGCTTTGCCGGAGTACCCTGATCTCGCACCATAACGGTCAGCACGTGTTCCTCGATAGCTTCACGATCGAGATAATCGTTTAGGGTGATAGTGCCGGTCACCGAGTCGACATGAAAGATTCTCAACGATTCCTGACTCTGCGCTGCGTGCAAGCTGTAAAATACTTTCTTATCCTCGTCCTCGTCGGTCGCGTGAAGCTGCAAAACCGTTTCGCCCTTCTCAACGTTCTCCGATATTTCGACGTGATAAGATTTCTCCGTGAATTCCGGTCGGTGATCGTTTATGTCGATGACGTTGACGAGAAGCTGGGTTCTACCGGTGTGAATATTATCGCTTACGGATATCGTGAGATTGTAGAAATTCTGTGTCTCCCAGTCGAGCTTCTTCGCTAATAATACATTGCCGTTGTCACGTCCGATGAAGAACTCGTCCCGTTCGTCGCCATCTAATAAAAATTTTAAAGTAAAAATTGAAAATCTCCAAAGTTCCTTTTCTTTTTCATCCGAGCTCGTTAGGGCGAATGGCGTGAAATCAACAGCTTGTGTTTATTGCCAATTAATTTTTAACTAATTTTTAAACTCTTCGTCGGATGTTTTAAAATCAATCCATCGTTCAATCATACGAATATATTTTTATTTAATTAAATTTACGTTTCACTAAATATGATTGGCATAATTACGCACGAAAAACACTTTTAATTATTGGAAAACAATTTAATTTAATTTCGCCTGAATTCCTATTTTCGAAATAATTGACTTTAATTTGCGTCCTCTATTGAGTATCCTATATTTATTTGAATATTATCCGCTTTTAAACACAAGCTGCTGATCGATGACTAATATCACGGATTAAATAAAATATATCCACTTAATTACTCACCGACGATGTCGTACCAGAGGGAGTCGCCGTCCTTGTCGGTGGCTTGCACGAGAGCCACAAGAAATCCCACCTCGTCGCTCTCGGTAACTTCCGCAGTCTGATTGTTTACCCTGAAAACCGGTGGATTCTCGGACTCCTTCGGTGCTTCGACGACCTGAACGGATACACGTGTCTGATGACTTCGCTGAGGCTCGCCATTATCCGCCGCTTTGATCTGCAAGGTAAAGTTAACCGATGCGAGAAACGTACCTCCATATATACCGCGTATATGCAAAGACCCGCTGCCCCGTAAGGACTTTGTGACAAAGATCAAAGTGTGATCCTTTGGTGTCTTCACAGTGTATACACGTGCTTACCATCATCTCGTACTCTTGGCCAGCCTCAAAACCGCGTTGCGAGTAGACCATACCGGTGGTTGGATGAATCTTGAATTTTCCCTTTCCACGTCCGCCCTTGATGCTGTACTGGATCCTCCCGTTCTCGCCTACATCCTTGTCACTCGCCAGTACCTACAGCAAATGACAAACGTTAATAAAAACAAAACATTCTACGGTGTTGATCTTGCACCACCAACCTTCCTTTGCCATTTTTTTTCGTACTTCACAACTATTACATGACATACTAGAGAAAAAGTAACGTAACGTTAGTAGCCCGCAGCCTGTGGCCCAGTACAAAAAAAAAATAAAAAAAGAAAAAAAAAAATAAAGAAATACAAGTTATCATTTCATTCTTTTTTTCCTTCTTTCTTTTTGAGAGTACGATGTAAGCTCGGACGTTATTTCACCACACGAATTCCGAGCTGGACGCGATTCGAGGCTGAACTTGTGTCCGGCCAAAACTCGGCCAAAAAAGGGAGACAAAACTTTTTTATTAGATGAAAAAAAAAAAAGAAAAAAGACAAAACTCGGAAAACAGGAGTTTTGTGATACTCGCGGGCCGATTCGAGAAACGATAATTTGTCGTACGATCCGAACCGTCGTGCTTTTGGCCCATTGAATCATCGAGATTGGATTCGTATTATAGTTTGCCCAGAACGAGGGGAGTAGGAATAGTATGTACTAAAACGCCCGCGAACTTTTCGTCGATTGTGTGTCTCGGAATTTCCGCAAATGGCCACCGATTCACCGTTATTACGTGCATCAAACTTTCGTTTCTCCCTTTTTCTTTCATCTCTCCGGCATTCTTTCTTCGGTCATATTCCCTTGTTTTCTATAACGTACGTGGATAATCCTTACCGTCAATATTACAAAGATATATATATATATATTAGATACGACGTAAAATTTAGCGGAACGTTCGGAGCATCTTTTTTTTTTTTTTCTGGCAAGCATTCACATTCTCCATGCGTCACGGTATAATATGACATAAATGGAAAAGTTGCGGTATAGAATGAACGACACTATTATTAACTTGCCTCACAATTATTGCATTAGCTTCTAGTATTATTGCTCCAGCCAATAAAAGTAGCGTTCATCCTATGTATAAGTAAATTCAGCAATATTCGGATAGATGTTCCAGTCATAGACCCAAATGCACGATAGCTTAATATACTTCAGGTTGTCTTCGACATTCATAAAAATGTCTTTCATAGCTCGATCAATTTTTCAGAATTTCGAATACTTTAAAAAGCAGCAATTCCTTGCGGGTTAGAAAATATTTTTTTAATCGTTATAAAAACGAAAATAAAAATTAACATTCATTGTAAAAACGTATCCCATTTAAAAAGAAAAAAAATTCGATTTCCGTGACTTTTATTAATTGCCACACAAACTATTTTAGACAAGCATAATTTTTTCGTGATCCACATGCTAAGCCGGATAGCGCTCAATGTAATTTTTCAATTTTCTTCTGAAAAAAGAATGCATAGAGAATGAATAAAAATTATTTTTTAAGACACTGAAAAATACCGACAATGAAATATTTAATAACACTCGTGAAAGGAAACTCGAAGAAAATTTTTATGAATATTTCCCCCTTCACAGTGCAGCACACGCTTGCATAATTTATTCATGAGTCGTGTAAGTAATAGACTTTTGGTGTGTCAACGACTGGAGCATCCCTCCTTAGATCGCGTTTACTGGCTGCGCGTGAGTGGGATGCTGTGAGCGATGTCCTGGGTAACGTAGTGCTAATTATAACTGAATATCTCAATTACTTTAGCCGCTCTCCTTGAAATTTCATAGCAAGTTACCCGGCACATCGTTTCCTCTGCCTCGAGGTGAGACGTTGGCTCTGTGTATTGCGTAATGTGTGCACGTGTGTGTGTGTGTGTGTGTGTGTGTGTATGTGCAGTGTGCTTGGTGTTGCAATTAATAATGGGGCAAAATGGAGCATTCTTAGACGACAGCGTGGGGTTCGTACGTTGGGACAGAGAGGGGTGTTGGTATATTTCACTATAATTTGGCATTCGGATTACGTAAGGGGATGCATAGGGTCCGATGCGTATACGCGGTTCAGGCAATTAAGAAAGTATTGAGAGGGGATGTGGCATAATTGAATCTATCGGGATATGGGATGCGTGAATGTGATTATTAGCAGGTAACGCATGTACAGGAAAGTAGGAGAGCGAGGGGTTTGGGAGAGGGCCAACGACCCAATTATAAATGCATGGTATTCCTAACGGGGCATTTTGTGCACGTAACAGGACTTTGCATCAAACAATAATGATGATCATAATAATTAATGCAGGATTTGAGGAGTATATAAAAATGTCTACGTATATAATACAGAAAATAAAGCGCTTATTCTAATACAACAATTCGCAAGGCACACCCGGGTAGAACGCAAAACTACCCGCCCAATCATTAATTTCCATCGTATTATTCATTATTATTATTATTATTATTATTATTATTATTATTATTAAGATTATAATAATAGTTGTTACGATTATTATTAATAATATTAAATTTGTTTAACGTTCCGTAGTGTTTTTGATTGACGTGCCGAAGTTCCTTACCCTGAAGCAATGATCTCCTGACACGCTGTCGGGGCTAAATGTCTCCCAAGTTCCATTCTCGAGTAAGGTATCGATCGATAGGTCGTAAGCCCGCGAGCGGTTCCTCGATTTCTGTCGAGAACGAGATTACAGCTTCTTTTAGCTTTTTCGCTCAAGCAAAACAAAATTTAACTCCCTGTTTCTTTTTTTTTTTTTTTTTTTTTTTTATTTCAGCTCTTTTTTGTTTGTTTGTTTGTTTGTTTGTTTTTTTTTTTTTATTTCCTCTTGTTCCCTTAATGGTGTGCTTTCGTTCCGATGAATTGAAATTAATGTTTCCTCGTTTGCACGCCACGCTCTCTCTCTCACTCTCTCTTGTGAAATTCCAAGCGAGCCTCGATAGTCGCTCGTTAAAGATTATTGAGGGAATTTATTTCGACACGGGTACACTTATAAAACTATTATATAGATCACGTAGTTGGTGTACGATATATATATGTATATATCGTATATACATATTATATATATGTGGTGTGAGAACAACGATATTGGGCATGGTATACTAATAATGCAGAATGTACGGTGGGGGAATTGGTGCGAATCGGTGATTGGGCTTTCTCACATGTGTTACGTTCAATGTGATTCGCGCGTGCTCCGCTGTACATATATTAATGTAATTGGATGATGCAGGTGTATATGTATATATATATAGTTTGGTATTGTGGATTTGACGGTGACGACAGCGCACGTAATGTGCACAGTAGAGGCATATACTGGCATGGTTTTTATTTTTTTTATTTTTTTTTATTTATTTTTTTTTTTTCATTTATTAATAACTAAGTAAGAGAAAAAAATTGTTCAAAAAATTCTACAGAAAATATGATTTTCTTTTATATCAAATAAATTCCATGATTTTTCTAATATACGATTTTTGAAAACTTTATTGCAATTCCGACAATTTTCACTAATCGTGCTTGTGAAGCTGCTTCGAAAAGGTATGCAAAATTATCGACTTGTCAACAATTTAAAAAAATTACGATTATAAAAAAATGGTAAGATTCAGGGAATTTATTTAATTTAAAAATCATTACGTTTTCTATCGAATTTTTTTTTTTTGCGTTATTATTAGTAAAAATCTATTCTCAATCAATGACGCTGATTTTTTAAAAGATTTTTCTTTTGCCTTGAAATACTTGAAATCCTTATCAAATTAATCTATTGATTGGCAATGTATCTGTAATATATCCTTAATTATTTATTTTTTGATATCAAAAAAAGCAGAAAACAGGAATTAACTGACATTGAGAACCAGCTTTAGTGTGCATTTAATGCAACTACAATTGCAGAGAATTTCAAACAAATTTTTCTATTAATATTCTGATTAAAAATATTGGATATTGATTTTAAAAAAAAATTGTTTTAGCTCATCTCTGCAGCTTCATTGGGATTGTTTGCTCCTTGAGGGTACTAGTAAAAACCGTTATTCTCGAGGATTGCACTATGTTCGCACATAGAAAAAAATATATATAATATATAGAAAAGTGAATAAGATATTTGATTAGTTCGCGGGTTAAGCTCAGGATTTGTATAACAAGCCTACATATTTATCGTTCAGGTTCCTTCAATCCGAAGCTTTATCTGTACACAATATTCGGGTTACAAATGTACAAGTCGAGCGATCTACACGCTGTGTATTATACAAGAGTAGTTAAACGTAACTAATTTATATAATGCGCGTTGAAATTGGATCCTACCTGAAAGAGCGCTTTGTCCGTGTCAATGGATGCTGGTATTCGAACGGTGTAAAATTTCTGCTCGAATTCCGGACCGTGATCATTGATATCCTCGACCTGAACGACCACTCGTGTCGTTGATGACAGTGGAGGCCTTCCATCGTCTTTTACTGTCACCTGAAAAAAAAATACCTTTATTTTAGTATTAAATCAACACAATGATAAATTAAATAATTAATACAAGCCTGAAGTATATTTTTAAATGTTACATAGTTATTTAGTCAATGTTATGAATTTTGTTAAAAATAAAAAATTAGGTTTTTTTTCGAGAATATAACAAAAAATTATGGAGCGAATTGAAAGGGCTCAATGTTGAACGCTCCTTGAGTTGGCGAGGAGTACATTATAAATAGAGAAATTTGGGTGACCGCCGTGCAAATGCATGATGTTGAAGTTTGCATCGTTGGAATGCAACGAAATCAAAAGATATCAAATCCCCAAGACTTCAACCCCTGTTAAGGGTGCTGTAATGCAGGTGCAATCTTTTTTCTTCATGTTCTTAGTCGTTACGATAACGTTTTATACCTTGTATAATCAATCGGGGTCATAACAATTCATTTTGCTTGCTCATAGACGAAGCTTTGTTTTCGTGAAAAATTTTTCTTTTGAGATTTTCATGTCAGCATACTCAGAATGGTCCAAAACGTTGAGAAAGTGTTTTGTACGAAATGTCTTTATGTGTATGTGTGTGTGTGTGTGTGCGCGTGCAAATTGTCTTGTTAGCACGATAACTGCCGCAATTTTTCATGTATTTTCCTCAAATTTGGTACGCAGTCGAATTTTGCATACATGTAAACATTTTAAAAAAATATAAAATAATCAGGAAGCAATTTGCAAGGTTCTACTTTTTTTCTCTTGATTTCGTTGCATTCCAACGATGCAAACTTCAACATCATGCAAATCCAATGTCTCCGAGGTGTCTCCACGACATTGTGCATCACGTAAACATGCTCCCAACCCTTCTATTCTCAGTTTGTAGCACCTGCCGTAAATTGGGGTTACCAAAGTTCGTTTTATCCGAGGGTCTCTAACTGTAAACGGAGGTAGTATAGAGTCTAGTCTTGTGGCCGTTATCCGTCGCTCTTCTCTTGCGGTGTATGTTAACTCGCGATGCTCGTATATGTATAGTATAACGCGAGTTGTAACATTTTCACCGAAAACTCAGCGTGGGAAAGCATATTAGTCTTCGTTACATAGGAGAGAGAGAGAGTGAAGTTGCGGAGAAGGAAAGCGATGCCGGTGCTTGAGTCCGTACGAGGGAGCTTAAACTTTTACTCACGTGAGAGAGGCGAACCATAGTTTACTAACTGAGTGTTTACTGCAGGTATTTCTGAAGATTAAGCTGCTGGTTTCGGGAGCCCAAACGCGTTTATATCTTACTCAAACGATCATGAATGTTGGACCACTTGCTACTATTCACTGTGGCATATTCATGCTCGGTGCAGAAATGATGTTTTGTGGAAAATTTAAAAGGTGAACAGTACCGAGATTAATTTAAAAAATTGCCTGATCATTACTAAAAGAAAAGTCTTTTTTTTTTAAATAATTCGTTACATGTAATGTAGAATTATAGTATAAATATCAGTTGGAATGGGAATTAATCGCATGTTATTGCTTTTTAATTGGAAATACACGAGAATTTAATGATGCTATAGAAATAATTACTATTCATTACCGTTTGCAACGCCCAAATGGATTAATATTATTCATTACTCATCTGAGAGCCATCGACTTATTTTAATACAAATTTTCCATATAAAATTGTTACTTTCATGTCGTATATATACATTTGATGCAGTAAGTGTGAAATATGAAAATTATTAGCAAAATAGCCTACGATAAATTCGAGCAAGTTCGATTTGCACATCAGCACGTTTATTGTACTTTAATTCTGATTAAAAAGCTCATAATTTTTTTTTCTCAATAGACGTTTGTTATAGGATGGAAAAGGACAAAAATTAAGCGATAGATTTCAGTAAAGAAAAAAAAAGAAAAAAAATACGTAAATTATGATGACAAAGTTGCACTGGGCCAAACGTTCGTGTCAGAGTAAAATATTCTTACAAGATGGTCAGAAATAGAATCTCTAATCTCCGGTAATAACGATTTTCCAGCGGATCCACTATTGCATTATACTTACAACGATGCGTTCGTGATGAATCGTCGTAAGAACGAAATAGTACGATTTTATAGGTAAGATAAAGAAGATTGTCGAGCAATGAAGAGCTCCAGGAAAAAGGGGGCTTTTGTATTTCATCGTAGGGGAAACAGCTGCGGATTCTTATATATCCTCCAACACTAAGAACCCACAAAAGTGGCGCGCGCTTGTATTTCGTCTGTGATCAACGATAATAATGGGACGGTTCGCTCACGCAATACTCGAAACATGCTCGAAGTCACTTGGCAATTACTCGTAAGTGAACTGCCGAACGTGTTTTGGGTTGCCATCGTATTATTCTAGAGCCTCGGGGTATTTGTGATGAGGGGGTTTCCAGCTGAATATTTTTTCATGAATGACATATGTTCTCTTCAAGTGTCATTTTCAACGCGATATTTCATACGCAGAGAGGAGTCATTCACAATTTCGATCCGGTTCATCGAAATTTTTTAGCACACGAATAAAATCGAAAATTGTAATTGAATTTAATTCACCTATTTTCAAGTAAAATGTGTCAAAGGTTTGATAGTACAATCTGACATCATCGGCTATGAAATAGCCAGCTGTTGATAGCGGAGTCGTTGTTTTACGACTCACACACAATGTACGTTTGATTTATAACACCGAATTTTTAAAACAGTGTACATAGGAAGTCCGCATTTCACGGACGAGTCGCAAAGAGTGGACCTCGTGTCTGGCCATCAAGACTAAAAAAAAAAAAGAGAAAAAAAAACGAAAAGTAGACACGCTCATCGAGAGCAGAGTTTGGCTCGGGGCAGCGTTGGCGTACGCCATTATCCCCAGCTTTAAGAAATTCTTCGTGTCCTGAGAAAGAACCCCGGGCGAATAAGCGCCTCCGCTTTTACGGCCCTTTTATGGAGAACGAATGAACGCTCGCGCGTAAGTTTTCTCCTGCGGGCAAACGCACGCTACCGGCATTTATCTTCGGTGTCCGGTGGATCTTGACCAGACCATTGGCCCAGGCTCCTAATGTCCGTCGAGGCGGTATAGAAGGTTAGCGCTATATGCAATCCGTGAGAGTATTGGAAAATATCCAAGGTCACGAAGCAATAGCTGAGGAGAATAGATCTTCAATTCCGTGCAGACTCCCTGAAGAATACAACTACCACTGGTTCGCTTCACCAGCTCCTGGATCAAGCGTCGTAATAATTTTCTGCGTCCAATCTGGTTCACTCTCGGGCCTTTTTGCTTTGAAGCATCCTTCGAGCAGCGCAGCACCTGCCTCGTCAAATTATAGAGCAAGAAAAAAAAAGAAAAAAAGTATTATTACGCGAAACCTCGCGGCGATGCCTCTCTTTTGATGCTGTGTGTGAGTGTCTGTGTGTGTGCGTGTGTCTGTGTTGTTTTTGCTTTGCGGAACCGCAATCGATTCGACCACGAAATAATATCCTCGTCGTTCTCCAGGAAACCGTTTTCGACAAGCGAAGGAAGGCCCGACCAGACTGCGAAGTATCCGGCGTGCTGAAGTGCTTTCTTATCGAATTGGACCACCGTAAAGGATCCCCTCCGACCTGGTACATCGCGTATCGGCGTTACGTCACTCTGCGCTAAGATTACAGTCTCGGCTATGTTCACGTCATGTAGCCCACTCGTCTCTGTATGGGATTTTGTGCCGTCAGCCAGTCAAGAACCCTCTCATTTTACATACGGTAAGTACACACTCAGCTTCTGGTTGAGCTGCTTTTTTTTTTCTCTTCTAGGTGAAAGGAAAAGAGAAGATTTGTCGGGGCGTATAAAAAAAAAAAAAAAGGAGATTTGTCGCTCCATAACTTCCCGACAATTTCTTTATCACTCGAAAAAAAAATATTCGGAGGAGTAAAGAAATTATTTCCAAAGTTACAGTGGCGCAATTGATGAAGAATACCTTCATGCATAGCTTGATTCACTATCGTTTTGAATCTACACCCTCGAGCGACACTTTCCAAATGATGTGGATAGAATGCATGTCATTGGTTCGTAGATTTTTCCATACGGTACGTCAATGACAGGGTGAAAAGACCGCGTTGGTCGTACAAGTGTGCCCTCCGGACAAGAAGGATAGGAAAACGCTTATGTTGGGTTTAAGCACGACCGTTTCAGCGTGTTTATAGATAAACGTTATCCCCTCGAATGTCTTGAAGAGAGATCGAGTCTGAGTAGCCTCACAGCTTAGGTTGCCCGTAGGGTCACCGTAGTGTGTGCAAAGCTATCCAATACTCGGACATATAGCCCGAGAATCGTCTGGGGTTGAATACAAGTGTGATACGAGATTTGCTGGAAGGTAAACGTGTGCTCGGTACACATATTTCTTTTTGTCCTATCCACAACATAAAGTACCACACGAGTCTCTCGAGATGAGGACTGGCGCGAGACACACTCTGTTGCGTTTCACCAAAGAGCCATTATTAGATATTATTTATATTCAACAGGAATATAGGTTACTTCCGACAAGATTACCAGGATAGATTGTAATTGTGAAAGCACAAAAATAATGCTCGCAATAACCAACGAGGCATATTTCGCTGTATCGCGCCCGTCGAGTGTTGCACAAACAACGTCCACGGATATAATTCCGAAATACTTTCGATTATTAAGACTCTCCTGTATCGAAGAGGCATCGAGGCAATTACAAAAGAGACTGAACGAGAAAAGCTTTTATATCAATCCCTCGTTATAACATTCTTTCCTCTTTATAGGATGAAAAACTTTCCTCGGAAGACGATATTTCCAGGGACTCCTTGAGAAAACAGGGAGAAAAAAAAGTGAGAGACGAGGAACAAGAAGAAGAAGAAGAAGAAGAAGAAGAAAAAAATAATCCTGCGTCATAAACTTTGTTTTTAAGAATAAGGTATGAAGTAACGTTAAAAAATAATGAGCTGAACGACTCGAACCCGAAAGTTCCTTAGCATGATATCGCTGTATTATTGAACTTCCGCTTCTTCGTTCAAGCTCTCTTTCTCTCGGTCTCCTATCTGTGACCGGTCCACCTGATTTTTATACTTCGTCGAGCATGCGAGAACGTATACGTGAGGTACGCAGGTATGATATACGAATGGCTTGGCTCACCGACTCTCGTTTGGGTATATAGTCGAGATTTTCCCTCTGGCAGCTATAGGGAAGACGCTGACTAAGCTGGAAATACATATATACCACGACGTGAGAGTCAGTGTGGGCGCCTTGAACCACAGAAATTGGCGAAAGAGAGCTAGTGCGCGTATTACGTGGCAAGCTATATGAGCGTGCGGAAAAATCTTGGTTGCATCGGCTGAGGGATAGCGAACCCAGAGCCAACCATTAATATGCAGACACCGTTGTTGGAGAACACGTCACGTCTGTCTGTGTATGTGTGGCGGCTCTCTCTGTGTGTGTGTGTGTGCTCGCTATATAGCGTTTTAGTTATATAGCCACACACATCCTGGGTGGAATATGCAGTATTACGCTGCCTACGGGCCGCAGACCGGAAGAATTTGAAAAATCGCACCGATTAATATAAGGTGGAGAAGTATAGTGGTAGGTATGAGAGTTAAAGGGCTCTCGCCGGTGGTTAGCCGCGCTCCAGCGATGTTGTGCACCTATATATTTCACTGAGGAAGCTATATAGCAAGAGAGAGAAAGAGAGAGAGAGAGAGAGGGAGAGCTCGTTCGTTCGCGCGAAACAGAATATGTAAACCCATAGCAGCAGGCGTGAATGGTGAAGCAGGTACGTCAAAGCAAGGTGATTCTGCGGCCTCTTCTTCGGACTACCGGTGAGACGAACGATTACAACCGCTGGCGAAGCTCGTCGTTGCATATTGCGCGTTTTCTGTGTCCTGAAAGAGAAAGAGAGAGAGAGAGAGAAAAAGAAGCTGAAGAGAGAGAGAGAGAGAGAGAGAGAGAGAGAGAGAAAAAAGAGGATCCAGCAAGCGAGAAGGCAGCATCGGATCTCGTGCTACTGGCTTGCTGGTGTGTTGCTGGTCTCGCGCGATAGTTCGCCAGGCACACCACTTATTTCCATACACGCGAACGCCAAGAATTCAGCGCTCGTTACTGCAAGATATGGTCGCTATAAAAGCGGCTAGCCCGGAAAATATAGTTATGCCGGTGCTGTGAACGAAGAGCTGGGCGCGCGCGTGTTCCTCGTTGGATGCAGGCACGATTCTCGCGGAGGAAACATAGTTCAAGATGTATGTGTACACATATAGTTGTGCAGGTGTACTCCATGGGCCCGCGTAAGCTCCTCTCACGCCTTGTAAAACAGAGATGCGACGATTATTATAAACGAATGTGAACATTGTTCAGCGAATCTTCGGTGCTAAAAGACTTGCGGAGATATCGAATATCGCACTGCACTCGTGATAGGCGAGGTTTAACAACCGGGTTTTCTAAAAGAGATTATAGTCTAGCGAAGATTTGCCACTGTTTGGAAAATCTTTCAATAGGCACAAAGTCAAAAATCATTTTGGAAGTAATAAGTCCGTATTTTATTTACCAAAAAAATTATTGCTTCCTCGTAGAGGAAGCTTTGTTTTCATGAACATTTTTTTTTCGAGATTTTCGTTTCAGAATACTCAGAATGGTCCAAAACGTCGAGAAAAATGATTTGTCCGCAAGTCAAATCACTTTTCGCGAAAAATTCAAATTTTAGAGCATTTCGAAAATTTTGAAAAAAATCACGCTATAATTTTTCTAAATTACGATATATCAGACTGAAATTTTGAACACAAACGAACTTACAGTGAACCATGATTGGTGACAAGTTTGGCGAGAATCGATAGAGCGATTCAAATTTTATTGCAATTTTAATTCTTTTTTTTTTAAATGTCCGTAAACACTTCTACTTTTCTTAAATCCTGGGATGAACGGCTGCAATTTACCATGTGATTTCACAATTGTTGAGTATCGAAGATGAACTTACTTTAAGGAACGGTCGCTACGTTGACAAATTTCGATTTTACTCCAAAAAAAAAGCAAAACTTTGCTGTCGCGAAATAGAAAATTTCGACCTTTTTAGGCAGATCTCAATGAAATTTCGCACACATGTGGAGTTTCGAACAAATTTCCCACAAATCGGTCGAGCAGTTCGAATTTTATAACATTTTTTATTTTTTTTTTTTAAAAATCTCGTTCGCGAAATTAAAAGATACCGATACAAATATATTTGACTAGAGAACCAAGAAAATATAAAATATTTTCAACTTTTGTGAGAAAAAATTCGTGAATCGATAAAAATGTCGATAAAAATGGCTTTCATGCACAAACAAGCCTGGAAAGTAGAACCTTGCAAATCGCTTCCTCATTATTTTACATTTAAAAAAAATCTTTACATGTATGCAAAGTAAAACTTTGCAAATTGTTTTCTCTGCAAAGCTTCCTCTACGAGGAAGCCAAAGTAGATAAACGTACTTCCTCATAGTGGAAGCTTTGTAGAGAAAACAATTTCTAAATTTCTACTTTGCATAAATGTAAACATTTTTAAAAAAATTCTAAAATAATGAGGAACCTATTTGCAAGATTCTACTTTTTGTGAATGTCATAAATATTTGTCCTAAATCAATAAAAAAAAACAAACCACAGTCAATTTTATTCGATGAATACTTACAAAAATTGTCATTAGAACTATTTTCCTAATTCACACTTGTGACGATAAATTGTCGTGAGAATGATATCGCGCGTTTATACGTGCTGGCACCACCTCCGCGCACTTCGCAATATAACACGGGTTGTAAAGTCCGATATAACACGTTTCACAAGTCTTTTTGTATAAACATATATACACGCGCGGGTACATCGTGGGGTCGAGACTATGGGCTGTTTAGTCGGAACAATGCAAATTTACATATGGCAAAGTCCTCCTTGGCGCTTACCTCATCCCTCTCAAATGTTCGCAGAGGGTGCAAGGGTATAATATAATCTCGGAGCGTGCATAATGGCAACTAAGTTTCTCGGTGATATTATCGGTGCGTGAACACAGACCAGTCCTCGGCGAAGCATTATAAGACCGCAAAGACAAGGCGCTTACATATGATTATAGCATTGCCTGGTGGTGCACACTCGCGACTTCGGTAAGGCGAACATTTGCGAGATGTTTCACGTATACATACGTCTCTTATTTCGCCTTCTCGATTGAAATATTCATGGGTCTTACATTGTACGTAACGCAAACGCAGACACGCACAGAGAAATGAAGAATATATCTTCTCAGTGCGAGAGCAAATCGTATCTCGTAAACCGTAGCAGCTCGCCCTACTTCGGTATATATATATATTTCAAGAGCTCATCCCTTACCTCCCTTTCTTATTCATTTCCGTTTCTACGATCTGGAGCGGCATACCTCGATATCGAAGTTGAAATCACTTTTCGATTATCGACGAGTCTCCGCGGAGACTAGAGGACCGAGGCGGAACGTACATAACGAAAGTGACGACGTCATTGCTCACCTGTATAGCTTGTCAACGTGCTGAATGGCTTTTGATTGCAAAAAAAAGGAAGAAAAAAAAAAAAAACTCATTACCGGAGGACGAAGCGCCGCAACATTACCGTCCGGATTTGACACTATATTTTTCTATAGGAACATTCTGCTACCGACATTCGCGTTAATTGTGGTCCATGAAGAGCCGCGGAAGAGAGCTTGTCCATTCTCTCTCCGACACAATTTTTTCACAAAAAAATTTTTATCGTCACCGTCATATTGATTGTTCTTGTAGAGATTTCAAGCTGAGACAATGTCGTTGGATCTATACGATATACGTAGTATATATGGGGCATTCCACCTGGTTTTGACCAGCGTTTGAGCCTCGACCCTAAAAAGCACTAATTTAAAAAAAATACTTCACCCATTTTATCTGGAATGCCTCTTAAAACTACATTAAACTAGAGAGGCATATTTAACGAAGCCGCTGTCAGCATAAACATTTCGTAACTAAGACCCCGGGTGGTGGGCGAAAGACGTCAATTTCGATTTTTTGGGATCCAATCTCGACGAGGAAGCAGATTGCTGTAAGTGGGAAAGCAGGTGGTGCTATGGTGTGCTCGGCGTTGGGAGTAAAACAAGAGGCGAACGAAGGGAAGCAGGAACGATGCAAACGACCGTGTAATAGAGCGGGCCAGAGAGAGAGAGAGAGAGAGAGGGAGAGGGAGTCTGGGACTAGGGTAGTTTTCGCTTTTCTATTTGTGCACCAGGGGATAAATATATACATGTATAGGGGACGATCGGAGCGAGGAAGGTACCGCGAAAATATATATATAAGGGAAGAAGCAAGTTCTCGGCTGAGAGAGCCTCGATCGAACTAAAAGAAGAATCGTTGGCGTGAAATTCGTTGGAAACTCAGGAAGCTTTCGGGTGGTATAGAGAAGAGCTGACGCATTCGGTATACTGGTGTAACACTGGAAGAACTTTTGTGATCAAGTCACTCTTTGGTATGAGTGTCTTGTGTGGGTGTGTGAACTGCATATACAGCTATCGACACACCAAGGTACACACGTTTTCGAGTGAACCACTGCGGCGAACCCGTTCATCTCGTCGCGTTCTCCTCTCCGACGAACAGAGAGAAATACGTAAGTGCGAAGGAGAAAACTTATGTACGTGCTCGAGAAAAGACGAACGGGAATAAGCGGTGTCGTTTCAACATTCGATCACGACTCAATTGCTCGTCGAAACTTTTTCTTCCTCTGCTTACTCGACACGGAAATGGAAAGGTGTCGGGCTAAAACGAACAAGGCGAAAGAAGTATTATTTGCTAACACCTCGAAAAACTTTAACCCTTTTCGACTGGATAAGTTTGTACAGGAAAACCTTTTAACAGAAAAATGTGGGTGTTTAGCTGTTTATTTTCGGTCGAATATGAAATAACAAAATTTGGGTATTTCGCTGTCCATCTCTGAAAGAAAGTTAAAAACTTTTATTCGATTAGACTCAATCACAGAGGCTGCTAAAAACACATGTAACTTTCAACGTTATTTCAAATTCCAACAATTCCATTCGAAGTTGAAACAAAAAAAACTACAAAATGTTCGATATAATAATAATTTATTTTTTCTTCAGAATACTCAGTGCTGATATTTTTGGCAGACATCTGAATTTCTTCCCTTCGAAATAAGTTTGTATTTTTAATTCAAAAGGTAGAAAGGAACTCTAAAAAATTACACGAAACTATTTTCCTTCGATATTGTTAAATTTCGACGATTTTATCATTTGTATAGAAAATGTACGTTTACAAATATTTCTCTATGTGTAGACGTCTCTTTTGGACGAAATTTATATTAGGAAAGTAGGAAGGGCTTTAGAATGGCATATGTGACAATTTTCATGTTATCGTGTGTACGTAGTTCTGTTGGTGCCAGGATTCATCGAGCAAGAGTGCTCCTACACAATACTCCTATCCAGAAGTTGCTCCAGACGTAGCAACACAGGTGTGCCACCCTTTACTTTCATCGACCTGAGTGACCGCGACACCAAGTGCTTTTTAGCTCTCTCATCTCGCTCTCTCATCTCTCTCTCTCTCTCTTTCGTCCCTCATTTTACTTTTCAATCTCGACTGAAGGCGATGCGATTTTCTTTCTCATTTCGAGTCTGACAATATATATCGAGGAGTGGTGCTGAAGGTGGTGAGATCGAAAAGGCGAGAGAGAGAGAGAGAGAGAGAGAGAGTGAGAGAGGATTGCTGTTGAGTAGTTGGCCTCAGCTTTCAACCGGATAAACCAACCTACTACCTGTTAGCACCCAATTATGTCGACTCTAGAGAAAATTGAATTTATCTCAACGACGTTGGCACCTACAAATTTGTTGCAAATGGTACGAACTCGAGGTTGTGTCTCGAACATGAAACACATTCCCCAAGTTCAGTAGCTCTATATACAGTGACTTTTAAAATATTGAATTTCTCGTGAATTTGCAATTTTTCTGCGTTCAATCGTGGTATACATTGAAGTATTTTTTTTTTTTTCTGTTTTAATTGAATTTATCTTTCGACAATAATGGCAATTACAAAGTTGCGTTACTAAGCATGATGAAGTTAGGTGTCACGAACATGAAGCAGATCTCTAGTTCTATTAATATTTTATAGTGACTATTAATATATTTCATCCCTCGGAAGTTTCATAATTACGTGTTTTTAAAGTACTGAAAAGTTTCACGCTTCTGTTTTCATCACAAAACACCTATTAGCACTCAAATTAAGGCGACTCTATAGAGAAAATTGAATTTATATCAAAGCTTTGAGACGTACACATTTATTATAAAAGGTATGGGGCTGTGCCTTGAACATGAAACAGCACCCTTCTCAAGTCTCTATACATGTGTACAGTGACTTTTAATACAATGCATCTCTCAGAAAGCTGATATTTATGAGTTCTTAAGGGAACTGGGTGATCAAAAAAAAAAGAACATTATTTTCGACTGTTTATATTTCTAATATTAGTTATTTCTACGCTATTCAACAAGAACTCAAGGAACAGGTTTAGAAAAAAATCCTTGCCAAATCTTGATCTGTTGATCGATTCTGACCAAATTTGGTACCGAAAGTTCTTCGATGTTAATCCACTTGTATGAGAAATTTCAACCCAACACCTTAAAATTTACGGCAGCTAAAGCGCGAGCAAACTTTTTTCGAAAAATTCAAAGTCTCGTAAAATTTGAACGAGAGTCCCAATTATTTTGTAAATATTCCTAAATATACAGGCCCAACTCTACTTGTATGACAAATTTCAGCCCGATCGGTCTAATCAGTCTCGAGTTATAGGGATTTGAATTTTGGAGTCCTGAGACACACACACACATACATTCGGACATTTTTTCTGAATATGTTTTCTAGACGTCTTAGGACATTCTGAACACGTTTTCATGAAAATCTCGAAAAAAAAGTTTTCACCATAACAAAGCTTCCTCTATGAGGAAGCAAAAAGCACGAAGCTAGCGAAGAATTCTTGTAGCCTCACGAAAATCATGACGTAAAATCGATGTAGATTCCGTTGATGAATGCTCGTGGTACCCTCTGGCTCTTTCGCTTTGTGCGATCAAGAAAAGCTAGGGTACCTCGCTGGGGGGCGGATGTACAAAAGATAGGCAAATATGTATATATATATATATATATATATATATATAATATATAAAGGGATCTTTCTGCGAAGCTGAGTGGCCGTAATGGCACCATAACGGGAAGAGGTACACGTGGTGTGCAGCAAACTATACGTGTGTATACGCCAGTGCTATCGGCTACTCGAGTGAACGTATATCCCTCCGTTCCCTGTCGTCCCAGGTGGTTTATGATAATTGAACTCGTAGATAATGCGAATTTATAATTACCGTTCGTCTCTCGTCTCACGTGACCGAACGGTCTAAACACTACCTTTAGAGTACCCTGAAGGGGGGGGGGGGGGGGGGGGGCAACGTTCGGGTATTAGTGCTGAGTATAAAACGATTCGATTTGCCCGTCTGCGGCACTTTACTGTGACGTCCACGTCCGCAATATTACTCCGCTCGTATTTATACCTCGATTTAGTACTAGCTAATTATATTCTTCGTGTCTTTTCCTCGAACACGGGCTCGGAAAGCGTGTTATTAAATGTTTATTTCTAATACCGCAGTTTTTAGTGAGCGTCCTGGAGAATATCGCTCCCGTTCATTATGACTTAAAGGAGACGGTGAAGCAGACTGATATCGCCGATAGAAAGCGGCTTCTTCTTCTTTTTTCTTTTTGTATCGAATGTTGAGCATTTTTTTAAAATAATTAAATAATTAAATCAAGTAATAAAAGAGTTCGTTGGAATTATATTAATAAAATACGTCATTATGAGCCGGAGATTATAGAAACTATTAGTTTATACGTCGTGTAGTTGATTTTATTATTTTACACTGCTGCAGTAATATTCTTTTCAATTTTAACGATTAATTACGAGGTGTTCTTCTCCAATGTCTTCACAAAATTTAATAGTAATTTATTTTGCGTACATAGAAAAACTTCGCATGATTATGCTGTCGTTACTGAATTTTGTCATAGCTTGAATAAAAAAAAAATCCTGTTGGATTTTGGATACAGTTGGACACTTCTAAAAAAAAAAGAAAGTTTTCAAGTTCATACAAAAAATTGTAATTAATTTTTTAAAAAAGTGAGAATTTTTTTGGGTGCTCCATAGAATTCGGATAACGTTATGATGATTTTAATTTGTTTTATTACTTTTTTTATATTTTCGTTTTCAAAATTTTTTCTTTAAAATTTTTGTTCTGTCGAAGCGACGATTTTAAAGTTTCATTCAGAAAAGGCAGAATAGATTAATTTATTCGATTATGAAATGAGAAAAATTGAATAAAAAGCTGTGATCCAATTTTATCAATCGATTCTCTTGCTCTTCGAAAATATTAAATCCAAATAATTGTAGTTAGAAGAATTCCATCTAAACTGAGATACAATTTTGTTTGGCTGTTTGACGAATCCACCTTTAATTACTGGGACAATTAATAATAAACAAAAAACTTATCTTTTATAAATTACGCAGGCGAATGGAGGCTCAAATCGTTCCTTGAAAAGGCGCAATCAGAATCCGCCAAATAAGATTCAAAGTACCACAGCGCGTAAATGACATTTTTCGTCCACTCGTGGAAGACCAATACATGATGAATTCAAAAGATCATCGGACAGAACACACGTCTGTTCTGGCTCAAGGTTCGAAGAGAAGAAGGACGAACACAATTAGGATTTCGAAACTCGCGAATCTCTCTTCCCCTTCCCAATCTCCAAAAAATCGTCACTACATTTCTTCGCGTGATTTCTATATGAATTTAAATCTCTCTCTACAACGTGACAAAAAAAATCGTGGACGAAATAATTTGAAGAATATTCTTAAGATGTCAAACCATGATAGTATTAGACTAATAGTCGGCACCTTGCAAGGTTTTCATGCTGATACAATTGCGCGATGAGTGTTTTCACGAGGAGGGAATTAAGCCACATTCTCGTGCCAAGAGAAATTCTCGAATTCGCTCTAATCATATCCCAGCCATCTTCGCTCTTAGTGGCGTATGTATCGCAGAGTCGGTATAACTTCTCGAGTGGTATCTCTCAGTCGTTCGTCAAGTCTAACGCTGGT
This sequence comes from Perithous albicinctus, assembly GCA_964016905.1. Classification (NCBI taxonomy): domain Eukaryota; kingdom Metazoa; phylum Arthropoda; class Insecta; order Hymenoptera; family Ichneumonidae; genus Perithous; species Perithous albicinctus. The sequence continues at coordinate 10,460,874 of OZ024702.1, read as the reverse complement.
TCAGCAGCGTTGTAACGTTGTAAGGTACAATTAAGGTGTACCTTATGCCGTGGCGGCTACCTAACTATGGGCTGCCTTGTACCAACCCTTTCGTCCTGTTTTCGCCCCGGTACAGAGAGTATCTGTTTACATAGTACGATGGAGCTCCGCCAGTCAGGATGGAGTACACTGTATACAGCGACTTGGCGCATAATGTATTTAGCCAAGTGCTAACTACGTGTATACAACGTTTCCGGATAAACAACGTCACCAGTTTATACTTAAGACGATTATTTCATCGAATATACATGTAGAAAACGTATTCCAAGTGAGTAAAGCAACTGCAACACAGAGGAAAAGCAGTAAATACACGAAGCTCTGGCGGCTGGTGGCTCATACCGGAGATGCGTCGAAATCCTTTGCCCCGTGAGAATTATGAAGTGCACCGCCTTCTCCAGAGATATATACTCGGGAGAAAACGAACGACGACGCGATAGAACTATTTCCGGTTACTTAGACACGCTTATATATATGTATAAGGCATACCGCCGTGAAAGAGAGTATAAACTCTTTGGCAAGTGAGTTTTGAATTATTACTCTTAACTCCAAACTGAAGGATGATGAATTCCGTTTAGCTTCTTGTGTAATATTCGATTTTACTAAGGATCGAATATTTATTCTTTTAAATATGTCCAACGAGATTTAATGTTTCACTCACCTCGAGTACGTGCTCAGCCTGATTCTCACGATCGAGCTTCCGTCCGCTTGTCGTGATAAGACCTGAAATTTGAAAAAAATCATTAGAATGTGTATAACTCGAATTTTTGGGGATTAACTTTGTGGATTATTTGGAATTATCGTAATCAGAGAAATCGTGGTGATACTGGAAAATTAAAGGTGTCTAATTTTGATTTTTGTTTAATGCAACTATTTTTATAGTTGTATGAACCTTTTTTTTTATTAAATAGTTATAAGCAGTGGGAACTTTTGATGGAAAATATCAAATGTCCGATATTCTATTCTAGGAAAATGGGAGATTAATCCTCGATTTCGAGGATTTTCGGCGATAAAAAAAACCGCAACGAGACAATTCTTTTCCGCAGAGAATTGAAAATAAATTGAACGTAAGGACAGTAATTTTTTTCATTAAGGCCTCGTATATTTAACGTGAATTTTATTTTTCTCATTGACCCGAACGAAGCCCTTCGTTCGAGCTTGTACTGCCCAGAAGCTCGGTGGCCCATTTCCTTTTCATTTTTTTTTCTTTCTTTTTTCCAATTGCTGCGGCTTCTATTCCTTTTTGCCGAGTGACATCGTACCCCAGATTTCACGAAATTGTATAAATATGCTAAGCATTACAATCAGGTTAGCAGCGAAGAAGCCCTTCTATTCTCGACTCGTTCTCGTCACCTGTGTATTTTCTATATCCCGTGCGGAATGAAAAACTCTAACAGTGCGCGCGGATATCGAGAAACAAGACCGTTGGTAACGCCCATTTATAAAACACAGCGAGGGAGGCGAGAACAAGAGCCCGTCATTTGTACGTGGTCGAGTACAAACGGAAAAACGTGAGAAACCTCGATCGCTTCTATAATGGCGAAGCGTGACTCGAGGGTCTTCTCCGACGGTGTGAGGTGAGAGAGGACCACAGCAGAGAGACATCTCAGTGAGATTTTTGCACGTTCGCGAGCACAGGAGGTTGAGGGAGGGGGCAGGGGGGGGCCGTCTGGCTGTAGTCTGGCAAAACGACGTGTACGAGAGACTACTGTGGCGCAGTCTGCAACTGCAGTCTCTCTGCAACGAGGATGTACGGATAAAAGTGCAAGCTTCTTTTTCGTTTTTTTTTTTTTTTTTTTTTTCACTCCACAATTCAAGCATATATAAAAAAAAGCGTACAACGTGTCAACGATTTTAATCGGATTCGTATCAGTCCGATGTCGTGTTATATACATTCAAAGTGGCATATGTATACACATATGCATCCATTGCAGATCTCGTTGACACTCTGTTACCCCAAAAAAAAAAAAAAAAAAAAGCAAAAAAACTGAATAACTCGCCAGAGTGCTCTCTGGCCCAGGCGGAATTTAACGAATAAAAAGAAATATAGAACTGGGGAGCAGAAATAAAAATAAAATCGAGGAATTGAGGAGAATCGGATTTACCCGAGGGCATTACGGGGGAGAGCTAGACAAAACGAGAAGGGGCTGCTGCTGCTGCTCCACGGTGACAGAAAAGCGTTGAGAAAAAAATAAAAAAAAAAAAAAAAGGCTACGCACCGCCGGCGAAACATCGACAAAGCACCAAACACATTTAAATAATTGCTTTTTGCCAGCGGCGTCCTGTCACAACATCCGCTACCGGTGTGCTGCTTGCCATCGCGTTGCACCGACGCCCGGCTCTGTGGGGAAAGCGAGAAGTTCACGAGAGAAATAGACAGAAAATAAAAAAAGAAAGGAGAAAAAATAAAAAATAAAATAGAACGAACAAACGAGACAGAAAGAAAAAAAAAAAAAAATAAAAATAAAATAAAAAGATACACCTGGTTATTGGGAATCAAAGCGAAACCCGGAAAAACTAATCACGATATTACGCAATTGTTCCGGCATCCGAGCGCGCGAGCCACCAGGTGCATCTGCCTGTGTGTGCGGATACAGATTCGCGCGGGTAACCCCCGCGGGGTGAAAATGCTCTTGCTGAAACGTCCGCGCGAGAACGTGGAACCGGCAGAAATGCGGGGAAAATTCGCTTTTCACTGTCTTTCTCTCTCAATTTGGCTCTCTCGCTCACGCCTTTCCCGTAGAGAGACCAAGTTTTCATTTGCTATCACTTTATATATATATACATGTACATGTATTTATATATATATATATATATATCACTTGAAATCAAGTTTTCGCTGCTGTGCCACTGGGAAATTCATTTTTATATGAATCCCAGATAGTAATACTACCTCTGGCAGAGTTGCCAGTATAGATCATCACTGATTTTTCCAACCGCGTTCCGCAGGTATAGCGATTTTCAACGCGAAGTAAATATCTCATCGTTACATGAATTATAAGGCAAGGGTATGAAGGGTATTTGCGGTATGATAAAAATTTGATGTTGACAAAATGATGAAAAGTCACGTGTGGAATATTTTACATTGCAGTCTTGTAATCTAATAATTCCAAACAAAATTACAATCTTGACGTGTGAGTCGAATATTTTTCTGTACACTCGCTTATTTAAAATTTGTAATTTATTGGGGATGGATAAACGGTTGTCCAAATATTACACCCATCGCTTTTAATAAACTGCATTTTTTTTATTCCTCATACATGGAAGCTTTGTAGGCATTTTTTTATTCTGGAGTAGATTTCTTATTTTTTTTTATGTTGGTCGACTCAAAATGATTTGAAACGTCGAGAAATATGGTTCAGAAAAAGTGTCTGGATGCATGTGTGTGTGTTTTCAAAATTTGTTATTTAATTTGGGTGAAATTGATTTGGTAGAAATGCACATTTACGATTTTTTTTTAATGCTGTAACCCAAGAACGCTTCAATATCAACTGACCTAAAATTTCGCCTAAATATTTCACAGAATGTGCGTCGATATTTCGTGCTAAATTTAGTGAGGATCCAACAGAGGATTCATATTTTAGAGAATTCACCATTTCCTTATCCGGGAGAAAAAAAAAAGGAAAGAATATCTTATCGACAGTGTATTAAATCCTCACAAAATGATGTTCAAAACTTTCAGCAAAATAATTTCCTCCAAAATCTGGTAGCTATTATTATTCAATTTAGAAGTAAATCTATCTTTATTCGCCATGCAATGGTCATTAAATTGTATGACTTCAAAATTGTGTCTATGGAACAAAAAGAAAAATTTACGAATTTTTATTCAAATGAGAAATTGCGGAAATAAAAATTTGTATTCTTGTTATTTGACGACATTATTTTCATAGGAAGACAATGTGCATATTGCCATTCCATTCAAGCCAATAAATAAAATAATAATTTGTATGGACCCTTCTTCCAGATGGAGGACACGTCGAATTCTTTCGACCATAATTCAAAGCATGGATCTCGATATTATGCTCGAAAATCGTTAAAGTTCTACCGCCTGTACTAGTTTCGTTGAGTTTGAAACTCGCGTGTGCTCGCGTAGTGCAATCTATCGCGGGGTTCCTCTCGTTGCACTCAGCCCTTTGTAAATCAAAATCCATGAAGCCCCGACGATGCACGCCCTCGCCGACTCACCGAGGACTCGAGCGTTGAACGAGCTGTAACGACGATGCGGAAATTACGGTTGTAAAATGTTGCACGTGAAACTCTTGAGAAAATCGTGCACGCGTTCCCAATCTCCATCACCGGCATCATGAAGTTTACCGATGTCTGTGTGTGTGTGTGTATGTGCGTGAGTGTGTACACAGAGAGACTGTAATGAGTATCTTGATCGGATTTTCTGCAATCCCTTTGCGAACAACCTCAAACGTTACTCACTTATACATATGCGTACAGGACGGTTTCGTATTTATATGACTTTTGAGGAAACTACGATTGCTACAGCCCCAGGAAATATAACAGACACAGGTACGTAAGTAATTCTGCTCAAAGTTGATTTTTCGTAGCATCGGAATGAGGAATCAGGCAAAATTCGTTTTACTCGATATACTTATTATTATACACGGGTAGATTAAATTGGAAAAGTTCAAAAGGACAATTTTTAGTGTCATTTTTTTACCGGCTTGTCTTCTATATCATCAATTGTGCAATTCTCCGTTTATCAAAACCTTAAAAAATAAAATAAAATAAAATAAAATAAAATAAATTCATAATCCTCGAGTGTTCCGTTTTCCGCCAGCAATCCCCTACATATTTATTAGTAAAACATAGCTATCTGAACCCGTTTTAACTACAGTTGCTTAACCTCATGATTTCTCATGATTACATATACATTTCTCACTTCAAATCTCTGCGGTACGAAGGACTTTGAATATTCTAATATTTAATACAACACGAACATAGCATCTCGAACTTTTCTTTAACAGCCTCGCGGTCGATGTTCCTCGAAGTCCAAGTGTATCGGAGTGCAGTATAATCCCCCTGTTGAACATAGTTATCCACGGAGAAAGACACGGGGACTATCTTCCGGCGAGAGAGTTCCTTCAGAGAATGGCAATATGTTTCATGAGGCGACGCGCTTCGAGTTGCCCCTTCAGCCTCGTGTGCTCGGGCAACCGTGCACGTACCGCATATATACATCACATCACATACATACATACATACATACATATATGTATATATATATATATATATATATAGGTACATGCAATATTACGCGTCGAGATGAACACCACAGCTATTTTATGTGCAGTGCACGTTTGACCGAGGTTGCATCGAAAGCTTCGCGGTAGATTGCGTGCAGCACGCTATATAGCAGATATACACTGCACACATCGAATGATTCACGGACGATCGATGAGCGCTTTAAAAGTTCATCGAATCGCGAGATCGATATATATACGCGCGCCCGAGCTCACTCGATTGCCCTTTCACGCGTTAAATGTGCTCAAGCGAATCCTAGGTTGGTACTACTGTATTGAAAATGAGTATTATTTAAAAAAAACGAAAAGAAAAAAGAAGAAAAAAAGAAGTACCGATGAATCGACAGAACACATTGGTTGCGTACCGCGCGCAGTTTAAGCCCTCGATCTGCCCTATCTACAACCGGATACGTATTAATTTCGCAAAGAGATCTCGGGAATGGCAAACAGGCCGCGCGAACCCGCGCCCACGCGACGAGACAATAATGTATTTATGCGTTAACGAGTTTAGAATAGAGGCACCGGCCAACAGTATTATAATACTGAGTAATGCTACATGGACTCCTATATCAGTTGGTTGAATCTTATTTGCCTGCTATAGTTTAATAAATGCTCCAAGCTGTAACACACGTGCGTTCGAGTTTGCGCACCTTCCCAGCATAACGCATACCGCATGAAAGGCATTGTATTTAGAAACACCGTTTTAGTATTATTGTTGTTATTGAAACCAAGCGACGGGTATTTGCACATTCGATAAATCACCCAATCCAAAAGTGTGCATGGGAATAGCATTATTGCGCGCCATCTCGAGTTTGTGAATCCGGGTTCTATGCTCTCTCTAATAAATAATAATAATAATAATAATAATAATAATAATGACAATAAAAATCATACTGTTATGTAGAACTAATGTTTGTGCTGAGCGGGAATAAACATCGATCGGGCTTTCGACTACGACGAGCATCGTAGAATATCTTCTGGTGATACGAATTACAGACAGACGTTATGCTATATCGACATGATAACCCGGAGACACTCTCGCGAGAAGACCGATACCATTCATCCGTTAGCATGATATTTGCACTCAGGCGAGACCGACGGGATCACATCGTAACTTATATCTTCCGCTTTGCTCTATTGCTATAATTTTTTTTTTTTTTTTTTTTTTTTTTTTTCGTGCTGATTCTACGGAGCGATGGTCGATGTAAATACTGAATTTAAGATAGCTGTTGAAGACTCGGCCGATAATCAATAATGTTTTATTTTTTGTTGGATAGCCTGAAATGTTTGTAGTTCATACATTAGGGTGGTCCCCAAAAAAACCGTTTTTTTTTCCTAGTTGGGGCACCCCTTGAATATCTTCATTTTGAGGACAGGAGCAATTCCGAATTTTCTCAGATTAAAAAAGAAAATACTTGAAAAATTGGACACCCTTACTTTTTTTAATTTCGATTTCGACTGTATGGCATCCTTTTTTTTTTTTAAATAAAAAGGCACATAAAAAAAATTACCGATTTTTTCCAGTGGTAATTTCATAAAGCTAGAAAAGTTGTTGGACACCTGCTCTTAAAATTCTGTGGACTTGGGTAAATCCTAAATATAAATTTATGGACCTGAATCAAGTCTGAGGTGCTTTTTTTGGTTAAATGAACAGACGTAGGGGATGCCAGGGATGATTTTTTCGGAGGACCTCCCTAATGTCAAATATATGAGATCTTGACTTAATTTCGTGCTTTTGCAGACCGTAGGCACCTCATAAATAAAATTTTTGAAATCTGAAAAAATTCTTCGGTGTTTTTTTCGGTAAAATAAATAAACGTAACGTTTGTCAGGGATACATTTTTTTTTGAGGACCACCCTAAGATACGTATGTTCATTTGGACACTTGGGTTATGTAAATAGATGTTAATTTTGAACGGAAATGTATGAAAACCATTGTTATCTGATTGATATTCATGATTAACTACCCTTAAGTTTACATCTCGAGGCTGATACACAGAAATCGTCTTATTTTGCTTCCTCTACCGCGATCACGGAATATACAATTTTTGTCTCTTTTTTTTTATTTCTTCTCTTTTATAAAATAACGTGGCGCAGGTACAACTTTTTCTCATCCCTTTGTCCGCGTGAGCGTTCGCGAGACGAGAAAACTTTTCTGCCATAGCGCGGGTAAAAGGACCGATGAATATGAATCGACGCACGCTTGACTTCGATTAGGGTCATTTGCATGGACGTCCAATGTACATATATATATATACATACACACATATATATACAGTAGGCCCCCGTTCATCGTTGGAGCGAGAAAATAGTCTCCATTAGCTTGCAAATTGCGCGGTAGCAAAGCGCGAGCGCTAGTGCTTGAAAAATCGTTGGATCGATTTGTAGTGTAAACGATGATAGGAGAACTATACGGGAAAGTAAAATCGTTTTTTTTTTGGCTTGTTCCGTTATGTTCGAAAGGCGTTGTTGTATCAGACAGGGGGCAAAGAGTATATATACTCACCGGTGGTCGAGTTGATGAGGAAGTAACCCTCGGGATTGCCGCTCGTTATGGAATACGTGAATTCTTGGGGAGTCACGTCACGATCGAATGCCGGAATTCGGAGGACGCTCACACCGGCTGGTGAGTTTTCGGGTACCGAGGGATAATAGACCGGCTCCTCGGTCAATGGAGTATTGTCATTCTCGTCCAATACTTCGACGTACATCTGGGGAGAGAGAAAAATCACATGAAACATCACGAAATTGGATATTTGGCGTAACTTGTAGTGCAACAAATCCCTGTCCGGCATTCCATCTGGTTTTTGCTCGGGTCACCCTTTCGATTGGGTCCACAATTTTTTATACGATTGACATACACAATGGGGCCATTCATATCACGTGCAACTTGTACAGAGATATACAGGGTGTCCCATTTTAATCTTCCAGTTGATTTATCTCGAAAAATTTTGCCCAGATCAAGAATTTGAGTATAATGAAGCTTTTGGGGTTCGAAGGGGGACGTTAAACAAAAATTAAAAATTGGTCCACCATTCAAAATGGCGGAGTTACGACCGCCATGTTTTTTTAAAAATGGAACCATGTCAAAAACGGTCTTCTGATCTAACAAATATGGACTTTATCAAAAAAAAGTTTCCTACAAAAGTTGTTAGTTTTGACATGACGAATTTTATGATAGAACAAAAGTCATGATTCCATTTTAAAAAAACATGTCGGCAGTCGTAATTCCGCGATGTTGAATGTTTCATTACACTCAATACTTGATCTGGTCAGAATTTATCGAGACAAATCAACTGGAAGATTAAAATGGGACACCCTGTATACTTCGGAACATTTGTTAATTTACTTACAGTGAATGTAAATTTAATTTTTTAGGTTTCATAAAATTCTAGTCCAGAAATGATTTATCTCAGCTTGTCGGGTTCAATTTAGGAAGCCTATAAAATTGACTACCCCAATCAATGTAATTAGTTTCCATCTGTGCTCTGCATACAACATTCCTTTTTTTTTTAATTTAAATTCTACACTTTATGGGGTAAGAATTAATTGCTCTTTAATGAATGTCACATTTATCCGTTCAAATTGAGATAATCAAACTTTCGTAAATAAAAAAATAGGCAAAAGAACGGCTTGACAAACTTTTTGAATTTATAATATAAATCCATGATTAATGCTGGACGTTGGAAAAAAAAAAAACAAACTTTTTAATTCGTATTATAATCACCTGTAGTTTGGAGCTGAGTGGTACGACACCGTGATCCTGCGCGTAGATCGTCAGCCAGTATCCGCTCTTCGTCTCGACATCCAGGACAGCGTTCGTTCTCACGTTTCCTGCGAACACGATAATGAAAATACGGACGTCAGAAAGTTTGCCGGCATATACGATAAACATATCAAATCGCGGACTTGTACAAATGAGCGGCTAATATATATATATATATATCTACGAATCTCGCATGCAGTCTGTTTCAAGCATATATAATATGCCAAGGCGCGCCAGATAGGCAGTTATATTGATAGTTCATATAACCATCGAACTTGATCTTGATAAAAAAAAAAAAGAAAAATCTGTAGAACTGCTACCTTTTTTTTTTTTTTTTGTTATTTGCGCTACTAAACATTTGAGTGTATTATCGACAATCTGTAAAATAAAACGTGTCCGCCGATGATATATTTAAAAGAGGAGGCGAACATTGAACAGCATTCTCGGACTCTTTGCGCGCCTCCACATCAGGTATGTTCTTCCGCATGACTTCGAGACTTCTTAGCGATAACGCCAGCAGTCAAGCTCTTCATTTTCAGGCTCTCTAAAGCCAGGATACACGTGACGCCGAACCGAACTCTCTAATACCTTCCTCTGTGTCTCGAGATACAGTGATAATTTGTATGACTTTACGGTATGGAGCAAATAAAACTCAGAAAATATTGCGACTCATATATAAGAATCTTGGAGGTCAAGCTGTCGCTACGATCGTTCTCCTTCCGGGTGATTATTAAAATTCTTAACGTCGCTAGGAATGCTTGACTCAAAAAGACCAATATGACGTCTTATCTCGGCGGCAGGAAGTGGTACAAATGCACTTTACGTTTTTCGCTTCATCAGCTTGCACAATACCAAGTATAGCGAGTTCTTGAGATATGAGCTGCAACGGAACGTTTTGTACGTCTCTGTATGTACATTTCATATATATATATTTATATATATATATATATATTGTTCCGGTTCTGATTCCGGACTGAGTCATGCGATTACGTTGGAGCAATTTTGATAATTTCGCGTTGAGGCGACGCTGGAGGCTCGAGGCGCTTGAAAATATTGAGATGCCTCTCTCGCTCTTTGGCTCAACAACTTGAAGGTTGCTTCGAGATACTGGGTGAAATAGGGTGGAGAAGGTAGACATAGCGTAAAACGGTGTGGCACTAATTTACTGTTGGCAAGCTGCGTCGAGCTCTCATTTTCGAAATAACTACGCAATTATATATACTATAAACGTTCATCATCCCGAGAGGTGAGTCAGAGACTCAGAGGCTACAGGACTTTCGTCCGATTTCGCTAGGAGAGACCAATCCGGAAATTTCAGGAGAATGATGCACGAAGGTTCGGGCAAAAAATTCAGCATAAAGAGTCATCGACTGAGTGTCTCGATCCTTTCCTGCAGAGAGGCAGATCGACCTCCAAGAGAGCTCAATTTATTTGTCGTGAAACTTGGTTTTACGTTCAACATATCTAGATTTTATATCCGCGCTGCTTAAACGTCTTTGAACGGCGTGTACGTATATACAAACATACATACGCACTAAACAGAAACAGGCGCTATATACTCTTTTATTTTTTCTTTTTTCTCGACTCCACCAGAGTCTGGTGTCTGCGCGTCGCTAAGCATAGAGGAGGATACTCAACCGAGAGCCAGGCCGGACGCGCCTTTTACAAACAAGTCGACCGAGAGAGCGTCGCTGAGACGTAAAAAAAAAAAAAAGAAAAAAAAAAGAAAAAAATCATCGAGATTACCGGCGTTATTAAACTTCCCGGGCTTGTAATACGAGGGGAAGGTTTCGCGCTCATGGCAGTAAAGTGTATATTCCCAATGTACAATAATTACGGGAGAGGCTCTGGGAGAGGGAACGAGATGAACGATATCCGCACACACCCTTTGCACATGGCGTCAAGGCGATCAGGTTGGCTATGTACATGTTTATTGGTCTGATCTTTATCGAGTATACAAATTGAATGCCGTTTCCTGGAATGCTTGTTTATTAATACTATACCGCTCGTACATAGTTTAAGATGCCTACACTAAATATGCCAGTTATAATTGCTCAACAAGTTAAATACACAGGACCTAATAGTTTTGCGCATGTTCGGTGCAATATTCTCGAATCAAGTGGGACACGAAAGATCTCTGGAAAGACATGAGAGACATCATCCCTATGTGTGGAATCCGGGCGTAGGGTATATTTATGATCGAGCTCGTATAATTCGAGAACAACGAGCAGCGACAGAGCCAGCTTCAACAACGTTAAAGAGAATACGTGAGAGGGAGAGAAAGAGAGAGAGAGAGAGAGAGAGAGAGAGAGAGAGAGAGAAGAACGGGTGGTAGTTTCGTAGATTTAGTATAGTCTTGTATATCTCTCGTAAAGTGAGATCAAGACCAGAAGAGGCACACCGCTGGTTAATGTACGTTAGAGATTCTAGGCAGAGGCGAACTACGAAACCTCATTTACATCAATCTCTCACCCATCGCTGGCACATCGACGCCATGTAGGTATACTTTGTCGTAACTTCGAAACCACTTTCCCTCAGCATTACCCTCGACTGATTTTAATCGTTCGTCTGTGTAACGTATAACAAGAGCACAGAGCGAAGGACCTAGTGGAATTACCATAAATCTCTGAAAACCTTATTTTATACTATTTTTTTTTGTATACAACTGTGTTGCCACGTGTAAACAAGTGCGAGATTTTGAGACTAGTTCAACGATGTATACAAAGGAGTAATGGACAAGAATTGTGATATGTCTAATCTTTTCTCACAGAGTCGGTTTCCTAAAGGCTAACAGCAATATGCGCTTAGATGTCTCAGTAAATAACAGATGGATTGGACAGTCGACAATGACAAATTAGGATGACTCGGGTATAGATGATCAAGAGATTGCCGTATATAGCCACGATTCCTTGCACCTGCTATTCGATTCCTCAATACTGTCACCATCAATTGGGTATTCACCGGTGACGTATAATTTCCGTAGTCTCTCCTTAGTCCGAGAAAACACTTGATGTCCAACGAATCGTAATTTCGTGACGTACTCTCCGTTTGGATGGGAATTATATGAAATCCCTGGGATTTTCTTGATCCAGTCTGCTGAGTCTCGTCTCGTAAACAGTTACGATCAGTTTTCTGATCACTTTTCGTACCGCCACATTAACCCCGCAGTCTGGCTACTTTTTCTTTTCATTTTTTTTCTAATTTTCTTTTTTGGTCTTTGTCTTCTTCTGTCCTATCCGCTCTGTCTCGTTAGAATTTCCAGAGGACTTTGTTCGATCGTTAACCCAGATTCCGGCGGGTTTCTTCGAAGACGGGTGGTGATTTCGTGCGGACTGTACCCAGGGGAGAAGAAGCAGGGTGAGGGAAGGAAGAGCGGAGGCTCTTGCCAACCGGCGCGGGCTTCCGTCGAAATTTCCAAAGATCCTAATGAGCGAGAGGAGCTTTGGCGTGAGGGTCCGATAAATCACTAGTCCGGGGGCTTTCGAGGCTAGCAAGTTGCTTGACGCTCCTATATATCGGTCAGGCCTCGCCGAGAGTTAGGAAGGTGTAGTACCGCGGAGTAACGACTCCTGCGAACAGACGGTGAGAAAGCGCCATTGTTGGTAGCTTCTACAATCGGCAGGGTACACACCTTACCTATCTATACACGTGTATGGCTCAGCTCGATAGGGGTATGAAACGATCTAACTTGAGGAAGGGTGGTTTTGCACTTTACCGACTGCAAATCCGTTCGGGGATTATCGTGAGGTACTGGCGACGATTCCAAGCACTTTATGGCGACTAGACGCACCATCGCGAACAACAGCACGCCTACGAGTGTCGTATACAGAGTCATAAGGAAAAGTATGGCTTATTTCAAGAGCCCTCTTTGGCTGTCATACCCACAGCCCACGTGTGCGTTTATGATTTTTTCTTTCTTTTTTTCTTTACCGCGAATTTCGTAACCGCGTGGTACACTCAAGGGCTCGACGAAGAGGGTTGAAGGAACGTTTATATCCCCAGCATTTCGCTTCGGGGAAGCTCAGAAACGCTTTGGGAATTCCTATTCGACAGAAGCCTCTGCGTCCCGCACGCATATTTGCATAAGTACGAATATATTATGGGCACATTTCGCTTCCGTAAGGGAAAACGTTTTCGACTGAGCTGCGGCATTACGTTATGTAGAGAGGAACTATTTCAGGAACTACTGTGTGAACGCAAATTGGGTCTTGAGTGTATTATTTAGTATCGTTTCAGTGCAATGGTGCATCGAGAGCCACGATGTTTTAGATTGGGATTTCGAAATACTTCATTGCATGTAGTAGGAAAAATTGGTTAAATATCTGGCAATTTGATTTTACAGTTTTCTTGACAAATATTAAGATTATAAAAATGTTTATTCATAAAATTATGATTATTTACCAATTATATTCAAATTTTGTGTACCGTGTATCATTATTAGGATATACATTGGAATTGTACTTTTTGTTTTGCAAATATTTTTAAGAATATGCGTCTTTTCCTTTGAAGTACAGGTAAAAAGAGACTCTGATAAAAACCCCATACTTTGATCATGATTCACTGCATTAATTATTACAGTATTTGCTTCAAAAGTCAGAAATTCAATGCAACCCTGTCATTAGAATTGATTGCAATACGCACAACTATTTCCACGATCTGACATCACTCTATATACACGCGGAATTCGAAGCCCTTCGAAGTTCTCTCCAATTACGAACACCCTATAATAGGCAATGCGTGCGAGGACGCAAGCCCTCGCGATAGTAGTTAGAATCAATAGTATTAATCGTGTTGCCCGAATGCACGCCACTCAGAGCAGAATTGGACCACAAGAGACTGTAGGAGCGATCGAGAAATCGTGGAAGGTTGAAGCTTATAGCAGGAGGAACCGCGTGTACGCGAATTCGTCGTGTGCGCAATAACGTACAATGAGAAATTGATTACGTATGCGCACACATTTGGAGCCTCGACGTTTAACACCAGAATCGCGATATCATGCGCGCCTATACCGCCACTGATATATGCTCTTCCCTACCTATGTTATCTGGTTTATGAGCCTCTGACACTTCCCTCTCGAATCTCTCTCGACTATATTATCCACTCCTAACGGTGGTGGCTCATTTTCGCAGTTTGAGTACGATATAGGATTAGAGGGTGTCAATTTCGGAATATCTAAGCCTTTAATGCTTGTGTGCTGCGAACGTGGAGGTATGTGGGCGGAAAAAGTATTGGTACACTAGAGTTTGGTATGTTTGGTATACTTTCGAAAGGTACCTGATAAAAACCTGATTAAACGCCGTCCTTATATAAATAAAATGTGATTTTCTGCATCGGCGAGAAATTACGATATGACGACAATTCGATTAAGGGGAGGGAGTCAGGTCCAAAAAGTTGCATTTGAAAATTCAATATCATCCAAATCCTATTGCATAAAAAAAAGTAGCCAGCAAACTGTATTGTCGGTACTCGTAGAAAGGATTTTTGACTGTAGTCTGACTTGCGTATGCCTTTAAATATTGTCTTAAACAAAGTTTTTAGGTTTTCCACTCTGCGCGTGATTCAAACCAAACTGCTAGGCAGATTGGGCTAGTCAGCGTCTCATTTTTTTCTTCATAAGAAGGTACACCGGCTAAGCGGAGCAAACTATTTTTTTGTTCATTCTGAAAGCAAAGTTAATCACCGATTTAGAAAATAGTATAAAACTTATTTAGTAATAATTATGTCACTTAAAATGAAGAAGAAAATGAGACGTCAACTATTCCAATCTGTCTAGCAGTTTGGTTTGAATCACGCGCAGAATAGGTTTAAAAGCAAGTTTTGGCAAAAGGTATCTAAAGATTATCACTCAAAAAATTCTTTTTGCACTGCTTTCACTTTTGGGGTATCTTAGTACCTTCAATGAACAAAATAAAAATATTATTTGCAAGTCAGATTACAGAATATTAGTAATTATTTTATCAAAAATTTTTTTTTTTTTTACATACAAATAAGTAAATGAATGTATCATTTTTTAAAACCTGGGAATAACTGTGAGATGATCACTCTTATTGACAACATTATTGACCGGTCTTGATACATTCACAAATGTGCTGCTCAAACATTAAATCACCACTTTATAACAAATAATACATAACTGATCACTTCCGATGATTGTTGATTCTGTTTTAAACACTATTGATTGAAAGAAAAAAAAAACACTAAATGGCCAACGATAATAAGTCAACCACATAATATGAACGAAAAATATAAACGTCATCATAAAATTGACCACAATGTCCGTATATAAAAACAATAAATAAATAGAATAATTTAAAATTCAAATAAAATATTCTGATAATCTTTTACGACTTAAAAAAAAATAAAATATGAATGCTACTATATAGAACTTGGCCACTTTTGCGAAATCCGGCTTATAACTTTACTAACTCATATATTACATGGACATCAATATTTGTACAGGAAGAAAAATCGATTTGTATACATTTTTGACCTAACTCCTCTCCCTCAATAAAGGCCTTTAATATGACTTAATTTAAATTTATCGAATTTTGCCAATACGAGGCAACACCACTTTCATGCATATCGCTTGTCCTTAATATACATATAGCAAATAACCCCGAGATAAAGGGCTACGAAATTCCTGTAAATGAGCTCGCAGCGTAAAAGTTCATTTTTCTTCCAAACTGTTTGCAATTGGTCTAATTGTCCACTGTTTTCAATTGTTCCCTATTCGGAATTGTTCCTTGTTTCGAACTGTACCCTATTCCAAATTGTCCCCCATTACCTCATCGTGGAAGAACGGCGATTGCGCGATTGGATCTACCCTCCAGCTATGGCGTTACGTTCATTACACTCGACCACCGATTAATAATTCCCTGTACAAATCGTGCGGTCGTACTCCGCTCTCTACGTTTCGTGATAAATAATTCGCGATGCACTGCCTACCACCGATAAATACTTCTCGGTTACGCGCTGCGTGCGAGTTCAACTCTAATACCTCACCCTTAACACACTCAACGTATTACCACTAAAATCCGATCGCGTTACTGATAAATATACACGAGCGTTGCAAAGTGTTCGAGTATATATAACGAGATTGCCGGACAGCCTCCGATGCAAAAGGCTTAAAATATATTCACGTGCCGCTCGTAGTACATTTGACTTGTCGTACGTGCGTGCAACGATCCACACAGTTGCACGATTCTGTGAGAGAAAACTTTTCCGGTGGAAGCTTCGTGCATGTTGCACATGCATAGTTCGCATAGTATTAACGTTAAATGAAATAAAAGAGAAAAGGTAAGTTTTATGCAATATATGCATACATTTTGTTTTACTTAGCGTTCTGTCTTTTGTATTAACACCTTAAAAACTGGGGACTTTGTGCGAGCAATGAACTTGATTTTTTTACTTTTTAACTACAGTGATTCTACTTTTTTTTTTTGGAAAAGGGACCTTTTTCCAAAGAATAATTCTGGGGAGCGAAAAATGGGACCTTAAGAAATCAGTAAAATATTGTAAAGTCTGGGATTATCCATCTAAAAAATGTCAGAAAAATGTTGTGCATTTCATTAATAAACAGGAACTGTGGAACTTAACTTCTGCTTCGAAATTTACGTTTTTTTTTATCGATGAATGTTGTAAAGCATTTATAGGGAAGTGATAACGGTTAATCAAAATCTACAAAAGAAAAAGTTGTCAACGTTATTCTCGTTAGTGATTTCACAAATTTTTGTAGATTATGGCTGGTTCTGTTAGCTAGAACAAACCCTCGTCTTGTGGCTGCATACTTGTTGTAGCATGACTGCAGTGCCGCGAGTTGTTAGTTCGCTGTTTGAGTAGTTCAATGCATGCCGCGACTATAGTACGCCTTCTCTCTCTCTCTCTCTCTCTCTCTCTCTCTTTAGCCCGTAGCAACCAAAGCCGTGGTGATTGTGGTCCGAATTCCAATTAGCTTTGAAGCATCGAAACATCGACCATAGTTAAGCTGCATCGGCGATTGTTCCGCGAGGACCAGTTGTTCTAGATATTCGTAGGTGAATTGTGTCTATTTGCTTCCCTTCCTGCCGTTTCTGCGGCAAAGAGTCGTCCAACCAATTCAGAATATCGAGTGTGTTGAGGGTCCTTGTCGGGATCTTTATGCAGCGATATCCTGCATAATGCACTAGAGCACACGAAGATTTTTTCAAAGATTGTCTAATCCTTGATAATTCATAGCCAATCATGGATCAATCAACTTCCTCAAGCATCTGCCTGCGTAGAATATTTTCGAGTTCATATCCAGTGCGAATTAAGGACTGCCCTGGTTTACTCTGGATTCAACTCTACAGATTTTCCGCCACGATGGCGAGACCAAAGTTTTCAAACCACATAAGTCGATTATAACCAATCTCGCCGTTGGGAAGAGGACATTACAGTCAAATCTCAAGTGTAAGATCGTTAGTAAGATTTCGTTAAGGACGTTGAGCGAGAAAATGCGAAGGAGACCGGAAATTTGAACAAGGAGAATCGCTCTCGCTTTCCACAATTGCATCAGAAAGCCCGGTTAGCCTGGAAGTTATGTTCTGTGGTAAGGGTCTCCGAGACCCGCCTTGCTCATGTACCCACGTCTTCGTTGTCGTCTTGGTCCTTTCTTCCCTTAGGCGGCATACCCGAGGTCTTTCGGTGAAAACCACGTGGAATTTCAGCACATCTTCGTACGCGACTCACAGTATAAAGCAGTTGGTTTTCAACCAAAACCCGTAAGATACCTCCGGAATGAATCGGACGAAGATTAAATGGCAGGCAAGTTGAATTAGCGTTATCACGTTAAGACGGTAATACAGAATTCTCTCCATCATCCTTTTCCAAATCTATTTTCATGAGATAAAAATCAGGTTGCTTAATTTTTGATACTACATTATGAGAGTGCATGTACATCGTCAGGATCATTCCCAAAGGGCTGAAGACACGTGGCCACGAGATTTTATCAGCTCGTGAAAGATGCGTATACATTGAAAGGGTGAATTGTCTTCCCCACGGAATACCCAACGCTGCTAGTAACGAAGAGAAGGGACGTGTTCAGGCTTTATAGGCATCCACTATCCAGCCCAACTCTGCATGTTCGCTGGGTCAGCTAAAATATGAATAAACGATGTAATATCGCATAAGGCGCGTCTGTGAGATGCTGCTGGTGACATGTACTTGGTCCTCTACTTTGGCTTTATTATTTATTACTATTACGTCGATCGTAAAGAGATAGAATCGATCCGGAAGAGCTGGAAGGAAGCTCGATATCACCCTTATACACCCTCGTAAAATCATCGGCGAATTCGTACCACCGTTACTGGGATAAGCTTTATGGTATATCTGCTTGAGAACTATATCTGGGTGGCACTTTGCTGGTTTATGGAGTACATACCTTTCAACTGTGTATACGTTTATATCCGCGTCGCTCTCTTCGTGCTCTCACACAGACTCACGTACATTATTCTAATGGTAGCAGATCAGCTTATAGAAGAGACACGGTTTACAAAAGCTCCAACGTTGCAACGTGATAACACAAACATTGACGGGCGGTGAAGATTTTCTCAGTTGTATAGCACCAGCGGTTTTTCAGTCCCTTTGGTCTTTCTGATTTCACGCTACCGGAAATGGGCGCAGCAGAAGGTTCAAGTTGCGGCAATGGTAAAGAAGAAAAAACTAAAAGCCGCATAAATCTCGGACGAAGTAACAGAGTATATAGATCGCGAGCAAATATTTAGCTGTCGAAGAAAGTCATAAACGTCGCCACGGCGAGTGGCTTCGGTAGTTCAAAGGTTTTCCGCGACTGTACTATTCCCCTTCGACGTAACGGCGACCATCGAGATGGCAGGGCAAAAACTTTTCCGATAAATGTAAGAAGAACGTAAGATTAGGTCAAAGGAACGGCGGTCCTTTCGGCCATACTTTGCTGCTCCTGAATCTTGAAATCTTCTATTTTTCTTTTTCTCAGCCTTTTTGTATTTCGTTGTCTCCACAGTATGACCACTCCCGAATGAGGATTACGAGGAAGCATCAGCTTCTGAGGAACATGACCCTTGCACGAAACGTCGTGATTTATGGGCACCGTTAGTTGTGACACGTGCATTACACGCTATCTGAGTAATAGTACGCACGAGGAGAGAGAATGAGAAGGAAAATACACGAGGAATACAACAGAGTACTCTCTGTACCGACTCTGAAATTTCGTCATGCCAAGGATGAAGAGTAAGGGCTTTCATCATACTCTACAATGCAGGCCACACGTCAGGACACACGAAAATGGTGTCTTGTAGTCGCGATCAGAGATAAAAGTAAAAGATGTTGTTACTTTAACATTCGAATATTTGCTTCATTCAATATTCTTCGATAATAATTATTTGCAGTGTTAATATATACACGGTCGAAATTTTCATTAATTAGACGGATTATTCATAAAAACGCATAAAATTTAAAAAATGAAATCACCGTACCGAAAAATAGTCAACTACTTTACGTTTCGTTCATTATCCATCACGCTGTGATTGGTTAAATTGTAAAGTTGGTCGTGGTACGCAAATACAAAAAAACTATAGAGTATACCTTGGAGAATCGGCGCGATAGAATTTCGGCCAACGGCCAATCTGCGTACAAATGGGTATACACACACGGTAAAAATGCTTCGTCCGCACAATGACAAAAATTGAAATTTCCAGTATATCCATCGATCACTCTACCGTAAATATGTATCTGAAGCAGAATCTATATTGTATCCATACATCGTGTATGCACAAGGACGAGAATTTTGAACGATCGAGCATATCGGTGTGCGCGTTGCCCCTTCTGTCGTTTGACGTTGATTACATTGGACGCAGAGGGTGAAATCCGCTACGGCGGTTCATCTGTTTTCGAATAGCGCGCAACAGAGAGAAAGAGATATAAAGAGATGAGAGAGACGAAGTCGCGGTACGTTGGGAATTTACGAGATAACGTACGCAACCGCTGTTCCAGTCGTTATATTCAGTATACCATCAGCATGCTCGTTTATAAATGATGCACAACGAAAAACTCTTCTTTTTTTTTTTGCTCGTCGTAATCGAGCAAAAAAAAAAAAATATCACAACGGGTATTGCCCGTTTATATATTAATGGGTGACGCGGAAATGATATTGAAACATTTGTTCGCAGATTCAAAGTGATAGAGGCGGCGAAATTTCTCGTTGCACTGCGGATGTTATGTGATGCAAGGATTTCAAGTCATAAAAAATTGGTGAAACTTGTGAGTATGTAAGACTAACATAGATCTCGAGAGATGGTGGCGTCTTTTCAGCGAAGGATTATGTATTATCTGGTGTAGTACGTACACTTACTTGCGTCTTCCTGTCGTTTCGTCGTCGTTGCGTTCCCTACAATGCGAATCCTTCACGCTTCTCCATGTCTACTATACTCGCAGGGACGCGATACCTCTTCGTCTTTGTGTAGTAAAGATTTTTTTTTTACAGTTTCCGGGAGAAGTAAGTAAAGGACGGTTAAAGTTTCCACGAAAGTGTTTGCACTACCGAGCGTGTGTTATTTCCGTATTCCTTGGGCCATATATAAACGCAAGGACGAAGAGGAGCGAAAGGCTTTACATTAACGCCTCTCTGTGTTTCTCCGCGAACTGGAATTTTTTTTTTAAATCCCCTTTAGCACATCTCTCAACGAATATCTGTGGCATTTCGTCACCTTGCAAATCCTATTGTATTACGCGGACGTTAAGAGATATGACGGCTTGGCGTACATATTGCGAGTACTAGCGAGCGAGCATAACGGAGCAGCAGCAACAGCATATCGCTGTTTAGAGCGTCGTATGTGTGTGAGTGAGTAAAAGGAGATGAAACATGAACGGTGGTTAAGCTGACAGATGACAGAGATCGTGTCTCGCTGAGAAGCTACTGTTCCTCGTACAGAGGCCACTCCTGTTTTCTTGGGTGGCCTGTCCTCCTTGCAACTTTGGAGATCTCTGCGATGACGAGTAACCATAGTGATCTTTAAATGGATATTTGCACACACGAACCCTTCTGGATAACAATAACAATGCGATGAATGTTAATAGTAGGAGAAATATGTGTTTTGACTGATGAAACAAGATAAATAATATGATGACGAATTGTCGTTCGTCAACGATCTGACATCGGGATTTTAAGGCAATGTGCATAAGTTTTATTGCGTATGGTTTTTAAGATATGACTCAATGAGATGGATTGGAAATTATTTGAATGGACGTTGGAGTCCTCGGGTACTTAAATTCAATAAAAAAAAAAAATGAAACATGTATTTTTAAGGTAATTGTTTCTTAACGATGAGCACTCATTCATTTTCTCGACATCCAACAATTGGACGTTTCTGACGAGGATGGAAATAAGGATAACGATGGTTTTATTGAAAAGGGATTTTACCCATGAAACGAATGCTAATTCGGAATCGATCCAGCGGACAGAAACACGCGAACTCTATAGTAGATTTTGCGCTATCTGTCATACCGTACCTTGAAAGTCGTCAAATGCTGGTCACGGATTAAAGACAAATCCCTCTACATATTTAATTACATATTACAAGCGTATCTCTAGAAAATGAACATTTTTGTTTTATCAAAGAAATCATAAACTATAAATGTAACGAAGAAACGTAGATTTTTGAGTGTCGTCTTGAATTACGACCCTTTTATTATCCATTCGCTCTTTAAGTATTATGCCAGCCATCAATGAGTGAGCGAGGTAGGTATAGTTTGACCCGATTGAGAGAGGGTTGGAATGACTCTTGAGATTCTGCGGGAGTCAAGGGTGTAATTGACCCGATAGTATCGTGACAGTGGCAACGCGACTAGTGACATATATAACGTCGTACAACGCGGAAACTCGTTGGAGACATTATTGGGCTGGTCGGGTCTCTGGGATCCTCTCGGTGCTTGGTTCCCGGTGTCCCAGAGAATTATAGCGAGGGAAGCGAGGGAATGGAATCGGGCAAAGGGTCGCGAGAGAGAGTGAGAGAGAGAGAGGTATCACAGTGGAGAAATGAGGGAAGTGGAAAGGGGGATGGAGAAGGAAGTGGTCTATATACAACGCAAGAGGACATTGTATCGCAAGAGAGTACAACTATTAATTGGTTTGGGTATCCTCCAGAATTTCAACCCAGAAGCAGAAGCAGCATAGTACAGAAGCTGTAACGCGTCCAGAACCATAGCAGTAGTATCATCCACTAATATGCTGGATATACTCGACAATAACGTGTACCAGTATTATAGTTCTCGTTTGGCTCTGTCCTCTATCTGTCTTTCCATTCTCCGTTTCAAGCTACGAAGGAAGCATACACACGAATGCAGTAATAAAACTTGGCTCGAGCAAAGCATCGCGACGACACAATATATACACCAATCTGTATGGTATGTGTATTCTTTACTCCCAAAGTCCCACGTTGTGTACGACTTGCAATAACGCGAAATGAATAAATTTACCAAGATTGTGTATGGTATTCGTGTGCGAAGAGAAGTAAGAAAAGCATACACGTCGTATACAGTCGGTGATCGCCCGGTCGAGACGAATTTGTTTTCCTCTATACTTGATCGTTTTTCGGCTCTCGACGACGTTGAGAAAATGAGATAAACGCGAAAATCTAGCTGTTCATGACATCGAAGCGGGGATTGTACGTCATACATGTATACTTATAGACGTAAGAAGTTTAGCGCGCGATACGATTTTACGTAATTTATTTTCGTCGAAGAAGGTCTGTCACGTAAAGCTGCGTTGATGGCGCCAGGTTGGTGGCTGAATGTCGAGGTAAAAAGTGCATGCTTGACGTACAAGTAACGCTCCGCGTGCGGAACGTACGTTTCGTGCGATACTGTATAAACGTGTCGGTGCCTCTCGGGGCAAAGAAAAGTGGGGAAGGTGGTGAAGAAGGAAAAGTAAGAAGAAAAAAAAAGAAACAACATTTTCTAGGTACTCTCGGGGATAGTGTCGTTGCAGCGTGTTTCGGATACACGTTGTACATACGTAAGCCGGGTTCGGTGGTGCATACAGGAGTCGTTTGCGTGCCAGGAATAAATCTCAACGGGGATGACATCGAGATAATAGTCTTCGAACCAAAGAACTCGGTTGCTTCGTTTCGTCTACGTTTCTACAAGTCAGAATGATACCGAGACGAAAGTAGGTGTACCATGTCTCAGTAAAGGTCGAACTGAACGACGACGACGACGACACGTACGAAGGATCATCATCCCCTCATGATGCATCAAATTCATACACTCTGTTATATCTTCTAGCTATTTTTAACTAAATAGTATATCTCAGAGTGATGTCTCTATGAGTCTACCAGACATGGTGAGCAGTTAAAGAAAGACCTAGCATCTGTAATTATGGACAAGTTTGTATTGAATATGAAGTTGATTGGATAGACATTTTGTAGTCTGCTGTCAAATGGGTATAGCTATGTCCATCATTCATGCCAGTAACCCAGTGATATTTCTATTCTCCAGTTTGCCAGAGGAGAAACTTAGTTTTAACTACAAGTAGTCGACATGGCTTATAGATGGTATTAGGTAAAAAGATAGGCAATAATGGCTGAAGCTAAAGGTCGGTGTCTCCTTGTCTTGAAGTCGTGTTATTCTGCTTATAGCATCCTCTAGTATGGTAACAACATTATAGCATGTATAAGTTTTAACTTCATAGCTTCATTTCAGGGTTGGAGATTTGAAAACAGTTTATGAAGCCCCGAGTTACGTAATTACTGTATGTAGTGCACTTTTGTGTTGTAATATCTCGCCCCTCCTCCGCACCTGGCCACCCCCTCTCAACAGTATTACCTCTTTCCCATTCGCGTAGATGTCATATCGTGAGTGTAACGATAACCGCGAGAACTTTCCAGTTACCAAATGAGAATATTCTCCAGTAGCAAGGGGGCATAATAACAGGACTGCGGGATGAAACGCTTATATATCTCTGGTGTCACGGAGCTTCGCAAGGGGCTTAACTTAATTAGAAACTCGCTCCCCCGAGGGCGTTTTCTCATGAAGCCCTGTTGATGATCCTCAATGCTAAATTTTAGCCAGATACTGATCACGCCGGTTAATCGAATCAATTAGTTGGTGGCCGACAAGCAGCGGGTCGAAATGTTAATTACTCGAGATCACTGTCGGGATTTACAATTCAGTGAGTGACGGGGTATAGTCTCTCGGGTAGATTTTCGTAGAGTCCCTCAAGAAATCCTTCGTTCTTCGTCCCTGTTTTGCTTTTACCTTCCAAAGAGGAATCCGTATTTTCAGAGTCAAGCTGGCTCCTGCATGGTCCCACAGGAGATGAAAATGCAGTGGAAAAGAGAGCCAAGTTTCTCAGGTTGTAAAATAATTATGAGTGTACGATGTGGGTCGCGGAGTCATAGACGTCGGGAACAGGGTTGTAGGAGGGGCATACACAGTCCCTTTGCAGTGGAGTGAAAAAAAAAAAAACGTCTCTCGGAGGTTCAATATTTGCATATCAAACGATGTGGTGCAGCAAGTTGAACTCCGCCGCTTTATGGATGCAACTTTTTCTACCCGTAGGCATGGTAAGCGAGTGACGACTACTGTTGGAAAAGGGGGTCGGGTAAATGACTTTGAGAAGGGTGCCAAGGCGAGCTGAGTAATTCTATTTTCTTACCAAGACATAAAAAAAAGCCCTCGGAAAGCATTAATACGGAATTTCCGGATCACTATCTTCTCGTGGGACAACCAAGAAGATTACTAACCCGGCAGTCCAAAAACGGGCACTCTTTAATACATAAACGAGTGTGTCAAACGAAGAAGAACGGTTATTGGTCTCACGTACCGAAAGCCAATAAAGGTGTGGGGGTCGTTTCGTTCTGACCAGTCGTATTCTTACGTGCGATGGCCGGTAGCCAGTTTCTCTTGATGTACAAGCCCCAACCACTGCAGTTCGGGATCTAGGGGAGATGCATTGATTGGCAGTTTAAGAGAACGTCCGATAACCAGCTATTGGCCAAATACTTTATCACTTTCCGTCGAACAAGTTCTCTATGTTATTTCCTATACCATTTGCCAATTGCTGTATTTTGCCAATGACTGCGTTTCATTCGGAACCTTTACGAGACAAAAGAACGGAAAGAAATAAAAGATTTATACAATGAATAGGATTCGGCGTGCCCGGTCTTATGCGAAGCTCTTGCCATCTGGCGCGCGTTCGATTATGCTACTTCCCGAAAGATCGAACCACAGAGAACCGGATTATAGTGCATTCGGCAGGTGGCCAATACCCGCCCACGGAACATTGCTACTATGAAATTATTGCATGTATCTTTCATCCTTACCTCTCGAATATATCCAACCAAAATCTTGTACAACCGAGCATTACATGCGAGTTACAGAGAACGCGATGTTGAAGTCACGAAAGTGTGAGAGAGAGAGAGAGGGGGAGAGAGAGAGAGAAAGAAAAAAACGCTATACCACTTCCTCGACTTAGTCCTGGTGGTCGTTGATTGTAAAAGAGCTGAATTACCACTTCCGACCAACGCCAAGAGGGTTTTACGATGGCGACGCCAGCAGCACCACCAGCATTGGTTTGTGGCGTATACGGTAGCATTGCTACTTCCGTAACTAGTAGTAGTGGAAGT
Source organism: Perithous albicinctus (assembly GCA_964016905.1). Classification (NCBI taxonomy): domain Eukaryota; kingdom Metazoa; phylum Arthropoda; class Insecta; order Hymenoptera; family Ichneumonidae; genus Perithous; species Perithous albicinctus. Next base: position 10,435,204 of record OZ024702.1, on the reverse strand, counting down.
AGAACAGTGTAACAGTAATAGTAGTTGTACCCGGGTGGTGTTGCCGGAGCGAGAGTAATTTCGGCGTCGAGCCGTGTTGCCCGTGAGCTAGAGAGGTCTTTCTGATAAAAGTAGAAAACAATTGCAGAACCCGCGGGGATTACTGCTCTGTACGGTACACCGGCTGTTAATGAACTCGGGGTGCGTTAAGTGTTCCGGTCGGGTATCGCATTCACTCACACGTATATACATACATATATATGTATATATATATATCTCAACCGTGTAAAATTCGCAATGTTCGTCGATATATACAACTGAAGAAAACACGAGCACTTTGATACATGTACAAAATGTAGGTATATGTGAGGAGAAGAGACGACTTTTTTGCGTTTTCGACTAGTGGATAGAATAGAGAATGGAGGAAAGGGATTTTGAGAGAGGGGTTTTGTAAATTGGAGCGCGCATGACTTGGGTGGAGCTCTTTCGCGTCCTCGGTATAGATATACGATTCTACATATAGCGATGAGAGAGTCTGCTCGACACGCGGATCCGCCGGGTGCTTTCGTTTTATCGGTCCTCTTCTCTTGCGGAGCTTCAATCACGTGGTCGGATGGTATCAGAGTACAGCCTCGTGACGGTTATATGCCTCATCGTTGGGAGAGAGACTCCCTCCCGATGAACGCCGTTACTTCTGCTGTCGAATTTTATGTCTCGGATATAGCTGCCGCCCATGTCCTGCTGTGTCGATGAGGCCTCGCCACCGACTATTTCGTCGGAATGAAATTTTCCTCGTCCCTCATATGCGATACTACCCGCTACTCGCATGCTATCCGCTTTCGATATGTTGGTCACTAGGATCTTGATTTTTGCCCGGGACCATTTTCCGCTCCGTGAAATAACCAGCAATGGGTCTTTATGAGGATCTCGGTCGGTACAGAGATAAAATTGCTTGATAAACTGTATGATATTTGGTGTAAATGTACTGGAACTTCAGTAATAATTTTGGTGAGTTAGGGTGGGGTATTCGTACCGAATAGATGAGTTTCACATAATCTGCGAAAGTACGTATTGAGCATATTTTCTCCATGCGAAAAATCGAAAACGGGTTAAAATGGCAAAAGGTCTGAATACGTAGTATTTCCTTGATACTAAAGTATCCGGGCAGCGCTTATGTGCCTGACCTGCCACAGGGTAAATACTAATTTACATGGTCTAGCTTTGCTCTGTCTCAGTTTACTTAATTTAAAACCGTAATATTCTCCGCGATGTGTATTTCACGTTTCACGAGAACCCGCAGTCGAGATACAGAACCCTCGGGCACGAGCAGACGTCTACTCTCGATCAATGCACGGTCGCTTAAATCATCTTGGTGAAAATGCAGTGCATTGACGAAATTGCTCATTAAACGTTTATTATATTTGGTGCAATGTGGACTGAACTACAGTAATATATCTACGGCGCCTACAGCTACATTTTACATAATATGCTTGTGTAACTACAAAAACATACTGAGCATTATCTTCATGCAAAAGTCTCATTTTGGATAAAAAAAATAAAACAAGTTAACATGATAAAAGGTGCGAATACCTAGTATTTCCTCAACACTAAGTATCTGGTCGAGGCTGGCGTGTCTAAACTGCCAGGGCTATAACTACTAATTTACTTTGTCTAGCATCGCAGTCCCATCATACTCAATTTAAGGCTCCAATACATCTCGCGATATGTATTTTCCTCTCGCTTTGCAAACCGGCAGCCGAGATATTAGGCCCTTCGGGCACGAGTCGGCTGGGGGCGGAGGGGAGGGGGTTCATTCTCGATCAATGTACGGCCGCTTAAATCATCCGGCAATCTTCTCGTGTGCCCCCGTGTGCCTCGTCGCCGCGGTAACAGCCGCCAGCACCGGCGCTCGCGCTATATCCATAATTAATGAACGATCCATTCCGTCAATGGACGTGCGAGGAGGAGTCGGTTAGGAAGGCGCGGTTATCCTCGGCTCCCCTCCTCTTCCTCTCTTCGTCGCCTGCTCCAACCCCTTCTTTCATACGTCCGTGTGTACCGGAGAGGTGCTTCTATCCCTTACGGTAGTTGAGACTCTCACCGCGGAAGTGTTTCGCTCGCGTGCCAGATCCTCTCGCACGCGATATCTAACTGCGATTCACCGCCCGAGCGTTCTAATATACAGCACGGTGGAAGTACAGAGTAGAGCAAAGAGCCTCGCCTAACGTGTGTTATATACCGTGTCTGCGGGAGTATAAACCAAAAGCATATAGCACATGGGGCGAGATCTTGACGCGAGCTTATCATTGTCGTGGCGGTGGCGTAAAGCGCTCTCTGTACGTGAAGTCCAGAAGGAAAAGGTGGAGGCAGAGAGAGCAGCACGAGATTATAATAGACGGTTGTACCTCCTTCGTTATTCCCCCGAGCCATGAGAGTAATAGATATAATGGCCAGCGCAGAGAGCTCGACCGCTGCGATATCCTCACGCTATCTCTCGCGCGTCAAACCGTAAGTCAGAAAACACACGGTGCACGCCGCGGGAGCTCGAGACGTTCAGGCTACACACTCACAGTGGGTTCTTAATTTTCTGTGCTTCGATCGTTCCATAAATTCAATTAGAAGATAATGTGATAGAAGAAAAAGAAAGCACACGTCGAGATTTTGTCGGTCACGGGTACGGCTTTGCATGGATTTAACGTTTGCAACTGAATCGTTGTTTGCCTCCGTGTTCGAAAGTCCTTGAATATTGAGTTCAAGACTTAATCACTTCCCGTACGAGCTTAATTTTCAATCGTTCATCCATAAATCCAATTAGAAGATAACACGACTTAGAAAAAAGAACTGCACGCTGAATATTCGTTGGTCACGGTATGCCTTAGCAAGAATTTTAAGGGTACGCTATAGGATTTTGTGACCTCGTTGTGCTACGGAAACTGGCGGAAATCTTGACTTTAAAACATACGAGATGTTCCCTGTGAGTTGTACATTTTCTCAGCTTCGATCGTCCCATAAATCCAATTAAAAGATAATATTGTATTAAAAAGAAAACGACTCGCTGAGGTTTTGTCGGTCACGGTATGGCTTTGCAAGGATTTTAAGGGTACGACAGGATTTTGTTTGCCTCGATGCTCAAAAGAGCGGAAATCTCGGGTTCATACAGAGGGAACCGGCGGGGCGAGGAGGGGGCGGGAGTTAAGGCTTCAAAGGCTTTAATGAAATTAGATGGCCTCTTTGGTGGTTCGCCCTGTATGGACGATGTAATAGCGGTCTTTACCACTACCGCTGTGGCGGCCACCGAGAAAACGGCGATCAACCGAGCTGGTGCAGCACTTTTGGCTCTGTGTATGAAGCTATATGTATATATAGCGCGCATATTGGTGGCATACAGTGGTCGACTCGCACTACCCTGTGAGCTTTTGCTTCTGTTCCTCACGCTTCTAGATTCTAGGCTATGGCTATTTCCTCGCTTGCGCAAAATCCTTAACGCTGTACACCCACTAACATCAACGGATTCTGAAGCAGCAGTCTCAGAGCCTGCAGAAGGCACGGCCAAGCGAGAGCTTTCATCTCTTAACGGAGAATACCCGGCCCGACGACGCCCTACGGACCGCACGAACCTTGCGGCGATCCGCTAGCTTTTCACTGCTATATAATACCAGGTCATATGGACCCAGTAAAATCAGCGCACACGAGCGACCTCCGTGAAAGTACGAACTTGGTTTGCTTACCGATAATTATCGGTAATATAAATAAAATAGATGCGAAGAGTAATAATAATAAGTCGTTTTTATGGCAAAATTTATATACTCGTATTTTAACATTTATATTGAGATGTTTCTTCAAAGTTATTCATGAATATCGAAACGGGCAGGTTGTAGTTTACATGATGATGAGATAATTCCGTGAAAGGAGATAATCCACTTCTTTACCAGTCGATCATTATTAATCGATACGATAGATAAAACAAAATTGAAAGAGACGCAAAAGCCGTGAGAGTAGGTGTCTCTTCGACCCGGTTTCCTCCGAGCGCGATAAACTTACGGCGAGGCAGCGGAGGAGAGAGTCGAGAGCACCTTGGCTTTCACCACACAGGCTTTTATTATTCGTAATTAAACAGAAGTTACTGGCTTCTCTCGCTTGATTACACGTTAAAAGCGAGTGTGACGCGAAGGTATAATTAAAGCGAGATGTAGTTTTGGACTACAATAATGACGTGAAGTTTCGGAAGCGTTGGTAATTCTTGTGAAATTGTGATTTTCACGTTTGTCACATACATCGCGCGAAACGAGACAGCTGTACTTGCAAAGCGAACCTACTGTTATAATTAACAAATACCCAAGGCTATAATTATAGATTTGGAATCTATAATTATAGCTCATTGTAGGGCTGAAAATATAGTGATTTTTATTGTTTTTTTCATCGCTGAAAGTAAAAGCTAAACATACGACTAAAGATTCTCAGCTGAGAGTTCCAGATTTAGCATTACCATCAGCCAACTAGAATACATGGATTTTGAATATTGTTGACGTTACTAAATTTACTTCGAGTTACTTTTCTAGCACTTCACAACACAGGTGCTTCAATATGTAATTCTCCATCACAGTTAAACTACTTATTTAAATATAAATTGGCTGTTTCGGGAGAACATAAGTTTTCCTACGAACAAGAGCGTTCGTACGTCGGTAAATATTCACAACTATTATCGTTTGCGTTCTTAAAAAAACAGAGCTGGCTCTATAAGCCAGGACTGAGCGAGAGAGACCTGGAAATACTGGTACAATGTTGGACGTGACTACCTATATACCTAGTGCTCATCTCCATGACGAAGGAACAAGTGCGATGCTCCATAGACGAGCGAGAGAGGCTCGCGGCTCGCCTCGAGTTTCGAAATCCGCATATATATTCAGCGGCGGCAAAGTGACGTCGAAATTGCACTCTCACCGATACCGGCGATTTTTCAAAGAGGGTCTAAAACCAAATCGTCGTAGTCGCGGATCGTTCGTTCGGCAATACCCGGATAGTGTCCGCTATTCATGTGCTACGTTGACTCCTCTCGCAGAGGGGTCAGGCCATCAATGTCTGTGTGTGCAAAAGCATTTTCTCTTTCACTTCGAACTCTCTGGTTGCGCTCCACACGACCAGAAAAAAAAGTAAAGTGAATTTGGAGGACCGGTTTGGAGGTTTTCTTTCACCTACAATTCTCATTTATTCTCTCTCTTCAGAATCCAAAACAAAAGAGAATTTCTATTGGAATCATCGCTTCGGATTTCATAAGATTATTCAAGATCGATGAAATTATTATTTTTTCATTTAATAATGGATTTTTATTATCATTATTACTTGTTTTTTTTTTTTAGAATCCTTCAAAGTTACACAATCTGAAACTGAAGAGTATTTTTAGTATATTATTATTATTCGAATATTCTTCATCGCTGATATTCGCTATTACAATTCAGGATAGCGCTTCGCTGATCCGAAGAATGTGTTAAATTGAGAAACCGAGTTTCCTATGCAGCCAATTTAATTTGGAATTCTTCGATCATGTATTAATAAATTTTCTTTTCTTCTCTCAGCTTAATCTAAGATGAACGTGGAATGTGCTTCGAACATTCTACGTTAAGATTAAAAGAAAAAAGAATATATTATCGAAGTGTTGGGCGTTATTTCGTTTTTTCCTTCAGCCGGTAACATTTTAATAAAGTAGAAAAAAGAAAATCTTATCAGATTTACATCGAGGTAAGAATTGTAAAGCTATTTTAGAAGATCTCTTTCAGTCTCAGTGTCTACTGTGAATTAAAAGTTCCGTTGCACGGTACCTGTTGTATTATTATATATAATATTCCTCCGAGTTATGAAGCGGTCTCTCGGGCTCCGAGAGACCGAGAACCGAAGGTATAGAGAGAAATATTACGAGAAACTCTCGTTGCGGTGAGGTTTGCGCTTCGTGAGCGAGGGGATCGGCAGAGGCGATAGAGCGATATACACTCCTCTCGGCATAACTATATTTATAGTGACATATCACTTTATCGCTATTGTCATGTCCATATGCGCACGAAAGAGCGAGCGAGAGAGACAGACAGAGAGAGAGAGAGAGAGCACTTCTATGCTACACTGTACAAAGATAAACGGACGAGAGGTGTTCGCGCTGGAATAAGAGCTGCTTTCTCGTCGAGATGCACTCGTGTTTGATCCCCTTTTGCGACTCACCTCCTCTAAATACTTTTGGCTCTTGGCGTTCTCGCCGCTTCCACGAGAACGGTAGGGATATAAAATGCAAAGCCTATTAGCGTGTTGCGCTGACAGCCGTTTCAAGCCAATATAATCTCGTGGCTGACGCACGCGCGTATACAATATAGTATTAGGTGTTGCGAAAGACTGGTGTTAGTAATAAAATATCAAAGTCCTAATAACTCGTATCGTATGAAATGTTCTATACCGATTCGCGCCGGTTCTGTAAGATAGAATCTGTATAATTATGCTGTAATTAAGTGTTATCACATCTTGAAGTCCGATGTGGACATCATTATTTAAGAAATACTAATCAGACTCAATAATTAATGTATATTTATAGTTGATTAAAAAAGAAAAAGTTGATTTGAGGCACTTCATTATTTTTTAAGTCTTTTTATGAAATAATTAAAATTATATGTCGTGTAAAATTGAGATGTAAGTACGCGACGAGAAGGATCTAGTAAAATGGATGGAAAGTATAAAACTTTTGCACATTGCTTCCTCATTTTAGAATTTCTACAAAGCTACTACGTATGTTGATCAATTTTGAAGATTTGAAGATTTTTGATCAGCTGCTTAATTTTTGCTGTTGTTTTCAAAGATTCTTTTTTCTTTCAGTATATAAAAATAGCTATGACCGATGTTACGACGTTTGCCGCCGAAGTCTGACGATCGAGTGCCGGCATGATACTCGCGAAGGAGAAGTGCGCTTATATCCAAGCTCTCGCGTTGCAACGCGACCGATCTCAGGTTCGTCGACCCGCAGGTGAGGAGGCTGCGGTACTTCTCCGGAGCATCGTGTTCCCGGTTTGCCTCGCTTTGCCTCTCCACCTTCGTCTCCTTCGTCTGCTCTCCGCATGAACTGCAACTTACAACGTTACATACACCCGGCGGCGTGCATTGTGCAGGCTTTAACGTGACTTCCTGGCGTTCCACTTGCCGGGCGTGCATCGATACGTCGATCCTGAACGTCAATATATATTTGTAGCTAACGAGAGAGAATTCTGTCCCCCTTGTTATGAAGTTGGAACACGAGAATAATGGAAGATTGCAAAAGCCGTGCTTGTGAATCAAATATGTATGTAAATCAGCGAATCCAATCAAACTTGTATAGATTCAAATGAAGCTGAGACGTTCTACTTTCTCTCTTGGTTACGTTAAAAAAAAAAAATAAATAAAATAAAACGTAAGATTAAACGTGGATGGAGTGCTGGCACTCAAGTGAGCGTTGATAGCGTGGCGTCGAGTCAGCGTGTACTACATACACTCGGAAGATTAAAAGGTGATCCGTAGCTTGGCGAGCGTGTGGCATCGAAACGAGAGAGACTCCAGGCGATTCTATTGTCCGCTTCGTGCACCTCGTGACCCTTTTCACGTTCAGTGACAATGATAGTGGATGTGTGCGCTTCGCTCGTCCCTAAGCCAATCGATGCGCTGATGGGCACGGCGGAACGAAACGACTCTGTGCCAGCGAATGAACGAAGAGAATCGACTTGTCAAGCCAGTCGCATAGGCTAAAGATTTCGTTCCGTGACGCACTAAGCTTATTTTTTTTTTTTTTTCACTTTTTTCAAATTTCATTTATATATTTGCATGAAGAGGTGAGAGGCCGCGAGTATAATCACAGTTAAAAAAAAAAAAATGCGTGTGATCGGAAAGCTAAATTTCGTAAATGACCGTTTGTGACTTTAACAAATAGTTAATACGTTGAACTTACAAAATTTGTTCCATAAAAATTACGAATATTGTATAAAATTTGTCTTTTGAATTATGAAAATTATTAGGCTATGACTACTTTTTATTTTAAAGTGCAAAAAATGGAGTTTCTTATTTTCCGCGTATATGTGGAAAGCGATTGATCGAGAGTCGGAGCGGTTCATGAACGGAATTGTATCAACGCGTATTCCACACGACGCGGTCCGTATCTATGGCGCGAAAAAAAGTTTTGTGGTTAGGTCTCGCGGGGGGCGTTTACGCGCGCTTAACGCCACTCGTTACACTATCACACGAATCATAATCAACCGCGAATGTACTTCAACACTCTCCGCGTGCGGGGTAAAAGTGTTGCTTTTTTTCTGTAGGTCGCCGGCGTTTCGGAACTTTTAATTAATACCGAAACCCCATTGCCATTTCTCCGGGCGTTCTCTCGCGCTTCAGCGTAGAGCGCGCAGGCACACCGAATTAATTTTCTCGTTCACCAAGGAGCGACGAGAGAGTTTGCGTGTCGAGTTGATTTTCTCGTTTCAACAGCGCGAGAAACATCCTTCTCTGCCTTGACCTTTATTTTCAGCATGTCACTCGTATACACCTCCTCCCTCGCCTCGTAGTCGTATCTTTTACCTCTTGTATATATTAGCTATGCTCGTTCTGTAGAAAGACGCCGGGACGACGTTTTCTTATTTATACTTTGTCCTCACTAAAATCTCCTCGAATATCACGATAGCGCGGGCATATTTTCATTGCAAGCGAGGACTTTTTATTACTGTTCTTCAAGGCTCAACGTACTATACAGTTCCTACTGGGAGCTCTCTCGACGTGAAAATTAGCGACGTCCTTTCCATAAGTTCCATAAGACGCTGATGAAATGTTCGCTGAATGCAAAAAGAAACGACTTTTCATTATGGTAGCTGGGAGAAAGAAGAAAGAGCAAAGTACGGAGTAACTCTGGTGTTTCCCCCAGTTCCTTTCGTTCTTAAGAATTGTAGTACGTGCTCGCTAAGCTTCCTAATTAATTAGTTCCCTCCTGGGACGTAATACCGGTGGTCCTACCATATCATCTAGGAGAAAAAGTCCAAGTCGCTTTCAGCCCCAATTTTTATGCATTCACCTGCGAAAAGATTCGAGATGTCTGTTTGAAGGGAATTCGCGAGGTCATTCACAATTACTTCTCAGGACACTTTTGCATTAATGAACCGAACAACTCCGAATTCCGAATTATTTGTTTCCGGCAACAAACTAAGTTTGCGATTTAGGAATACCTCGGGTTGAGTAGGAAATTGGATGTAGAACGACGCGTCGAATGAGTAACAAAGTTTTTCTCTGTTTCGTGGCAGGAAAAAAGTCGCAGACAGCTGTAGAGGAAAGAATCACGAAAAGAAGCGATGAACGGAGAGCTGTGTGGTAACGACTTTGAGGAGCTTACGAAGTGTGTGAGCTTTATTAGACCGAGGGTAAGCCAACTACGAAAACTGTTTGAAGAGAGAGTGGTTTTGGTCTAGAGCGAACCTTCGAGTTCTATCAACATGCGCTAGGAGCAGAGTTTCGGTCAGAGAACCGAACCGAAACTCGTTTGCTTCGGTTTGACTAAGGTTGGTACCGCACGGCGCACAGGCCGTCTACGAGATGTGTATTAGGTCAAGTCTGTTTAGGTTAGGTAGGTATGGGTGCCGGCATATATATACACCGGAGGATCTCATTAGCAGGATTTGGGTGGTGTACTGGAATTCAACGGACTAGAGCGAGGGGGAAGCGAAACCCAGGAGGTGCACGGCTTCACTAGCCGAGCTATGGTATTTCCCGGTATGTATACGGGAACTATATATCGAATATTGCGAACCTCAGAATATTAATAATCGTGATAGACGTAATATATATATATATAGACAGGTTGCTGCAGTTTCCTCGGAAGTTAACGAAGGAACGAGTACTGGCTTCAACTAAAATATTAGAGTCGAGAGCGGAACGAAAATTTGAAGTTCATTAAATTAATGAAATATTACCCGTCATTTTACCTGATCAATGGTCGTAAAATTTTGCGAACTTTTTGTTTTCACGCTCTCGTAAGTTCTAGTAAAAATCTCTCATGTAACTAATACTCTAACGATTTTGCGGCTGGCGAAATAATAAAAACGATAGAGATCGTTGCGGAAACTTTGGTTTTAGACTGAAACAAACGCGTTGGGACTTGAATTTGAGGCGCAGTAAAACGCCGTTGACCTTGGCGTAGATTTCGAGAGCGAGAGAAATACCACCGGTGAATCATTTCGTGCCGGTGTGGTTCTCGCGAGAACGAGACGAGCATCCAGCGAAGAATGAGTATAACATGCGGCGTCTAGCTATCATCCTGTCTTGGCAAGTCTTTTGTCGGCACTCCGCTTCGCTGTTACGTCGATCTCGACGAGACGCCTGGGTGTGCTAGCTCATATATACTCATAGGCAGAGCTCAGCTAGTTAAAAAAAAAAGGAAATGAAAGAAAAAAATAGAAACTTTTAATGACCATGGTGTGGTGTGGGCAGTGAGCGGAAACGTTTACACGGCGTCTCTCTTTAATTACGCGACGACCGCGTGTGCGAGTTGCGTCTGCGTATTACACGCAGCTTAAATGGAAATAAGCCACGAGGGTCGTAAAAGTTCTGGGTAACTCTTGAATGACGAAGAGAACTATGACGAAAAAAGGGGGGTGATGCCAATAATATATTGCCTTATTTTTGTCCTTCTCCACTTCGCACTTGAATTCTCTTCTCCGGAAACCTTTAAGGCTTGCCGGGATCATGATGCTAGACTGCGAATTATCTGAAAACCATTCACATTTCGATTGCAAATATCAGAAAAGACACTCAGGATATAGAATTTTCCAGGCTTAGCGTTTTCTTTCACAATCCTCGCACTTCGTTTCCTTTCTTCCGATCTCCAAGACCATCTCGCAGGCTTCCGGCTTCAAATATCGATCGCGCAAGGCGTGTCCTCTCCGTAGAATCTTAATGAATACATGTATTATGTACATTGCCATCACGTGCTTCAGCTTTTACGAACGAGTGTGTGCTTTCCATGGGAATAGCGCGCCTGGACATTTAAACCTGCAAACAGTTTTTAGCTATATCTATATGTACCGTGAAAACGAGAATCACAGTTTGACTTAATCGATGATTCACATTCGAGATATCGAGGAATGAGTCCGACGAGTCGAAATAACGAAATCGAAAAACACGTAAACTAGTAGATCAGCCAGGTGGAGATATTTTTTACCATAATTTTGAATTTAAAACACGACTTTAGATTAATTCCGTAATTGAGTTTAGTGACTGGACTTAAGTACTTAAGTGCGGAATTGCTATTCGAGTACTTAAGTTCGGATTTGTGTCTACTGTACAGCATATGCGGTATCAGGATTTCTCCGAATTTACCCAGGCAAATCCTCGATCGTACACATGCGTGCTACAGGAACGAGAACATTAATAAGTGATTTCTGAGCCCGTTTGCCGCAAGTGGAATGCACGAGTTGGTCGCGGCTACGGGGTTGTTAGCTGCTACTATCGCGTTAGTCGGTTTATAATACTCTATACCATACGTAAAACCTATTGCGCGCGTGCCGAATTCAACGCGTAGCACAACTAATGCCGGGATTATCGGAGTGCAGTAGATCGCCATGCCCCGTCGTATAATCCTTCAAATCGACCATTTATGGCTATTAGTGCTACTAGTTCACTGTATTCTCTACTAATGAAGGCTCCGACGCATCGACGCCACCCTCGTAAGGGGTCGAGAGCTCTGAAACAGCATGTGGCGTATCTATTACGACTGCGGTTCCCTGCTCACTAATTAAATCAAGAGTATCGGGAGAGCGCGGAATGGGTGATGCAGGTCACCGACAAATCAACCAATAGATAAGAATTTGAATGGAGGATGTTTGCGATTTACACATTTTAACGTCTTGATTTCTCAAACGTACAGAAAATTAAGGCACTGCAATCATGTCGTCAGGCTACGTTACATGGGCTAATTAATGATTTACGTATGATACCGATTAATTCGCAATATGATAAAGAAAAATACAGACATTTTCGTCACTCATTTCATCATTTTGGTAGAACCAATACGGAAGGAATTCTTCGTGTCACGCATGAGATTCTAACCTATGGGGCATAGGGCTCTATTAATAGAACCTATATATGGTTTGTCCGGCGACAATAGGTAATGAAGTCTTTGACGCAGTTCGGTATATGCGGGTGGATGCGATGTGAAAATTAACGAAGGACCCGCGTCTCGTCGACAAACGAGCCAAAACGTGCGCGGAACAAGAGCCGTCCTACACGACTAATTAAATTTTTGACGAGACACGGACGCACACGTGTATCCCTCCGTTGATGCGTTCGCGTTTCATATATCGGCTAGTGTTCAAGCTCTTGTCCTGCAGTAGAACCGGGGTGTTTGCCAAACTCAAAGCAGCGTAACCGATTTTCCACAAGAATAAAAGCATTAGAGGTCCGCGGAAAATCTGTCGAAAAATCGCGCAACCATTTCGTACCATTTAATTGTTCTTGAATTATTCGGTACACCGATCGAGCGTTATTAATTCACTCTTTGTGTGCTGTATTGGAAAGTATCAAGCATTCACGCGGTACGATTTAATTGAACAATTTTTTTTTGAAAATAGCTTATAAATTGTTGAGATCAATGAATGTTATGTCATAAAAAATATATTCATAAATCTTCATTTTCTTCATGGGAAATATTTTTCAAAAATTGGCAATGATATTGAGGTATAATAAACACAAGAGGTGTTCGCTAGACAAGATGTAAAGATCGAATGTTTGAGAGGATATTCATTGAATGGAATCGTTGGACTTCTAAAAGCCGTAACAAAGTCTGTGGGCTCACTTTGAATTAGCGCGAGTGCAACTCCATTGTGCAATGTAGATTAAGGGAACCGTTTCAATTTCCACTGATTTCTCTACGTTAGAGAACGATGAGGCATACCGCGCAATTGTATATATCTCGTATATTTTGCCGGGAGAGCGAAAATCAACACCGCTTGCTTTCAGACTGTTATAATAAAGTGAGTTAGAGCTGTAGTCGGCGAAGTTGCTTCATTGTTGCACAGTAAAACAAAGAACCCCTTCCTAACAGCGTCATATAGCACAGAAACAGGATATGTCCGCTCTCGGACATAGAACTGCTGAATCGACTTTGTCACAAGATTATATCATTTTTTAATTACAAATGTAAAACTAGTTGAATTGATTTGCAAATACAATTTTCTATTGAAATTACTAATGCAATTAACTTTTTGTTTCACACAAACAGAATTAAAAATAGGAATTAAAAAAAAACGTTATTTTCGGTAAAAAAAATTCTCATTACAACAAAATTAACGATTACAGAGCTTCCTTTATGAGAAAACAAAAGAACTGCATATATCGTTGGTCCCACAGAAAGGGTCGGGTATAATGACGAGGGCAAAGTGGCTGGCGCTGCTCTGGCGAAATTTATCGACGGGCCACGCGAGGAACGCGGGTCGAGCCATGGTTCGCTGAAAAATATCTCAAGCGCAGCGAACCAGTTAGCGAGCGAGACCTCCCCCAGTGCCCTTCTTGCCCTCTTTTGACCATCCTTCTTCGTCTCCTTATTTCCCTGCTTGGCGTTCTCCGGCTTTTTCTCCCTGGACGGCTCCTTCTTTTGCCGTGAACTCTGCAACGACGACGGCCAGCGTGTCGCGACTCCACGTCGTTCGTTCCATCGTTCGCTCGCTCGTTCCTCGTTTCAACGTCTAGATTCCTTGCGGTGTTAAGTTTCGCGGTCGTCGAGGTTTGCGGCTTTGTTTGGACTAGCCCAGTGCATCGTTCCCACGAAGTCTCTTCACTTCTTCCACCCGTTGCCGGGAGAAGGTTTACATTTTTTGTTTTTTTTTTTTTTTTTTTTACTTAGCGTGCATTCTAGCAGTCTTCCGGATAACTTCAACATGTCATAAAACGGGTTTTGAAGATCCAATGAACAAGTCCGGTAAAATAAACTTTGTCAAAATAATGAATGTTAAATAACACATCATATTTTCAACAAAACAATTTGATAGACAATTATTTCGTTCTTTGATGGTCTCCGGAGATCAAATCAACTGTTAGGTCTTTTAATCCCTCTCTATAGTCGAATAGCCTTTCCATGATATTGATTAATTATCAATGAAAGTCAAAAATACAAGTGATATTTATTCGTCGAAAAAGTGAAAAAGCGAGGTCGGGCCACGCCCGTGGCGTGCGAATGAGACAACGTCGAGAAACGTATGGAGATTGCTCGGCATTAAAATAGAAGAGAACGGCAGAGGCCGCTGGAAGCCGAGGCGACTTGGTTCGAATGGTGTGCCGCCGCCGGTTGCTGCCGGGTGAGCCGCAGAGCCGCGAAAGGGAAGAGACAATGTGAGAGCAGTTATGGTAAACTGTTCATTTAAATAACCGCGCAAGTCGGGTGTACCGCGCGAGCACCGACAGCGTAGCAGACGGTTCAGGCATATGGCTTCACGGTGTGTGCAAAGTCGTCCGGCACCATCTCCGCTATGCTTATATATAGAACAGAGTAAGTCCAAGAGTAAGAAAGACGGAAAGACAAAAAGACAGATTCCGGCAATAGTAAAGCGTATAAAAGACGCGAGAATTAGAATAGAACGTGTCCATGGCACGAAAATTCCAAGTTGTATAATTCCTGAACCCTAATTTTATCACCAACGATTATCGAAAACGTTTTAGCGATAAGCAGAAGCAGCGGAGTTAGAAGGGAATCAGTGAACAATGGGGTGTGAACTGTCATTAAGCCGCTAGTTGTCGTTGAAATTGATCGGAAGGTCTGGACTTTATCGCTAGAAGAGATCCAGCGCGGGAGAGATATGACATCTTAAAAGGGGTGCGAAAGAATGGACATCTCGGGCTCGGTCTCGCCGACCCTCCGCTTTTTCTTTTATACATTAAAGGAGTCAAGACCGAGATGGATATATAACTGCGGAGAATATGAGCCAGACCGTTTTTTCCCCGACATTTGCTTTCGCTTCTTCAGGACCTCCCGCCCGTTCTTCTTCATCTTCTTTTCTTTTTTATTGGATTACTCTCTCTAACTCTTGCCTAACTGCCCGGGAAAAGCTTTTCGAATTTCGACGACGTGTAGGCACGCGACTGTCGTAACTATCGATCGCCAGTGTCTCGAGAGGTTGGCCGCCTCCAAAATACTATAACCTCCACTGTGATACGGCCTCTCGCTATAAATTTGGGAATGGACGCCGGATAAAAAAAGTAAAAGGCGGCTGAAGACAGACGGTGGGAAAAAAAAGGAATAAGAGTTGGAGCTCGAGGCTCTTCTCCTAGAATCACCGGATAAACCCGTGAATCGGCGGTAGTTTGCACGCGATAAAATTCATGACTGGTAAATTTGCGAACGGGAGGAGCGCGACGATCGAAAAATTCTCGCGAGGGTTGGCGATTCGCGCTGTGGGCTCAATTCTCTCAGGAATTTCAGCTTTGCTGTATTTGCCAACTTTTGAGATACGTTAGTTGTAGCGAAGTTGCTTGAAAATACGGTTTGTATTTGAGCTCAACACAGAAATTCACGGTATTTTCTGCGTGATTTGTGAAGCTAGCACTGTTGTTGCCCTCGATTATTATTGATATGAGGTGAGTCAACTCGACAGCTTAATAATACAAGAACGAATACATCGTGATAGGTGGTAGTGTTAGTCGAGGTGCGGCTCTTGCTTATTGTGCTCTATTCGCTTTTGTAGAATGTCTCTACCTGCCGGGAGGACAAGCCACGATGGAGTAGACCATTGTGAAGATTTAGATATGTGTATATATAGAGATACAAAAAGGAATATAGAAAAGTAAGTCGCGACCGAGTGCGAGGAGTTTACTTCGCACTGCTTGATATTGATCGAATACAGTAGGACAAAATCGAGGCCTGAAACGCAGAAATTTATCATTTTTTTAAACTGCCTTTAATTTTTGTAAATATTAAGTCACACGAAAATACGAATTTATTTTTGATTCTTCGAAAAGTAGTGTGTAGAATATTGTAAATGTGTCGAATCTTTATTAACGAAAGTGTCGACGGAAAGATAAAACTCTGCCGAATGTTCGGGTCACCAAGCATGTCCGGTCTTTCCTAATCGGGATCCTATTAAAACACGCAGCTATCAGAGGGTTTCCTTCCAGAAAGGCTGAGGTACCAAAAAAGCAAGAGTTGTAACTCGCCAGATCAGACACTATATGCTTCACCGTTTGGTGATCTGTTCTCGTACGCCCCTTTGGAGCCTACGCTCCTCTCTTCGTACTTACTGCTCGTCGAAAGACCATAAGTCCCAAGTACCATAGTAGCAGAGTGCTATATGGAGGCTCAGAGCTTCGGTTACGACAGTTTCCGTAGTCGATTACTGCGATATTCTCGAACGGTGCGCAACTCCGGCTTGGAGTTCTCGTCGATAAATCATGATCGACGAAACGGGGACTGTTCGCGGGAGAAGGAGGAGGAGGGGGGTTGAGGTGCGCGAAACGGAGTCAGATAGAATGGCGAACGATATTTCGCAGTGTCGACATATATATAGTATAGGCGATTGGAAGCATGGAGCCAAAGCAGAACTAGGGTGAGGAAAGAATGAGAAGCGCTGGAAACCACGAAGGTGGAGAGAACGGAGATGAAAGTTCCGAGAATGAGATATCTCGATGCCGTTCTCCTAGTTGCTCTCTTGTAGTATATATATATACATATATATATATAGCTACCATGTAATAATATCGAAAGATATAAAGCAATAAATGTCACATCGTTTTTCTTAACTGACTGGGCTATAGGGTTATCTAGGAAACCAGGTAGGTGGGTGTGGGTGTGTCGGTCTCTACTGGGTCTGCGAGCTCCGAGCACCCAGAAGCCATGAGGCAGCATCGTTGGGAATCCCTCGGGCTTTATTTCTATATAACTTCCTCCGGAACTAATAATATGATGATCCCTTTTGCGCCGCGGCCCGGAAGGCCTTAGTCTCTTCGAGCGGAACGGAAATTAAATACTTTATTCTTTTTCGAACGAGATTACAACGAGGTACGACTATGCCATCAACCTCTCCACCTACCGTAGGATTTCACTATATCTGCACAGTTCCGATAAGTTTACTTCCTTTTCTTTACTTTTGTCTCCGCTAATATCTTTCCTCGAGATCGTGTTCCATTAGTTTCATCATGACTTCTACCACCTGATCGACAAGTCAATAAATGTCAATAATATATAAGTGATTGTTTCCTTTCACTTATTGTTCTATTTTTATATTTGGATAATTGGAATTTTTTACGAGTGATTTACGAGTGAAAATTATAGTATCTGTACATGACTTTACTGTTACACCTTTTGCATTATCATTCACTTCTGCTTTTAGATTTTCCGAGTGTGAATTAAACTTCCCATGGCTCCATAGCTCCCATCGACATTTTCCGATTCGGTGTACAGGCGAGAGTATGTTGTTCATACTGGACTGCCTTCATTTCGTGAATACAGCTTCGGACAGCCGTTCAGTTATTTACATACAATGTATCACAGTGTCACATCATTATTCCGCTATTTCGTTTATACCACAATTTCATGGTTGATCTAAAATATCCAGAATAACATTGTCGAAACCGCGCAAGGAATTGATAACTAAATATCGATCCGTTACATTACCGCTACAGGGGCCATGGACGGGTTTTGTTGAAAAGTTAACTGATCACATTTATTCATGAGTTTTGTATTACACGATGTTAAATTTTCACTGCCCTCCACAAGTTCACAAACTTGGAAGTTTTCAACTTGTTTTCCCTTCTTTCCATAAAAGAAAAACAAAAAATATCAGTTTGCCTTGTTATTAGAGGAGTTTGATGTCGGTTAGTCAGGATTGGCTTTGCAACCCGGTGGATAATACTTTGTGTGCGGTGTGACACGCCGCGGTACTTATACACGTATACCTAAAAAGTGTTCAACTTACGTTCAGCAGTAAACGTGTACCACGTGTACCTTTTTCAGCGCTGTCAACGACTGGTGAAACCTGTCTTACATCCCCTGTCTAGTAACAACTAAACGCCGCTTTTATTAAATCCTGTCGTGCGCGCGCTGGGGTTCGACGAAATGGCAAAAGTTCGTAGTTTCACTGGAGGTGTACCTACGAGCCAGGCAGTCAGTGGTGAATTTAGCCGGAGGGCGAGTAAAGAGTAAGGCGATCCAGAGCCTGTCGGGTACACCCCGGATAACGGCTGCGCTCTCATCTTATTCCCGCCCGCGACTTTACACGAGAAATCTGTGCTTCTTGTTCGCGTCGCGAACCAAACAAAAAAAAGAAATGAAAAAAAGTGTAGGAGAATCTCCACTTAGCCTACATATCGCTATAATCCTTCTCTACTCTTTCTGCCCATTTTTGCCTTCATCCTCTTTGCCTTCTTTGCCTTTTGCTGCTTCGCTTCCTTCGAATTTTTTAGCGTTTTTATAAACGGAAGCGTGTATATATCGCAAGTCGATCCGTTATGCCAAAAAGTTTTCCATCTCGCTGCTACGCGTACAATATGAATTTATAGTATACGTCTGTATAGCTTTCATATACAAGAGTTGGCCTATATATCGTCAGAAAGTGCAGCGACAGCTTCGGGAACGACAAGGAGGACAAGAAGATTCGCTTGACTTTTACTCTGCTTCTATATATATATATATGTTCTTTTACTCCTTCTACTACACTCGTGTATACTATATACTTGCTCCACTATAAGCTACAGAGCTTCGGGAAAGATTAATGAAGCTTGCTCCGTCGTCGTCTTGCGTATATATACCCAGCTCCTCTGCATCCCATTAATAGATTACCCGCGTTTCTTAATATATCTATACATTTATTACTGTAAACACGTAGTATACTGCTGCTGGTACACGTAGTAAGAGTACATATATACGCTATACGTATTCCTCGTTTCACTTTACGTCGGAGAGTCGATAATCTCGCACTTTGCAAAAGCCACACGAGGACACGATAGAGTCACGTCAAATCATGCGAGCCATCGAGAGCCTTAGCTTCTAAAGCCAGGACTAGAGATACACGAGAGGGCAAGATAATGAATGACTGGTTGCTTTCGTGTGTGATGCTTGGAAATAACTTGTGAAAGGAGTGAGAGGGAACTTTACGGTAACTCCTCATGGTTTCTCGTGTGTGCCACACGTTTCCTATGCGTCTGGATCCTCTCTCAAGTTGGGTGACCTGAAGAAACCGCTCGCTGCTTGGATTCATTACTCACGAGAAGTTGCGACCTGCGGAAAGATAGAGCGGAACCGTGAGTGTGACAGACACGGCGGCCAAGAGCCTGCGGGTAATTAACCCCGGTACACCTACGTGTTGCAGGCAGAGAAATTTTTCATAATGTTTGTACAATCGTGTATCTTCAATGAAACTTGCGATGTTTCTATGCAGGACAGACCGGGGCCAATTGGGTTTTAAACTGTTGGCTCAATTTATCATTCAGTTCTGCCGTATTCAACCCCACGAAAAGTTGAACCAACAAGGTTAAGGCCACCATATTTCAGTTGGCACAACAATATTTTTATTTCATCATAGTTGCACCTTATACCTTTTGACGTGTTTCAACTGAAGGTTCTCACATTACATGATTGCCAAGGCGTTTTTCAATTGCCATTAACTCATCGTACTGTAAAGATCGCTCTAATTATGATCTTTTAAAACAAATGCATGGAAATGCTCTAAGTTTGTTATAAAATGGATAATTTTATAAACCCGTAGATTTTAAATAATAACTAAAATAATTGTTATTTCCTAGAGTAAAGGAATATATTAATGTTATGTGATTGTTGATGATAATCAGAGTACCCGACTCACAAAACAGATGTAAATTAAATTACGTCGATTTTCAGAAAATGGGTTTATATGAACTGCGAAAGGTCGGCACAGCACGAAGCTAGACACACCACTTTACATCAAAGTCCTCTCCGTATGTACGCTCTTGGAACTGTCATTAAATTAGACGACCGAGCGACGAGAGAACGTAATTAAATTACGTAACTCGTAGTCGAGATTTCTCGTGAAACGAGTGTGCGAGAGGGGGGGGGGGGGGGAAGAGCGCAACGGAGAGAAGATCCTGAGGGCGCTTGTGTATACACGCGCTACGAAATCTTTATTAGGTAGACGTCGAGAGCTCTAAAAATTTTAATCTTGTCTAGCATGCGAAATTGTGTGAAGGTCTACTTTTGCGAAAATTATTAAGACGTCTATCGATTTATTTATTCTAAGTAGTAAAAAGCACACGACATTTACTGCTGACAGGGTCAGAGGTCAC
Organism: Perithous albicinctus; assembly: GCA_964016905.1. Lineage (NCBI taxonomy): Eukaryota > Metazoa > Arthropoda > Insecta > Hymenoptera > Ichneumonidae > Perithous > Perithous albicinctus. Next base: position 10,414,948 of record OZ024702.1, on the reverse strand, counting down.
GACGAATTTAATAGATCGCAGACTCCAGTCAGAGATTTTAACGTAGTTCGTAAAAGCACGATTCAGCGATAGTGCGTCGCTTATTCATACTCCAAATTGTAGAGGGACAATAATTATTCTTACGCATTCAGTGGATCTTAGATATGTTAAAGTTTCAAATATGAATGAACAACTCGGTGACGTTAAAGCCTATTATTATGAACCACATAGCATAGATCGTGTTACTTGTCTTTACCATCGAAACTGGTGAACAAACGCGAGCAATTTTCTCGGGGGGATTCAGTGCAGATTGAATTCTCGGACGTTGGTCTAATCCGTTAGAGCAGCAGAGAGGATAGTCGTACATGTGAATTTAAACGAGGAGCGGAGAGGGAATGGAAGAGAGAAAGAGTAAAGGTAGCGAGACGAAGGCCAACTGGGTGTCGAATCGGCGATTTTCCATCGACCGTGAAACGCTCGATGGAGAGAGAAAGAGAGAGAGAGAGAGGTCTAGTCCATGTATGGACTTGGGGCTGGACAATGCCGCGATCACGCGTCAATTTGTCTGCGCAGTTGCTTCGAATAACTGGCCAGTAGTGGAACGGACACTGGACACACTGGCGCCAATGGTAAACTGGGTGAAACCGTTGTTCGTCCTACACGCTCGACAACTAATCCGGCATTGTGCGAGTGAATCCCAATGCGATTATAGCGCTGTATCCACCAGGCGATCGTGCTTTGGCACTAACAGATGGACGAGGGCAGAGGACATTCGGCAGGATTTCACGATTGACACCCATTGTTGTGTTCACGTGTTCGTCAGAGAGACAGCAATTATAGTATATAAATATATACAATAATCATGATCCCAAATTTATAACACTTTGCGTTATTAATATATGCGTGTAACAAGTTTTGATATCACCCCTTTTTGCATATACGGTTTGTTCGTTATCGCGGATGATTCCGTTGAACTCGAGTCGACGCGGGTTGTAAGGCCGAGTCTCAAAAAGTTATTTGAACCGCGATTGCCCGAACTCCCACGCGATTAACTAAAATGACGTTGGTGTTTATACAGAATGAAAAATTTGAAGTTTGTTATTCACAAGGCAAAAATATATACGTAAATACTTAAAAGATTTCAATGATATTACGGATAGAGCGATGGATGGTGAATTATTTTAATACAAGAATTGACGTAGAGTTTTCTGACGAGCAGATTCTTGGAGAGTCCGTTCCGGTTGAATGTCCGAAGACTACTGACTTCTCAAAAAGTCACAGGAAATTATTACAATTGTCTGGAGTAGGGTATAACGTCGCTAATGTCGATTTTATTTATTTTGATTGGCTCGGTGCAATTGGAAAAAGCCGAGCGCGGATTTCCCATAATTTTTTGGGTCTTCTGCCGTGGTCCGCTAATTCCTTTCCTCGCTGAGTATGTCCGCCATAAAACAATTGACGATGCGTTCGCTTTTTCGAAATTGTCTCTTCGTGCTCTTCCCAATTAATTGCCGGATTAGATGATTTGCTTAATCGTCGCGTTTTAGGCTGTGAATGACTCGAGGTTGGCAATAAACGACGTCACAACATATTTTTTGGAGGATTTTTTTCAAATGGCTAAAATATGCCACTCTCAGAGGTTTACCGAAGGGTCTAGAAACCTCGTCTCACTCCGCACAACCTAATCACAGGTTAAAATATAAAAATTTCACTCTGCGATAATCTCCGTTTACTCCAATTGAGTAATAAATGCCGTATTCCGGAGGCTTTGTGGAGAGTTCTGGCACTCCGCTTACCCCGAATTTAGGGTGAATGGAGGGCCTAAATGTCAACTCGGGTCATTTAGCTAGTTCTAAGCGATAATTGATTACCGAGTACGATCCGCTACGACGCAAAACGTGAGAGAATGTGGTGTCTGAGAGGACTAGGTCATTGTCTCGTGCTCCTGAAGCTGAACGTAGTCTGCTCTTGGTTTGCCTCATTATTCTCGAGGGATACGAGAAGTGGAAGGATTTTCAAGAAACATGGAAAAGCGGAGGTCGAGGAAGCGTCGACGCAGTATGAAAATTTCAGTATCAGAACGACGCAGTATTTATTCGTACGAGAGAGCTCCTGAAAATTGACCCGGTATGACTCCGTACTATGCGTTCCTCATTTCGTGCTACCCGACTATAGTATAGGCGCAGCCGATGCGGGCTGTGTGCGCGAGAGGGCGTACAGTGCCTTTCGGTTCAGGGCTCTCAATTGAAATTTATCGCGAACTAGTTTCTGTAAGACCTCGAGGTGCTTTAGCGTGCTCATTCCTATGTAAGCACCGGCGACGTGCAGCACTGTAGAAGTTTAGTGTGTCTTCAGCAGATAGCAGAGAATTACGTTACCCATATATACTCCATAGAAGTCGAATGCTTGGTCAGGATCTGATAAAAACGACACCAGTCTTACATATCGCGAGACTCACCTGAAACAAAAAGGAAATAGATCGTTTAATTTTTTATTTATTAATAATAATATTATACATTATTTCAACATGTCCTTAAGTTTGTCCGCATCTTTTTGTGGCATAAAACTGAAAATCAATTGGTAACAGTCTGGTACAGAGCTAGCGTACATAATTATTTCATGGGTCGTTATATACAAGCGCATCGAAATCTTTTATAAGCAGATATATACTTCGCGTGCTGAGTTATTTACATTCGTCTAGCTTGTTGGACACGTGACGTCGTGTTAATGTCTGGCGGAGGTAATTGAGTCTTCTATCGATTTTCTCTCTTAAGCAAAAAAGCGCTACATCAGACTTTCTTTCATCAGAGGTCACGATAAAATTAGTGGTTTTTAAATGTTAAATATATTAGCTTGGATAATAAAATAAAGAAGCATATTTATTACCAAACGAACTTAAATTTGTATTTAATTTAAACGAAAACCTTGACAAATTATTTCATCCTCAAGTATTTTCTCTCTTTTAACATAAAACTGAAATGTTGTAGAAAAAAGGAATCTATTTAAAGTTGGAACGCGGAAAAATATTGATCGTTCGGAACTGGCAAGCGCCACTTATTGAAGTTCTTTTTTGTTTCTTTACTGTTTTTTCAACTATACATTTCATCGATGAGGGAAAGGCGTGTGCGCGTTGCATATCACACGAGTATCGAATGTCATGCACCTTTCGACGATATCCACAAAGTCAGTCCCGTGTGTCTTAAGCGCAAACTACGTGAAAGTAAAATCTGCTGCCAAGCTAAACGGCAACTATCGATATATACCTACTGTCAATTATCTCCGTCCAGCAAAACAAGGAGTGTTTGCAAAAGTGCCACCGCGTATATACACAATAATTATTATTATTTGCAGGGAGGAAATAATGGTGCGTGAACAGAAGGGACGAGAGAGGATATAGATAATAGCGCTTGCATTACGGAGGGTAGAGCCTCCTCGATATGTTCCTCCGCAAGTGCACGCCCGAGTTGAAATTTAGGCCCTCCATTCACCCTAAGTTTAGGGTAAGCGGAGTGCCAAAACTCTCCGCAGAGCCTCCGGAAATGGCATTTATTATCCAATTAGAGTGAACGGACAGTATCGCAGAGTGAAACTTTTATGTTTTAACCTGTGATTTGGTTCTGCTGAGTGAGACGAGGTTTCTAGACCCTTCGGTAAACCTCTGAAAGTGGCATATTTTACCCATTTGGAGTCAATGGAGGGTATTTGAAGGTTGTACATTTTAACTTGGGCGACGTTGCACTGTGTGTTAGTACAACTAATCGTTAAGCACGTCGTCGTCGTCGTCGTCATTTCTAGGCTTGAGAGGTTCAAGGTGCGTGTTGCTCTGATATAAGCGTGTTAGAGAATTTTCACCGTCACACCCGTCTTCGATACGCAATGCTGACAGAGTAATGGCACACTTAACACGTGACGTATACAAGGAAACTCTGCAATACCAGCCAGTAAACTATTTATGTATCATAGAGTGGTGCCAATAAAATGTTTATTCTTTCTTCTACTTGTGAATCCTCGTATTTTTTTTCACTTCACGTGTTTAGAGGGTGTAAAGAAAAAAACCTGGAACGTCTTGTTATAGTCGAGACGTCGGAATTATTGTTTTCGCTGTTACGCATCTCCCTGTTCATATTTGTTTACGATTTACAGTAGTAGAATGCGACGGTAAAATGCGCAGAGGCATAAATGTCGAGAAAACACATTTTCTCCGCGCAATTTGACGTGGCTGCAACTCTCGCATAATCGTTAAATACCTTTCAACGGGAGCAAGCTTTTACGTCCTTCGACTATACTCTGGTATGTATATACATGTGTAGGAAGTATAAGCCCGAATTTATATCCAACAAATGCATCTACAGAGTGGCAAGTAAATTACGATTACAACAATAACTCTCTTACATTGGACATATCTGTACTCTGGTACTGCAGGCAATTTTGTAGGATAATTTCTTTGGTGTTATTATCGCTAGCACGATAATTCGTACAGTACATCGTTCCGCGTTTCAATGGTGTAATAAAATCTAACAAGCTCTTGTTATTCGGTTATTATAGATGCTGGCCGGGCTTATTTGAAAAATCACAGACACCATTTTATTGCTTGACCATTCGTTATCGAGCCCGACGAAATATAAAACCAACAGAGGCTTCAAACGAGTGAGAATTGAATTACTGTTACAATACCTAAAACTAGATGTAACAAAATCTAACAAGCTCTGGTTATACGTTTGTTTTACCGAGGTCTTTTCAAAATTTTATAGTACAGATATTCTTTTTTTTTATTACAGAACATTCGTTATCGAGAGGGACTTTAAAGTGAAACATATTCTTTTTTTTTTTTTTTTTTCTTCTTTTGTAACTGAAATAACTCGTTTTTGTCGAGAGCATAGAAAAAAAAATGAATGAAAAAAGTGTAAATTTTGTATGGGTCGACAGATATGGGGTTTCATCATAGAGAATTTTTATTTCTTTCTCGAATAAGCGTAGGTACTTTCGAAGATACCTCGGGGATTGCGTGGGCATGGTATAACGACTATAAGGGTTGCTTGGTGGTTTGTACCTATGCTTCGTATACATTCTCTCTCTCTCTTTTTTTTTTATCCAGGGGTGCGTGCCGTCGTTATGGGTTTACGATTTTACGACCGGTCCGTCGGGAAAATCGAAGAGGGAAAGAATAAAGAAAGAAGTTATTCGCGTGTACAGGCCACCGGCGTTGTTATACGGGTCGCGCAACCCCCCACCCGCAATTTAAAAATATAATGCGGACGATCGAGAGCTCACCTTTTCTCGCTCCAAAAGGGGAAGCATCTCGCGGCTCATCCCTTCGCGTTTTCAGAGAACAAGAGGAGACGTACTCGAGGAGAACACGAGGAGAAAGGACTTTATCGATGGCACGTCGGTTGCCTCTCGTACTATATCCGAAGGGAGAGAACTTGGAGAAGAACGAAGATCTTTTTTTCGCGCGAGACAGCGCGGCACGATGAAACACAAGAAGAGGGCGACGAGAATTTTCGTCCCGTATATGGTGTTTAGGATAGAGCATATGAGAACAGTGAGAATAAATATGTATGTTTAAAATAAAATTAATTGTCAGAGACAAACAGTTTTAAGACTCTTTTCAAGCCTTCAGAACTGACTTTGTTATTTCTCTGATACAAAATTGATTATACGTTTTCATAGGAACAGAAAATGATATTTTGTCCGGGATTTATTTCTTCGATGATGTGTCCGTTAATGGAATTTGTATTTATTCGGCTTGATAAATGAAAAACTTTGCACAGTTTTTCTTTTAAGTGATCGATGGAGAGAAGAAAAAAAAAAAAAAGGAGACATGTACGGCGAAGATAAGAGAGTTAGAATTTCACGCGATTCTTCGTGACACTGTCTTTCGACGGTTCAATTTACGTGCAAGTTACTCTTCTCCGTTGGTTCGTATCGAAGAGAATAGAAAGAGAGATACCAAATACTACTCCAAGGAGTTAGGTGGATTCACGGGGAAAGCTAAAGGACGCAAATGTTCACTGGGTGGCGCAAACCCGTCACTACGTATAGTGAGAATACAGGGAAGGAGTGAGTGAGAGGGGAAAACCGAAGTGTACCGAGAGGACGCGCTGAATTATTGGTTCGACTTTCGCGGCCATGCATTATTCAATGTTGCGCCAGGAGAGCGAAACGCGCGGAGGTTTAGGCACGATAGAGTTTACGTGGCGCACTTACTGTAGGTTTCATCCAGCTGAATATACCTATGCAGCAGCACAGTTTGAGTTTGGGGGGAGACAGCTTTGCCACGGAAATCGCTTGATTTGGGTTGAGTAACTCGCTGATATTTGGGGGGAGTGGATTGTACACATTCCGGTTACGGTGAAGATGTCAAAAAGCGGAAGACGGATTACCTAAAGAAGCAAAAGATATCGCGGATTCAATCACGACTACAGATTGTAAAAAGCTCGACAGATTTTTTGTCCAATGGTGATTGAATGGAATTGAATGTAAATTAGTTTTAGGAAGTTATTGGAACAAAAAATTATGAGAAATAAATGATGTATCTCTAAAAATTTGGAATCTTAATTGAAAACGAATTTGTATGCAGCATTCCAGCTGGTTTCGACCTCCGTCTGATCCTTGACCCTTCCAGTTGGGTCCGCAATTTTCATTTACAAAATTCGAAAAGTTTTATCTTTCCATTGCTAACCATCGTATTACAGATGCCTCGAGAATTGCTCTTGCGATGTTTAAAGTAATCTCCAATATTCACCGTGTGCTACATACGTAAATCATACAAGCACTAAAACCAAATCAGATACATTGTCAGAAAGTTGGCTCTTTTTCTCGCATCGAGTGTGTACGTTAGAACAAGTCTTGCAGTAGTGTACAGTGTGCTATTGTTACCGATCGATGAAGCACACGAAGGGCAGAGGAATGGCCTTTCGTTCACTCACGAAACAAGGAGAGTTCTCGCTTGACTAGTCCGCTACCGTAGCATCTATATACACAAGTATCGTCACTAGGTATAATCCATGGGGCGCGCACGGGTTTCGTTGCCGGTTGCCAAGATAGCTAGCAAATAGGAGAATATGCTGGGTTCTCTGTCTCGTGTCTGAAACGAGGGCAGAGTCATTGATTTACCGTACCAAAGCTTCCCCTTGTCGTCCCTCTTCCTCTTTTCATGACGGGTCTAACGTTTCAGGTACATACTACCAATATGTATATATACATATACACTGTATACTGTATACGCCGTACGTTGTACAACTGGCAGAAACAGAAGGAATAGCAGAAGCAACAACGGGGTAACACAGAGCAACGAGCTCGGCAGGCAGCACGCTTCGGTACCGTGTGGACTGCGAGATTTACCCAGCACGCGGTGAAACTCTCTCATGGAACACATATTTCGTAGCCCCGGCAGTTTATCATAAGCCATAAGAGAGCGAGATGGCGAACTAGTTGAACCAGAACATGGAGTATATATATTCAAGAATGAGGCACACGTTGCACCTCGGTGCGCCTCTCTGGTGATTGACTTCCTGCACCTTCGCTGCACTCCAAACAGTATAACCCGATAGTTCGACTGACTCTCTCAGAAATTATCGGAACGAACGAGGGAGAGAGGGGCCAGCTAGAGTTATCCGGTGCACGAGTTGAATTATTGGAACTCATCCATCTCGAAAGCGACAAGAAAAATCTAGTCTTTATCTCTCTTTTTTTTCTCTCTTATCCTACAATTGTTCATTCGCGCCTCCAACTGCAGCGCCGCCTGTTTTTTCTTTTTTTGTATATTTTTTTTTTTTCTTACATCGTACCTACATCGAAGATAATTTATGCACCGGGGCGAAACTCGAGTCTCGAATACTTCACGTCTTGAGTGGCGTGCGATGCCGGGGAAAGAACAACCACTTGTTCTTACGGAATACGAGTGAGAGTGGAACAGAAGGGAGTCTCTCGTCAGTTTTCTTTCCCACGAATGCTTTTATTCTTTCATACCATGTAATATATTCTGAAGTGCACTAATAATACGGAGATCGTACGACTGGTATCATCCCCTTTTTTACTTTTTATAAGTAAAAAAAAAAAGATAAAAATCATAGAATTAATTTCATATTAAAAAACTAAGTTGTCGATCAAATTTGTTCAACAAGTCTTTCTTTTATCAATTTATTAATACGTTTTTGGCATTATTTTATTTAGAATCAATGTTATTCTAAGTAATATTGAATTGCAGAGAGAGAGAAAGAGAGAGAGGCAGAGAGAGAAAAAGGGAAACGTTTGGTTTTTGCAAATCGGAGAATATTTTCCCTGGAATAATTTCGAAGAGGCGGAAGAAGCCACGTGTCTAAACAAGCGATAAATGGCGTTCTTGGCTATCGCGTGAGCGGTTATTTTCTCTTTCTGTCTCTTCCTCCTTTTTTCTTACTTCTGGTGTCTACTACTTCTTCTTCTTCTTCTTCTCGGGCAGCACGATTCTCAAGCCGGCTCAACCGGTGCCGGTTTTAAGTAGGTAGAGGTTCCACCGAGAGAGTCTATGTCGGTCGAGAGAGCGACTAACAATTTTCCCGTGTCCGAGGTAAGCCTCGGGAATATCTACTTCCGCGCCGTGTGTCCACTAACTCTCGCCCCTCTGCTATGAATGTATACAGAGAGAAAAAAAAGAAGAAAAAAAAAAAAGACGAGGAGGAGCCGGCATGAGGCGCCTTAGGCTGTCCGTCTGCCCTGGCATCACCTCACCTACTCGCGCTTGGTGTTTGCGCTCCACACGGGGCTCGACTTGCGCGCCCGTCGTATAACAGAAGGGGCGGGCTATTCTGACCTCGTTATTTCCATTATTTTCCTCGTCCCGGCTAATCTCGTATCGCTAAACTCTCTCCAACACTCTCGTATGAAACTCGTTTCTTTATCACATAACATATTGCGGCCCAGTTAATATAATATACGCTGCCCATCGCGCATTGTCTGCGATGATGGAAGAACACGGTACGGATGTGAAGTCAGCTTTTTTTTTTTCTTTTTTTTACAACTTTGTAGCTTGTAATTTTCGACACGCTTGCGAGGCCGTCGCTGGTGAAATTGAATTAAGCAGAGGCTGTCTAATAATAAGGGATGAAGAACGAAAACACAGTTCTTTTCTCGCGGAAGGAAAACGACGACAAGTTGCTTGAATTTATCTCTCGCACTATGGTAATCCCGTTTGTCATATACATTATTAAAAAGTCTTGGGATTATGTCAAACATTTGTTTTCTTTACACGTGTCTTCGAGACTAAGGAGCGAAGAAGCTGAAACATGTCTAAGGAGCTCTCGGCCTTCTCTGATGTAGAAAATGACCCATTCTCAGGGCAGCCCACTGGCGGAACGTGTCCAATACGGACTTAGTGTATGTACTGTAATGCTTTGTCGTCGCAAACGAGAAGGAATGTCGGGGAATGTTACGGGAGCGTGTAGGCGAGGCGAAGAAACGAGGCAGAGGGGGGATTTTGCCGGGCACAGGCGAGTCTCAAGCCTCAAGGCGAGAGAAGAGAGCGCAGAGGAGGAGGCCTCTTGCGTGCTCCTCCTCAGCAGACAGAGACATTGCACGGAGGTTAAACAGCTGAACCCCGGGGACCCAAGGGGTCAAATGCCTAAATTGCCGCGTCACAGACCGTAAGACAGGACGGGCGTTTATCCGAGCGTGGTATTAAAGGGAGAGATGCTTGAGAGTATGTACATGAGAGGAGAATAACTGTAATATAGGTATAGGTACGTGAACGAGAGATGAGTGGCGAGAGAGAGAGAGAGAGAGAGAAAGGGAGAGAGAGAGATGAGGGAGAGAATATGTGAGCAAAGGCGAGGGAGTCTCTCGGAATATACACGACCTCTGGCTCTCCCTTCTCGCGTAGCTCCTTACTCTCTTCATCCTCGGTTGTACATCCTCTCTCATTTCCCCTCTCTTATTCGCTCTCGTCAAACTGCTTGAATACGCACGTACTAGAGTTTACGGGCGTGACAAGCCGACTGGCGCTGTTATTCGAAGGACTTCTATCTTCGCGGAGTTCGAACGACGGGGAGGAAGGAAAACGACGAGAGTGACAATTGGAATAATTAACTGTATGGGGGTAGAGAACACAGCGAGAGACATTGACACGAATGATAATACTTCTAAGTATTCAAGACCTTTTTTTTTTTTTTTAGACTTTTGTGAATTCACTGAAATGACGTGTTTTCGAAGATATAATATACGTTCATGGTGCTTGAGGGTCGGTATTACATATTTATGACCGATACTCTCGAGTATCGAATATCTAAATTTGGAGCTCGGATTCGAAGTCGACGATCCCAGGATACTTCGAGGTTCAAATTTCGATCGAAACAAATAATTTCTTGCATTTTGGTCCGTCATATTGAAGCGACCAAAAATCCTCCAAGCACCAAGTTTAAAGTGCATTGAATGTAACGGAGAATGTATGCTTCAAAGGGTTATGAATATATCAAACTATACACATACTTGTGACAGAATTTTAAAAATAATGTCTAGAGACACTACCGATTTCTTAGCGATATTACAATGTCAATTTTGAAAGAAAGTATGAACAGAAAATAAGACTTCGAGAGGGTCGAATTACAATAATTTGCGATGATAAAGAAGAAAAAAAAAAAAAAAAGCTCAGATCTCTGGATCAGAATGTTTGTAAATTGAAAACTGAAAAGAAAGAACGAGTGGCAGAGGGAGTAACGGAAGCGTGTTGGCGCTATGAAATACGAGAAATATAGAAAGCAGCGTGGGTTCGAGATATACAGTTACTGGTGCAATGCTTTGGCACATCGAAGCTCGCGAATCAACGAGAGAATGAAGATTCGTACTATGAGATTGCTACACAGAACCTTCCAGGAGAAATATTTGCCGGTGAGAGCGTGAGCAAGAAAGACGACGACGAAGAAGAAGAAGAAGAAGAAGAAGAGGGAGCTCTGGCGGTGCGTGCTGACGGCTCGGGTCTGTCTCATATCTCGTCCACGATTTTCACTCTTGGCTTTGATCTCTGCTCTCCTGGCTGTATTCGAGGGAATGTCGAGGACGAGAGAGATCCTCGGAACTCATTAGGGCGATGCTCGCAGCCCTTGAAGTGTAAGAGAGCGGAGGGCACGGATTCCGCCCAACCGGGAGACGAGACCCGACCGTGAAATTGAAATAATGACTTGGCGTGTCTCGCGTGTGCAATGCGCGCGCGTGTCTTTAGAATTTTACATGCTTAAGAGTATAGACACAGAAACTTAAACTACATGCTAATCGATACAAACGTATTTGAATTAAGAGAAATATAAATTGCCATTTGCTTCATAAATACGCACTCGGAGGAATCGTGGTGAGGCTTGGCAATTATTCTTATGATGAACCAATTGAAAGTAACCAGAAAAAAAGTACTTGCGGTAATTTCGGTGGTTATGAAAAAGGCAATAAAATTGTGAGTGATCATTTTCAGACTTGCCACGATTTCGCTGAGTCCAACAATCTGTAGTCTCAAACCTTGACATATCAAAAGCGTCTTCATGATGCATTTACTTCACACGTCACTCTGTCTTTTCTTTTTATCATTTGTTTACTTTCCCTCGACGATGTTGCGGCGCTTCAAGAATTAGATGACCAGTGCCGATATAAATGTGAAACGAGCTGGCGTGTGTCTATTTTCCACGATTCGCGAAACAGGGTCCAAGCTTGTATAGCGCAAAGTGGTTCCCGAGTATAGTGTCTGTATTGCAAAAGGGCATCAGACAGTGGTATATATATGGCCCATGTTGTTTGGGTCCCTCTCGCGGTGCTCTGCCGCACCGCTAGCAAACTCCATCTGTATTGGCGTGCAAAATGCAGACGGAATGCCGGGAAACGGCTGACATTTACAGTCAGTGGGTTCGTTCTTTGCTTTGCTGTGTGCAAAGTATTCTCTCTGTGTGCATACGCTGAATGGTATACCAGTGCAGTTTGCCAGAAGCGTATCTCTTTCGCTCCTTTTCACGTGTTTCTCCATTCGTCCTTCTTGTGCACTTCTGTAAACTGCAACTCGCCAGTGGGGCGAGTCCGAATGGCTTTGGCTATTGGCACGCGATTCCCCACGACGTCACGTAACTCTCCACGTACCATTGGCTCGGGCCTTCCTGTATACCGACGAGTATCCCGCGGTTCGTTCTGTCCTCACGGGCGCGCTCTTTCCGTGACGTTTCAACATCAGACATCCGGATTGCTTGATGTTTGAAGAGAAGGGCGGTTCTTCACACTCGCAAAATCAATCGACCCGTGATTTTGCCATATTGAATCTACTTTCACGGGTGCATTTGCTATGTACTAGATTGGAGAAAGATGCGGAGGAAATATATGGCTTCGAAGAGAGGTAGACGTGTGTAATGGCGTTCACGACACGTAGTCAAAGGAAAAATGCTACGAATATCTTCTACATCGTTTTAGATATAAAATAAACATAAATGTGATATTTCTTTCACGTAACTAATACTAAATATTATTGAAACATATTAAATTAATGTATTATTAAAATCAGCTTCGATAATATGAAAAAGCAAAAACAATCAAATATTTTCTTGTAAGTAACTATGATAGGCGAAATTTCGAGTTTATTTACAGAGTATTTGTAGAATGGGAATATTAAAATTAAAGTGAGAGCAAATAAAGTAAAAAGTATACAAAAAAAAAAAAAAAAACGCAACAGCAGTGAGCATCGTTGGCAGTAATGCCATTGTTTCTTCCGACATCTCGCGTCAAAGCTATATTACCTGTCATGTTACGCTGCACGTTCGGACATGTAACGTGTACAGCTTTTAGTATAGCCGAGAAATAAATAAAAAATGAAAAAAAAAATTGGCAAATCGCTTACGATTTCCAACCCGTCGGCGGGATTTCTTCCACAGGTGCATCATAAACTTCTATCTTTTAGTGGTTGAACCGTGTCGTTCGCCCGCGCTCACACCGACGACTCTCACGTTTCCGACGGAAATTATAAATATACCTGGCTTATCGTGGTGACGCGATGCGCGACGCCTCGTCCACGAGGTGTTCGAGTCTCAATGCATGCATATATATATATATATATATAGACACACATATATATCTACCTACAGACGCGGAAGAGGAAATCGCGTCCCTATGGTTAGACATCCTGCTGATGCGGAGCCTGCCTGCCTGTCCTGTCGACAGCTGTGCTTTAGCTAGCGAGTGAGTGCAGAAAAATCATCGACCCAGTCGCGCACGCAAGATTTATCGTGCGTTTCAACGATTCTCGTATTTAATTGCTTGGCATGGCGCAAAATAGCTCGGTCTCTCTCTCTCTCTCTGACGCTTTTCTTCCTCTTTTTCAAGTTGCGTTTATACCCGGCGCACCTTAGTTAAAAGAAACAGCGCGTGGCTGTCTGAATCTTTATATATCTATGAAAGCAACGTGTAATGTGTTTCTGATACATCCGGCAAAGGAACGAACGTCACTCCTACAGTTTTCGGCTATTTTTATTTAGAAAAGAGACATTGAGGATTATTCATTTTTCCCATAAAGTCACTGTCGAAATTCATTGTTTTGTAATCTCTGTTATTCATAAAACGTATTAAACTATAACGGAAAAATGGAAAATTTTAACAATCGGAAATGACGTTCGATTTATTCATTGCCTCTAGGGAATGTAAGCGAAATTCAATTATCCGGTCACAAAAAGGACTGTATTACATTCTGTTGAATTTGCCAGGAGCGCCTGATGAAAAAACAAAATGTATTGTTTGATCGGTGAATTCTACACAGTGTAACGTTGAAGTACAACGCAATTAGTCAAATCAATAACCCCCGTTTGTTCGATGAACGTACGTTTTTGTCGAATTAAAAACCAACGAAAATTTAATTGTGTCGGATTAATTTGTTTATTGGATCAAAGAAATTTTTGATCGACACATTTTTATTCCATTTGTACCATTCGATTTATTCGTCGAAGAAGCTTTATTATTGTTTGTCAACATAAGCTCAGTTTTTGAATTCAAAAGCACTAAGTCTTTTGGAGAGAAGAATAGAAACAGGACAGATGCGATCTCAGATTTGACACCTTTCCGGTGCAATATCGATGCTGAATTGAAGCAACTTTACTTTTCGATATTATGAAATTGAGTGGTTTTAAATGCGATTTACCAGGAAGTCAGCTTTAAAGCACGCTCGACCACCACAGCACTACGTGTTTGTTCGACCGATTCTAGAACGGTGTTATCCGTGATACCTCTGTACCACGCGACGACAAAGCGATCAGTCGTCAACAGGGCAAAAGAGTCGAAACATACGACGTCCCCACGAAAGACCAAAAGAGCAGGGTAAGAGGAAATTCTTCGTGGATATAGAAACTCGCAAGGGATGGTAACCGACGACAAGAGAGTTATTTGCGGAGCAATTTCTGTTTCACGATTGCATTCGGGCGACGATGCAACGCCTCCAGCTGCTCTGCGAGAGATCCAAAGGGATGAAGGGACGGTTATATAGGAGTCGAGAGAGGTGGAGAAACCCTCGAGGACTCTATCTTCATTCACCAACCCGCTACGTGGGTCCGGTTGAATTGTGAAACGGTCTACTATCTTTCCCTCTCGCGCTCTCTCCCTCGATATCTCGCTCGATGTCCTTTATCCAACGTGCAATTGCGCGCCTCTAACCCCTGCACAGCTAGGCACCGACCTCTGGGATGATGCTCCAACCACAATTTTCCAACCCGTCTCCGACCAACACACGATTGGTCTTTCGATTGTACCGCCAATGGATTGCGACCTCATGCGAGTAACACGCTCGACTTTCAAATTTATCGTTGTCACGTGTATCTTCTCAGTCAAAAGTCTTTTCAACGCAATTTGTAAAGATAAAGAAAAAAATATTTAGGTTTAGAAGTGACAAAGTACGCCGAGATAGGATTTTAATACGCAAAAACTTCAAATACGAACTACTTGGCATTGTTCAAAATTTTTTTAAATGACCAAGCCGACCCGACAGATTATAAAATCGACACGGCAACACTCGTCCGTGGCTCGCACGCATTCAACTGGACACGCGCTATTGACCTGCATTCCTCAGTTGCACCAAAATTCGGTTAATAAACATTCCAGTCTATTTTCAGTTGGGCATCTGTTCAGTTAAGGCATGAATTAGATTCTCTGTGTTGATTATGTGTCAAGTATTACATCGTGCCGATTTGGCAATGCATCGAACTTTAACATCTCGAGTTAGTGTTGCATGCGGAGTTTCTCCGTGTTTCAGCAATATGTATTGAATTGAAACAGAGTTTATTTGGAATCTGTAGAAACGCGGCACTGTTCGAAAGTAGTCGTATTTCACTGAGAACAGAGAACTCTAAAGTCTCCACCGTGACAACCTTCATCTTAATGATGCTCAACCTTTTCCTATTATAGCCATTTTCATGCGCTTTTTTTTTTTCTCCGCAATTCGTGAAAGGGTGTAGACAGCTTTGCAGGTGGTCTCGGGAATATAGCCGTTGCTTTCGATTACTTAACGAGTTTGTTTACAATGAGTATTCGTATAATAAATCCATAGGTCGTGATCGCGAGAGTCAACGCTTCTCAATTGTTGCGTAAGATGTAAATATTCTTGCGGCGAGATTGTTTGAATACGTTGGCGGAGTCATCGCTCGGTCGCATCGCGTTCGAGCGCACGGATAATGAGTTTGAAAATAGTGCCAATTGATTTGAGATCATATGCTATTGATAAGACACGGCAAGGAACAGCTGCTATTCGACGCGATATTGTGTACCTGCAACACGTACAAGGACTCGTGCCGTTCCGTCCTCACGAGCGGTGAACGTAGGCGCGAAACCTATAAAGGACAAGATCGTGCCTGGTGTGTGCGGTGTGGTCTGGTCTATACTATATACCAGCAGCAGGAGTGGCTCTCGCTCGTCTAGAAAGATCGTTGCTCGAGACCCGCAACCGCGCGATTTCAATAAATCGAGTCTCTCTCGCTTTGCCCGCATGAAAATCGATTAACCTGCTCACGAGCGAACCAACGAGCAATTGCAAATGTATAGATACAACACAGCAGATATACACCATACTTATATATAGATACTTGTGCATTGTTGCTGGAGAGCTGTAAACGAAAATGGGAATAAGAAATATCGAGACAGCCAATTAATTATCCCTCGTTTCTTTCATCTTTATCCGTATACGTGTCGGCGCTACGAATAACTAATATCCCTAAACAAGGCATATTATGTACGTTTTGCTTTTACAAAATCGCGTTCAAAGTCCGATCATTTTCAATGCACTTCGTTGCAAGATAAGATTGCCAATATGGTTAAAATATTATTTTCTAAAATCGTCGATTGCCGCACTTATACTGAAGATATATGTACATATTTGAATCACCGGTGGCAAAGGTAGGCTCTGTGTATTGCGTTTCTGTGTGGAAACCGATAAATCGTTCGAGGTGCGCCAGGCGAGAAACCGCGGTTCTAGATTATGAGAGAAAAATCGAATAAGTTCATGCCAATCGGGAGCGATTTATCTGTAAAATTGACCGGCATGTCTCGTTGCGTCATTCTCTCGAATTTATTGTTAGAGATTCTCGCGTAAACAGCTGAACCACTCGAATATATACTCGAATGAATTTGAAGATCTTTCGCATAGAAGGCCCGTAATGTCGATCAATATAATTCATCGCGTTTGAGGAGATGCCCATTGGTGAGACACAGGTCACTCTCGCGGCACGTTGGTGAGAACTCTATTCGGCCAACACCAACGATTTATGAATATCCATGAATATTCGGCTCTTTGGTGTGACTATGTACTTCAGGCACAGTCGTTTCTATATAATAGAGCATGCTCGACGAGGCGAATGCACGGCGGGTTATATCAACCGAACCACCGGTCTACCTACTACTAGTATTTCGTGGACGGGCGGGGGATGCAGTGGTCCAGGTCCGGCGGAAAGCTCTCTCGTATACACTCGGTTTCATTACTATTCGCTCTCCCGACTGCACTCGAAACTCGTAGTTCGAGAAATGACTCATCCGCAGATTTCTAGAGTCCACTGGGTCCACTCCCTATTTGTACCGCAGCATATATCTCTATGTCTATATTATGTCCATGAATATTCTCAGCGAATTTCGAAATGTAGAAATACAATGCTCAAAGGGAATCGTTTTAATAAACCGTAACTGGCAAGTATTAAAGTCACAGAAATTTCATTGGATACCGCCAGCGGTCAAATGATTACTGCAAATTTGTCGTTCGTGATATTACATTTATCATATCAAATTTACGAGAGCGATATAATGACATTGCAAAAGCAGACATTTTTTTTTACCGCCGTGCGGTTAATTGCTTAATAACAACCTTGATTGTAATAATCAAGGTATCGCATTTATAACCAATCCTTTGATTATCATAAACGAATATTTTTCTCTGTGTATTCAATGAAGAAAATATTGAGAATACTTTTTCAATCGAATATGAAGCCGATTCCTGACCTCCAAGTCGAATACAAATGACTAAACTTAACCGAAAAAAATCATTACTGACGGTGGTCCTTAAATTAGTTATGGAATTTAATTAGAGCTTTTTTTTTAAAAAAAATTAAGCTTCCAGTGGGTGTCGCGTATGCTACGAGCTCTGATGTATTACAATGTTACGTATTCGAGCAATTTGCAAATAGCCGGGTACTATATAACTCAAGAGGGGAAAGAATATACGCGACGCGTGACATCTGCTACGGCGCGAGTGCCCGTTGCACGCTGGATCAACAAGTTGGAATGTTATCGCGCAATGTGCTCACCCCCCCGCGGTGAGTGCCGCCGGACTAGAACGCATTCCATTGCGAAGTGTAACGTATGAAAGCTCGCATGAGACTTGGCTTCGTGCATGCATGTTCTCCGCTGGTAGGCTTTACCCACGCGGACGTATAAAAGCCACTGAAAAGGGGCACAAAAGTGACACTGTATGTGAAAATGACGGAGTGATATTGAAAAAGGTAATATTTCACTTTGAACGACAGAAAATGCCTTTACCGCACTAAAAGTTCAAAGTGCATTATTTTTATGAACTTCATTCACAAAATCGCAGCAAACATTACGAGCTTGATATTTCTATAAAGTAATAAATAAACAATTCTTTATTCAAATTACCTTCTATTTTTAGATCTACTTATTTAGATATTTTCATTTGTGTAAAATGTTTGTATGCAACACATAATTTTTGTTTTAGATTTTTCCAAAATTAGTGTTGAGATTTTGCTAAAATAATCTGAAATTCGTCCTACTTATTAATAATTGCTTAACATTCTTTGTGAAATCAAATATACATACACTGTAAAAATCTGAAAAACATCTATTCCATACAAAAATTTTCTGGTTTATACGGAAGAATCGTACCGAATGAATTAAAATTAAGCTTCTGTCATTTGTCAGTATGTTGATAAGCCGTGACATCCTTTTTTAGATCACGATAAATTTTACATTTTATATACGTGGAGCGATAAACGAGACGCAAAGAGAAATCTTCCGATCAAACGCGCATCTCGGCTGTTGAGAATTCTCGTGAATCCAATCAACCGATCAACGTGGACGGCTATACCAGCGTCTCGAATTCCCCTGGGAAGAGAAAGAGGAACCGTGCGGAAAAATCTTTACCGTTTTGCGAAACTGAGCCATATAGGTATAAATGTGTTGCCGATGTTGGGTCGAGCGGAGGAAGCGAGGCAAAAATGCGAAACTCGGCGCTCGTTGCACCTGTCGAAGTCTCGCGGTCGAATAGAAAAGAAATAAAGAAATAGCGATTCCGTACGTATTTTGCTATACGATACTGGCAAACGCGCGTAAGCTTCAAGATAAATTTCGTTCGGTCGCTTCTCGCCGCAACTACTACTACAACACAACACCACCCATTGGTGTTGCTGTTACGAGATAGTGAGAGAGAGAGAGAGAGAGAGAGATATCCTTCTGGCATTTCGCTAGGCTTTAGGCGCGCGCGTTCATCACTCGCGATAAATCAGCATAAGAGCGTGGGGGCTCTCTCTGTTGAGCCGTGTGTTCTCTATACTGCAACGCGCGCCGAGTGTAGAGCATTCGCTACGAGTGCGCCCGCGTTCACGTATCTCGGCTTCGGCGGGCTATGAACAAACGTTCCTCGCGGACTGCGGCCTGTCCTGCATAATCGTGATTTATAACGATGGCCTCACCGACGTCTGCATCAGCCCTTCGTCACCGCGAGAAATTGGCTCGTGCGTGTCATCGGGGTCGCGGCAAAGCCGATCAGATCGTATATACGCGCTCCGCATCGACATCGCACTGTGATGTGTGTACGCAACATCTAATGCACGAGAGAGAGACAAGCTTTCGAAGATATAGAAACGGGAATCATCTTCTTCGTACTAACAACAGACGGCGAATGATTCTCATTGACGTTATGCTATATTGAATATCGTACATTTAAAAAAAAAACGCAACAAAGTGTAAGCGATAAAACGATTACACGTTTCGTTTCAATGTTCGCTGAAGTACTTGCAATAGCGATAGAAATATAATTTTTAAATTGCACGCATGCTGACTCAATTATTTTCGAGCGGAAAAAAGATAAATGGCTTAGATGCGTCGCGGCAGATTTATCGCGTTACAGAATTATCAGGATGAATAGAGCCGACAGCCGGGAGCTCAGGTACGTAATCGAAGATTATCGCTTCAATCTCTTCCTCTTTCCAATAAATGTTATCTTATATATATAGGAATAACTGCTGTTTCTAACGGCGAGATTCTTCAACTCTTTTTCTCGTGGATTAATTGCTACACTCGGTATGGTGATATCTGAAACTCGTGGGCACGGCAAAACGCGGCGAAAAAATAATGTGGCGCGAGCTGCGGTTGATCGGAGCTTCCTCGGAAGACGGGGAAATATCGGTGGTTCGTCGGCGTTCCTTTGAGCTCGTCGCGCAGCACATGAACCTGGACGAGAATGCGCTCCTGTGCTGGATATGTATGCGCAAGCATACCATACCCATACACTCGAACGTTCCGTCATAGATGCAGCTTTTTTTGCATTAAAAAGTCATTCCACAAAGTTTTACAGTCACTCGCTATAAATCATAATAAGAAGTAGAGTATTGCGCATTATTTTTCATTTTTTCTCATGAAGGTACTTCGAAGAAAACTAAAAATGGGAAGTAATTGGAAGCAATGTGGAAGTTTCTAGATTGCATCCTTGTTTTGAAGAAAATGATCGAAAATTAAGTTAATGTACCCGTCATTTTTTCTAAATATAATTTTTCGGACGTTTCAGCGTATTTTGAACACATTGGTAATGCAAACTCGGAAACAACAAAAATCATCATTCCAAAGTTTCCTCTGAATGAAGAAAAAGTTTAATTGGAGCATCTAAATAATCAAACAAGTGGATAATACTCAAGTCAATTGTTCAGACTTTTAAATAATTTGTGGGAAAAGCTCAAAGCTAGAGGCCCGAGCAAATCCCCCCGAGCAGCCAGTATAAGAAGAGGAGCCGGATATCGCGACGAAGTTGGCGAAGTCGCGAAAGTTGGTCACGTCGAATTATTAAATTTCGCTGACTGACTCTATATACTCCCGGTGTGTCCCCGTCGTGGTGAGTGCAAAGTTGTCTGAGCTCGCGGAGAGAGTCAGTCGACGCTCGAGCTTTTCCGACCGGTAGACTCTGTTGGGAATAGAGATTGTAGTACATATATATATACCCAACCAGCTATAGACCAACGAAACGAGGACGAGAGAAGTCGAAGAAGAGTCTGGATTCCGATGCTCTGTTGTAGCATTCAGGAAAAAGCATCTAGAGAAGAGAAAGCTTTCATTCCGTCTATCTTTCGCCGCAAACGCTTTGAAAAGCCAGCTCGCAAAGGCGGATTAATATTCAGTTTGAGAGACTACTTCGTACAAGTCTGTCTCGCGTACCTCATCGCCTTCTGACGACCTCGCCTACTACTACGGTCCAGGTGTATATTATCCCGCGAGAGTCAGTTGAAACATACTATAACCCACGTTTCTTTGTCACCGCACCGTAGGCAATGGAAAACAATTCTCGGCTTTTCTCGAGCGATTATCTAGCGCACTTTGCTGATGCTCCTTCTCTCGTATTTCAACTAGAGACTTCGCCCAAACTCTCCCTCGCGGTATTAGATAGCTCTATGAGAGACCCACACAATCGTCGAGCTTTCGCTTTTCTCGTAAAAGCTCCGAGCGCGGAGACTTGAAAGTACTAAACTACATTAAGCGTAATGAAACGTGATTCAGATAATCTTCGCTGGCTATCTGGTGCGCTACCTCTCTTCGCTCATCATGCTTATATATACAGTTTCCTACACGCTCTTTTCTCCCTCTCAAGAATTTCTCCATGGCTCGGTAACACTATTTCGTATTCAACGTCCTTATTTTCACTTTTCCCTGATCCTGCGCTTTTGAGGCGTTTTATTTCTTTTACTTTCTGTTGGGAATGTTTGATAACTGAACTCCTTTGGGTTATAACCCTAATGGAATTTAATAATCTAGTAAGGCTTTATCTCTTATTCGTATTCGTTCCTGTTACGTTATTGATCTGTCAGATTTCCTAAATTTCCCCATTAAACGAATTACTTTGGTCGTTATTAACTGATACACGATGCTGGTGTATAAAATTCAAACTCCATAATATATAAATATATTTTTAAAAAAGCACACTTTATGTATAATTCAGAAGGATTATGCTCGGGTGACTTCCACCCGACGTTTTCTTACTTCGTTGCACTTGCAGCTTTTGGAATAATTCACCCACATACTGCCAGGGTCGCGCCCGACGACGCGCCCTCACCCAAACCCCACAGTCTCTCATACCCTTAATCTCTTTTCTTGCGCTCTATTCACAACCGCGTGCAATGGCTCGGCCAGTCGCCACGGCATATCGTGGCCAAGCAATAATTCAAATTAGTGGCGAGTTTCGCCCTCATTTTATCCTCTTCTCGGGCTTTATACCCAACGAGACCACTGGGTTCTTCCGGAAGTCTATAATTTTTTTTTATCGGCTACACGCGAGGTGCCTGACGGCAATAATTTTGCAAGGTAACGCCCGCGGTGGTATTTTGTGTATATATACGCTCGAGCGTCCCTTTCCAAAGGAATTTCCGCGGTGGGGTGAACATCACTTGCAAACTTTTGCTTTTTGTGTACATGAACGGTCACATATTTAGTGGTATTGTTATGTTCCTTGTGGGAAAATGGGCCTCCTTATATTATTGACGATGCATACAGTGAAATAATATAAAATCGGAATGGCAATAATAATTTTGTAAAATAATTTTGTAGAATAAGTAACAATCGATCGTTACTTCGACAAAAAACATATATAAAATATACATTAGAAAAAAATTATGATTTTTGAACTTCAGTACTTTTATCTTTTTTGTAAAATCAGAAAATGACAAACTTTTTTTGTAATACAAAAAAAATTGTCGAAGTTTGTGTGCAAAGTTTTTGGTAAAATTACGAGAATTTTAGTTTTGATTTTATACTATGAGGCTTCATGATGATCCTAATTATTAAAAAATGTATGGAGAAAAAAATGTTGTTCCAACCGTACTCACTGTAGCAGAGGCTATAAAATATAAGTGCTGAGAGAAATTTCTCTTCTGATAAGGAAAGAACAACGGTGATCATTCGATACGCCATTACAGGTAAGACAAGAGCGAGCATATGAAAGAGCAGAGGAGGCTATCTGCGTCTTCTCGTAAATCGCCGTTATGTACGTCTAGAGGAAATTATGGTGATTCTCGATAAGGCATTATCGGTCGAGAGTATCGATTGGAAGGGCACGCTAGGCATGCCGTGCTTTCAGCAGCAGCTGAAGCAACATGAATATGTTCGTTTTAGCCTGTTTCGCGAGACGTCTACACTATATATCGATTCTGGTAACTGTTATACTAAAGTAGTCGAGTAGGGAATCATGACAGCTAAAAATTAAAGAAATTAAGTGAAACGAATAATGACAGAAATGTTTCCAATATTTCATTGCAATGGAAATCTTGTCACAATTTTGTGATCGAATATTGCAAAGTATTTAGTTTTTAAGCTACAGTTTTCATTTACTGAAGAATTTTTGAGAACTAATAAAAATTAAATCACTTCGAAAATATTGTAGAATCATTCTGTTGAAACGCATTTTTCTTAATATCAATAATTCTTCACAAACAATTATCTTCATGACAATAAAATTCTCATAGAGTTGTGTATACATAAAATTTCATAATATTTTGCACAGCGAAATTCTAATTTTAGTAATTCAAAATGTAATTAACGATCTGCGCTTCAAGGGTCATGTCGTAATCAACGATTAAAGAGCTACACTTTCCATTAGTTTCGTCGCCATAGTGTATACTTACTACATTGCTAAAGGTAAGTCAAGATAGCGTGGACAAGGTTGGAGAGGTGCCGCACAGAAGATTCTACGGTGCAACGAAGCGAGTGGCGAAGGGTCGCAGGTCGTGCTATCCACGTTCACCCATAACTTACGAAAGTTCGTGCGCGAAAGGTAGAGGCACCAGAGCGGTTCTACGTGCGCACGCCACTAACTTTATTCGCTAAATTACGTGAAACTTAAAAGCGTCTGTTACTTGCTGGCCCCGACGGTAACGTCACGCTTTAAGGAGGAAGGAAGCAGAGGAGCGAATCAGAGAATAATACAGCTGCGGCTCTCCTTCGAGTTGGGGTGCGTCCTGGCATTTAAAAACTTAATAATATTTTTCTTTTTTCAGGACAGATTAAAGCGCTTGATAAAGTCGTCGTTGTCATGGTGATAACGTCGACCTTATTAAGCGCTTTGCTACACATTAGGGGAACGTTTCAATGCAAACATTTCGAATAACTCGGATGACACCGCGTCTATCGTTAATTGTAGCCTGATTGACCCAATCTCCTCTCACTGATGAAACTGCAAATTGGTTTTGCCAACAGTTCGAGCCTTCTCCAATAGTCTCCGAAGCACACTCATCTCTGTAAGTATGCCTACCCCTATACCCAAGTGGATTCTCAATTCTACAGCAAAGCGTCAGATTCGAAATTTCCACAATTTGAAGTTTGATACAAAATAGTAGAATGAATCCTGACATCCGATTGACGCTGCAGATGAAAAGAGATGTGGCGGCGCCGAAAATTCGGTTGCTTCTAACAAATCATGC
Source organism: Perithous albicinctus (assembly GCA_964016905.1). Lineage (NCBI taxonomy): Eukaryota > Metazoa > Arthropoda > Insecta > Hymenoptera > Ichneumonidae > Perithous > Perithous albicinctus. Next base: position 10,390,817 of record OZ024702.1, on the reverse strand, counting down.
GTCAGATGTTTCAGAAAATAGTAGCTATCGTTTTTGGAGCCGAAAGATGTATGGGCAAAGGGAAGTGGATGAAGAAGCCACTGAGAAATTTATACGGTTGTATTTGACCGCACATAAAACTGTCCGATTATTATTAACCGTTCCTTCCCAAACAGTCATTTTTTTCCATTCGAAATAATATTTGAATTATGGTTGAGCGTTGTGGTACAGAGTCGAAAGACCCAGGGTTTCCAGTCGCTCTTTAAAAATACATTTTTAAATCTTGAAAGTGAAAGTCCTTGGCATTTTTGCTGCACTACACGTTCTTTTCTTTTTCTTCTTCTTTTTTTTTCGCAACAAGGGCGACTCGCTTTAACACTGGTGGAGGGCAGAGACGAGGAAGGTGAGGTTAAGCAGAGACCGTGTACCTTTGTCTCTCAGACTACTACTCGGCAACTCATTATCGCCGGCGGTGCGTCGGCCCGGGCGACCCAATTTCCTTAATGAGAACGTTCTCAACCGGTGACGCGATGAATCTCGTAAATCACGGGGCGCGCGCGCGCGTGCATCTCTCGGGGCATAAAAGGTCATTCGCAATGCTTCATGGCGGTGTCTTTGATCTCGCGCATTCAATTTGTCAATCAGAAAATTTGATAAGTACATCTTTTGTGTGTGTGTGTGTTTTTTTTTTAATTTTACAAGCTTCACGATTTTTCTCTCGAAATATGCACAACTCAAGAAGCACGTAGTTAATATTATATTAATCACATTGCGAATCAAATATTTGATGATGATTTTCTGAAACTTGAAAAATGAATCATGTCGTTTTCAATTCATTACAGCGACTACTGGATCACGACGCAGGTGAATATTCTTTCTTTAACTTCCTGATAGAGAAAGCTTTTTTTAATTAAAGATATGAAGTAATGAGGAAGCAATTTGTAAGATTTGTTGAAATAGCGGATACTCTAGTTTACAGGGACAATATTTGTGGAAAACAGCAAACAATGTTTTTGTCAAAGATATAAAATAATGAGGAAGCAATTTGCAAGATTCTGCTTCGCAGGCTTTTTTTTAAAGCTCAGACGGCGTTTACGTCGAGAAAGTACTTTCACGAAAAAGAAAGACTCAATTTCGGGGATGACTAAACGCATGCAGAATAAATTTGTCTATTCCCGAAATATGAAACAGTATATACGATGAAAAAGAAGAGTACCAACTGTAATTTGTTGTCATCGTTCCACCGCTGTGTCATATTATCTTGAAACGATGATAGAAATTCGCTCGACATTACGGCCGGAATGGCCATAGCGGGAGAGTCTGAACGAAAAACTAGCTTGTGGACGTAGATGCGAATGTGGTCTAGCTCACGTTCTGCTGGCTTGAGCGAGATTCGTCTGGAGGGACTCTGCGGCATCCCCTTTGGAGCAAGGCCAAGTTTCTTGCAGGTTCGTGGACGACCCAAAAATATCCGTAGACAGTTAGGATTAGTGGGATGTCTATATCGTTTTTCGTACACTACGTTGGTTATCTCGCGTATGAGCGGCGATATTTGGCTTACACAACGTGTGTGCTTTATCTGCACGACTTGATGCTTACTCCAGCCGACAAATTACTGTAATTTTCGCTATTAAAATCACCTCCGGCAGATTTCAATGCAGCGCATTACAAATATAATAATTATCCGCCCACTGCTGAGATCCTTCACGTTCTTTTGATTGGAAACGAAAGCTGATTGCTATGTTTGTAAATTATTTCTCGTTGTTCTGAGAGGGAGACAGGTCATTGGACTTTTTTTTTTTTTTTTTTTTTGGCGTACTGAACCGCAACTTCACAGTCCATTCGTCCAAAGAAAATTCTATCTGGGCATCCCGCTGGTGGTAACTCGGGTCGAAAAATCGCTCAGAGAGACATAGTCCAAGTGCACCGCGCGGAGAGGTAGCAAAAAGAATCCAATTAGAGAAAAACACGATCGAGTAGAGACTAGGGTTGGCGACGGTGGCTTCGTCGAAGCAATCGGACACGAGCTTGACTCGATTCCGGGGCGCAGGTTGGCGAAGCTGCTTCGGTGTAGAGGAATATAAGGCAGGAAGAAACCAGCCAAAGAGTGGAGTAAAGATGCCGCCGAGTAAGAAGATAGTGTCGAGGATGCGATGCTGAGGGACTGGGAACATTAGAAGCGGAAAAGTAGCTTGGTATTGCCGTTGGTGGTGATGTGCTGCAGAGGTTTCCTGGAGTCTGTGTGCTGAATTGGGTAAGTTCCGAAGAGAGTTTGCCGCACCCACGGAAGAGTCAATTTGTACCTGATCGCGGTGGAAAACTCTCGCGGCTACTCGTGTCTACAAAGTTTCCTGTACTTCTTATTACGCTCTCACTTCTTTCTTTTCCTACGTTAGTCGGCGACTATTTGACGGAACGACTACGGGAATCTCTGTTAGCGCGGGTGTTTTATCACAATTATGGGAAAAGCAGTGCGAAACATATATTTTACAATTAAATTTTTTAGTATATTCTACGTAATAAAAAATATCTTAATATACCGAAACGTCAAAAAATATAAGCAAAACAAAAAACGTAGACATACATTCTTAATAAAATATTGCCCTTTACGGAAAATCCTATAAAAAAAGATTTGACGAAGAAAATAATTTCATGTAGAATTTTCATAACAATTAAATTTAGGACAATACGATGTATTTGCAGAACACAAATGTTATTTATAATAAAATTCTAATTTTCGTTGATATTTTATATTCCTTATGCTGATGAAGCTTGGGTAACTTATCGCGATGTAATCCCTCCCTATTACTTATACCTTCTTATATACCATCCTCGCCTCAGTCATCTCTAATTCCGTGGGAATTTCACGAGGTTATAAATAGCGAGAGACTTTTATAGAGAGAAAGGACTCCGCTCAGCCTGACCGTTAATAACAAAGGCAATTAGGAGAAATTATCGTCGTCGGTGGGCGTCGGCGGGTATATACGATGCGGTTTGCGTTGGGCGCGTCCACGCAAGACTTTCGGACTTACATATTGTGCATATACATCCTAAGAGGCTCACGTCATCGACCGTCGAGCTTCAACTGTATATATACAACACCGTCGTCGTCGTCGTCTTCGTCGTCATCGTCCTCGACGTCGACGTCGACTGTCTGCGTCGGAAATTAAAAGGGATGACCTGCGAAATCCGTTTACACCGGGCAATCTCTTCACAGAACCTCCACCGGACGGAGTCTGTAGCCTACGGGGATATTACAAGAGGAGAGCCAACATCTTCTTCGTCGCACGACCACCCCGATCCTATCTTGCGCTCCTATCGCGATGAACTCGATTTGCGAATCAAGATTTACGATGAGAAATAAAAGAATAAAAATACGACGATGACGAGAGAGACGTGTAGGGTCTGATATTAGACACAATAAAATTGTTCCACCTCTCGACTCCTTCCATATGTACTCCCCATTCAGCTCTGTCTTCAATGACAAACCAAGTTCTGAATCACACTGTACATCAGTATTACAGACGGGAATATACGTGGGCGAGGCCTTGAATTTCGAAGGGCAGACGGCAGAACCCAGTCGCATTGAATGGCAAAGTCCTGCACGCTTTAGACTGGATACTGCAAAGGTATTATCGCTATAACACGATCCGGTCCTCTCATGCAGACGTATCAGTAAGCTCCGGAGTGCAAAACTGCGTGAGAGGTAAGAAAAAGCACGGGAAAAGCGAGACGACGAGCTTCTCGGTCGTTTCTTCAACAGCTCGAAATGCGGTTTGCCACGAAGAGAGAAAGAGAGACAGAGAGCGCGGTTGCTGCTTTCAGGGCTGCTGCTTTCAGAGCTGCTGCAATGCTTGGACTTTCATGGCGCGGTGTATACCCAGTGTCGATATCTCGCGTTAATGCCACGATAAAGCCACGGGACATTAGATTAATGGCCGACGACGTCGAGTTATTTGTATATATGTACGCGAATCGGCTGAGCTCCTCCTCTTGTCTGTCTGGTAGTCAACGCGGTCGCGTTTGGTCCATCGCCACACCTCAACGTTGAGCAGCGGCTCTCTTAACGGCGATTACTGTTCGATAATCGTCTCCGTTGCCTTCCGATCGCTCGAACACGAAGTGTGTCTCGATAAAAGGGGATGACTAACGATCTTGGTGAAAAGCTCTCACTCTCACCACCCATACCGACAAAATCTATACATATATTGAGCTGTCGAGCTAAACCGCCACTGAACATCGTTTATTGCTCATGTACCGTGTCCGATACAACGGTTGTCGGTAGTCTAAGTGAAAAAAAAGAGACAGGACATTTTCTTGAGGATGAGGATTATTGTTCGGTAATCGTCGAAGTGTAGCTCGATTCGTTCAACACGAAGTGTCTGATAAAAAGCGATGACTAACGATCTTCACGTAGAAAGCGATTTTCACCTCGAGACTTTGCATATTATGTAAGATTGCAACATTACAACGTAATTATATTATAGTTTAAAGGTGTTGAAAGGGCAGCGTTTAATTGGCGATTCTACAATGTATTTCACTTCTATTGAATATAAGAAATTTGTAATAAACATGCGGCAGTAATGTCTGATTCTGTTGACGTCACATCACCATTAAGGGTACGTGTATGGTGATCAGTTTTTTTTGTCTCGCTTGTAAATAATAGTTAATCGTCTGTCGAAAGGATAAATACACCATGTAAGCGAGTATTTATAGCTTTTAAGCAAACAAACCATCGACCATCGTTTGCTTACACATGACAGTCAATATCTAAAATTTAATAGCTAAAAAAATAAGTGAGTATACATTACTCGAAGGTCGTTTGCCGTAAGAGCAAAGACGCGTGAATCGAGACATCAACTTTCATCTCATAAGCCACGATCGTAAAGTCGGTGGAGATCGTCTCCTCGCCGCTTATATATTTCACGTCTGGGAGTTGCGAACACGAGAGATCAGTGAAACAATGGGCGAGAGGGAGAACTCGTTAAACCGCGCACGTGAGAGCGCTCGATTAATCCCACGAAGATTTATATTTTGAGAGTTTTACGATCGAACCTATAATAACGCCACCATGCCGGGCGGCTTACATCGAACGTTCTGGCTTTTCATATATAACTATGTTCCAAAACTCGAGAAGTATATGAGCCAAAATTGCACAGTTCTAATATCGTAAAATAGCGGAAACAATTTCATATCATGTGTATTCCGCATGATCGTGTATACATGCTGATAGTATTTGGACGTTGTAAAAACGGTAGAGAGGAAAGAAACTGCAGAAGTTGTGGGCGAAGGTACGATATGCAAATCCCAATAGTAGTTCAGGCCGCCGGTATACAGTGTAACGAAGGTGGCTGATTACTTTGCCAAGGAATGGGCAATTGCGTCGCAACAGTTCAGTGGTATCATAAAAAAATTCAACGCTATATATGTTGAATTATATGCATCAGGGCATTCCGAGTAAAGTTTTCATGAAGTCGTGATAGATTTTGAATTTTTTACAAAATTGAATAATGCTAAATTCGTTCGACAATTGCTTTAGTTTGAGTCTTTTATAGCGTCATATTATCGCAATACTGGACAAACATGGGCTATGGGATAAAACAGATAAGAATTTTTCTTTTTTATCAATCTGCAATAACGAATTTTCTTCACAGACATCAAAGTACCTGATAAAGCACTCAATCCTATACAGATGTAATTCTCATTGATGCATACAATTCGACAGATGCAGCACGATTGCTGGAAAGCAGTAGTGGAGGCATTCATTTTCTCATTATGCATGTTACTGGTGCTAGTTGTATTACCGCTGTACAACCATTTTACAGGTGCATTGAAATACGAACAGCGGTTGCAACATATGCATCGCGTATAATACGCGCTCGAATGCTCGTCTATACATCCACTACAGAGGCAGGGAGGAACTTGGTGCAAATGCTTGTATCGTTTCGATGAACGGGGTTATCAACTATGACAAAACACGGGACGTTCATCTCGCGTGAGTGATAACGTTGTATCGCAACGTTTGCCTATTACGCTGTATGCGGTTTATATGATGGTACCCACGTTTCTACAGAAATCCAACTCTACACATATAGACTCTCAACTCGACGCTCAACGACTGTAAACCGGTTTACGAGGGACATCCGACGAGATATGACGAAACTCAACGTAACAAATCTCGACACGATGAAACTGTACACAGCGGAAGCTAGACACGATGAAGCATCAGTGTGTACACCAGCAAAAATGGGCACATTGATTTTTCTGCACAGTGTATGACAGCGATTTACACGGATAAACTCTACACAGTAAAACACGACACAAACTCTACAGCACAAGAAAACTGGCTGCACGACGAAATTCAACATAGAACTAAGCTGCAAACGCCAGAACTTCTACACAGCTCCAAGTGTACACAGCGAAATTGAAGGAATAATACGCGGTAAACGATCCAGTGGAAACTGGCATTTGGCAAGAGAGGCATCATAAGAAATAGAACAGAGTGATATTTAAACATTCCTCGCTGACACTCTTGCCGTTTATGTAAAATAAATCCGTGGCGTCAAACAATTATTCGATTCACTTTTGCTCAGAGATGATATCGGATAAACGCAAATTGTCGACTCCTTCATTGATCGGTTTAGGGTGATAACTAAAATTTCGTTTTCACTAAAAATTCAATCCGGTTTTCCATATGTGTTGGGGTTGCGATTTGTGTGTAGCTTCTGAGGTCCTGTAGAAACAATGTACTATGACGTTTGTTATATTATGTTGAATGCTTGCATACGTGAGTATCTTCAATAGGGCCGCATCACAGTACAGCGCTCTTCTGTGATCTACATCGCTTATACAGCCTGGGTATATATTCACGCACGTTGTATACACATATGCAGATGGCGAAGCTATGTAAGCACGTTTGCTTGCGTAGGTACGTTACGTGCGATCTGTTATTAGACCCTCGGAGTTTGACTGCATACCGTTGGATAACCAAGAGAGCACAAGTCGTCTCGTCACTCAAGCACTATGGAATACAGTCCATTCCACCACCTACTGTTCTCCGCCGTTAGCGCTTCTCTCTGTTTGAGCATCGTTGCTAACGTTCTGTCCAAATTCTCATGCGACATTGTTTTCAAAACAAGCACGAGACCATCGCGTACCGGCTCTAAATTCTATGAGTTCCCATGAGATTCTGGATACGTGCATGAACCCTCTGGTTAACTGTTAAAATGTTTTGCTATAAATTTCCATCCCGACATAGGAAGCTCTTGATTTTTACATAAACGTATATTAAAAATAATATGTGAGATGTAAAATTACGGTAATTGATGCTAAATATTTCGGATAATTAGGCAGTTTACTATCAAAGTTTATAGTTTTACTTAACTCGTGGATTGAATATAAAATGCCAGCTGATGAATAAAATATTCATATAATTTTAAACAGTGTTGTAATGGAGCATTCGGTTCTTTTTTTTTTTTTTATTTGCGGCAGTTATTAACTTTTTCGTAGAAATAAAAATGAGAATATCATGAATTTAATAACTAATATTACAGCGAACTGATGGCACTTCAGAAAAGACGAAGAAATGAACTTTTTCGAATCTTTCAATAAAATCGTCGTCGACGCTCTATTTCTTTTCCTCTTCATAATTCAAGCTGAATTCACTGGTAACTGGAGCACACAAATAAAACAGTTTCGCATTCAGGGGGGGGGGGGGGGGGGGTGGTGAGGAAATAGAGATTCCATTCATTCGATCTTGTATAAAATACTCTTCGACATCCATTTACTTTTATTATCTCTTGGTTTTTTTTTCTACTCCTGCAAAGCAACGACTATTCGGTTAATGTATTTGTGAAAAATATTTCAATCTGCACCCACTCGAGATCCCTGCGATTTGTTCGTACAAATTTGCATTTCATGAATTAGTACCCCGAAAAGCATTGTTGGTGGACTGCGGAATACATATATATAATATTTATTCCAGTATATACAATAAATATTGTATACAATATAATATGTATTGTAGCACGAAAATTTTAGTAATACCCAGCAGCTTTGGTGGTTACCGGCTTACCGAGATTGGGAAAACAATAAGGCCATACATTCGTTACGGTGGTTAATCAATAGCAGCGCTACGAAACCCGCGGGCTTTTCCGCGACGAACAGCACGGGGGAGGGGGGGGGGGGGGGAAATAATAGCCACGAGATTGCGACCGGGTGACTGCGTACTATCCGACCTCGCTATACCCAATCTCTACCGTAACTATACGAAGCGGAGTTGTGCATATTTGAATTGTTAATTCGACTATTGCTTGTCTGGGAATAAAGACTCTCTCCCCTCTCTATATGCTACACGCGCTCACACCCAAAAACTTTTCAAATTTATGTTTTTTTGCTTCCTCAAGAAGCTTTGTTTTCGTGAAATTTGTTTTTTTTTCAAAAATTTCTTTGCGTGCCCTAGCTCCCAGGATTGTTTCAAATTCAATAATCGAATGAAAATGAATTATGTTGAATTCTTAATGGAACTCTCACTTTCACGAGGGAACCGTTGCCTTTTGTCGCGAATTAAATCCGTCATCCGAATCCTACGAGAGAAAATTTGACGAATTCTATGTTCCATCACAACTAGACTTAAGTTTGCTAACAATCAAAATTCTCTGCTAAAAAGTCTACGAAAAAAAATGATGAACCTTCATAATTTATATACAGGTTGAATTATGAAACTGAAATTTATCACATATGTTTTCTTGAGGAAGCCAAAAGTGACACAGGCGTACTTTCCATTAAACCGAACTGATGAGGAAGCGATGTGCAAATATATTTTTTTCACTTCTCGTTACCCAATCAAATGTGTACAATAATTTTGCACTCACATGCTTCTCGAATTGCCTGAACTGCCTCCAGATAAATCCACGAATACATGATTCTTACCTGCAACAAAAAGAAAATCAATAATTAAATTAGTTCCGTGGTCACGAGCGTAGAAAAAAAATTGGCAGGCGTGAGCGAAACGATCAGAAAGGATAAATGATCGTGCATTAGGATTCGTCTTCTCTATTTGCCAACTTCGACTGTTGTTACTCCCACTGCGTACCCACGTAAGTTTCCAGACATTTTACGAGGTCTCTGCGAGCGACCAGCGTATAGCGATATTACCAGTGGTGGTATAAAC